>JACAXG010000165.1:438969-849727 GCA_018881555.1 Amblyornis subalaris | reverse complement strand
AAAAAAAAAAAAAAAAAAAAAAAAAAAAAAAAAAAAAAAAAAAGAAAGAAAGAAAGAAAAAGAAAAAAGAGAGAGAGGAGAGAGAAATGAGAAAAAGCCCTTGAACCCAGTAATTCAGAGGACAGCATGCACTAGAATGCCATTCCCTGCCATGGTCACATACCCCCACATTCCTCCTTGGAAAGATTATGGAGCTGCTGAGTGCCCACCCACAGTCCCAAGCACCAGGACGAGCCCAGGGGTCAGTGTCACATTGATGGCATGGGGACAGACACTCAGGGCAGGTTGAGGGGAGGATTGCCCTGCACTTGGCTTTCCCCCGTCTGTGCTAGTCCCTCCTGCACGTGTGCTGGAGGCCTGGGGACATCCACACTGGCCATACACACCCCAACAGAGAACATCCATGTGTGCCCTCCTCCCGGTCTCTGCCTGCAGACTGCCGTCACTGCCTTGCAGAGCTCGGCACAGCAGGAGTTAAGGAAGCCATTCCCCGCCCTGAGCTGCCCCCACCTTGCTCCCATGGCCCCCAGCCCACCCCGCCAGGGTGCCCTGGCAGTAAAACAGGGTCACTGTGCTCTGCTCCCCCCCAGGCTCTGCTCCTGGTCCAGCGTGACCAGGTAGCAATTACTTGTGAACCTGGCGACGCACAGGCAGGTCTGAAGCCCAGATGGCCTTTGGAAGGGAATGAGGTGCGGGGGCAGGGAAAAAACCCCACCCTTCCCTGCCCTGGCAGCTGGGCTGGGGGCTGGTGTGTGTTGAAAGGAGGTGGAGGGGGAGAAGGGGCGATCAGATGCCTTCTTCTGTGCATCCCACATGACAATGTGTTTGCTGGCTCCCCTGTGGTGGGCAGAGGCTCTGTTTTCCATTCCTTGACACCTCCTGCTTTCCAGTGCGGCTGCTAGTGTGGGAAGGGGGTGCTCCACTGGCAATATGGGGATGGGGCTGGCACCCCTCAGTCCCAAGGAAGGGATGCACCATCTCTGCACGTGACAGGACAGACACCACACACCTGCCCCAGGTGTTGTATCAGGCCTGGATGAGTCTGCCTTCCCCAAAATAAAAGGAGCACCGTGGCTATTGTGGGGTGAAGCTGACGTGCTCACACAGCCTATGCTACCCACAGCACACATGGGAACATGGAAGGAAACCCCTTGTAAGAGCACAGCCTGGGTCTGCTGAGCATCTGGCATCCTTGCAGCCTCCTCCTCCTCTGGATGCTGCTCAAGTTATCCTGGATGACAGGGGAAATGGGAACTGGGATAGGGATGGGACACCCCAGTGTGCTCAATTTCACAGCCACTTTTCCACACAAGAAGAGTCAGATCCTGCCACTGGGCTGCAATGAGCTTTGCAGGGACTCAGCCACACAAGCAGGTGCTGTTTCAGGTGCCTTCAGTCCCTGCGAGTGCAGAGGGATCCCAGCAGGCTTCCAGCTGTCCCAGGAAACAGGATAAACCAAAAACAGGAGTAATCCCCAAGCAAACCTCCTCACCACTGAGAAGTGCAGGGGGTCACTGCAAATGACCGCTTCAGCTTGAGGAAAGATGTCACCATGTGGAAAACAAATGTCTGGCTTTTTCCCTTTCAAAGCCATGCCTGGAGAGCAAACAGGTCTGACATTCATTACTAACAAAAGAGCCCCCAAATATCTCCTCCTTTCGCAGAGCCCCAAGAATCAGCTGGTAGAACCCCAGACAAAACTTTCTACCTGGACTCTGGAACAACTAAAGAGCTGGGAAAAGCGAACGACCCCCTCTTATTCCCTGCTGGACAGGTAGTGGAGGAGCCCAGCAGGGTCTGAGCTGTGCTCCCGGCTGTCCCCCCTCCTGAGAAGGCTGCTGTGGTGCTGCTGCACACAGCTCAGCCCTGCTGTGGGTCTGGGAGGATGAGCTATCGCAGGGCTCCTCTGTGTCACACCAGATGCAGCTGAGCAGATCCCTTCTGGCTCAAAATAAAGACCATCTTTGAAAGCGGGGGCTGCAACCACACTCAGAACAAGGAACTTTCTCCGGATTTGCCGGCCCCTCCTGCCAAGTGACAACTGTCAGAAGGCACTTTTGCTTGTGGCTACAGGGAAGATGGGATCAGGGATGCTGAGGGCACTCAGCAACAGCTCTAACCTGCCCAACACTGGCATGTGCTGCCCACATATGCCTTCACCATGCTGATGCAGAGGGCTGGGGGTGAAAGTAGCTTGTGTGTGGGCATGGCAGGGCACAGACACCTGCCTGGCATGGTCTGCATGAAAGTTAGGCTTGCCAGCACCTTCCTACCTGCCTGTAGCTGTGTGAGCATGCAGAGGACACGCATGCATGAGTGCTCTGCTGCTCAGAGGCACCTTTACAGCCGCCAGGTGCTCGGTAGTTTTAGGTCACCAGCAGTTTCCAAAGGGGCTGAGAGCACCCAGACAATGCCAGCCAAGGGTCCCAAACCTCCTCTGCCCATGAGGCTGGAGGGGGTGAACGGAAAAGATGATTTCTGGGTATTTCCCACTTCCATCCTCCTCTGAGACACTCTCTGCCCTGCCTGCCCCACACTGAGCCGCGAGCAACGCTTTTACAGCCTCAGTATTTTGCTCCCACCTATTAATTCCTTGGCTTTTTTTTTTCCCCCCCCTTCTTTTTTAATCACTGACTTTGCAGCCAGGAGGGGAAGGGAGAGAAACGCTGCAATAAAAGCTGCCAGGCGTGAAGCTGTAACCCAGCTCGCTCAGGGTGACCTCCCTGCCAAGGTTGCCTTGCAAAGAGGGGGAGTGCAGGCAAAGCAGCAGAGGCACAGGGGGATGCAAATGGGCACGAAGAAGCGCACCCGCTGCAAAGTCACATTGCCACTGCGCCGGCGGGGACGCTGCTGTGGCAGGCAGTGGCACTAATTGCCTTCCTCCCCAGCTCGCTCCATCCCTCTCCCTTGCCTGTCACAGGCAGGATACATGCATTAGCTCACACTTTCCGGTTGTTTCAGGCTGCTCCGAGGCAGGGACTCCCAGAGATGGCCTGTGAGATTCACCTCTTCGACCAAAAAATGTTGCTTTGCCTCGGGAGATGAGCCTGAGCCCACCCTGGCAGCCACTTCCAACACGGGTGAGGGAGGCCAGCCCAGAGGACAATGCTGTCCTCGCACCAACAAACCCAACACTAAGTATTTCGCAACACCCACAGAATCCCCATTCCTGTCCCCAAATCCCCATCATTTGCCTGGATCAGAGCAGGCACAGATGTCTGCGCGGGGTTATTTTTTTGTCCCAGCTCCCAAAATCCCATGATGGTGGGAGCACTTCTGCTTGCTTTTCCAAAGAAGGACGCTTCCAGCCTTTGCAAATGCTCAGGAACACGGCCCTAATGCTTCCAACGCAGATGAGGAAGGAGAGAACCCAACCACATTATTAGCTTTAAATATCTCATGACCTTTTACTGCAAATCTCCAGATCTGAGGCGCAGCCCGCCTCATGGTTCGTTAACATTTCATGTTGTCAGCGCGGCCAGTGGGTTCAATTAGACTTCACGACGGCATCTGCAAATTGCTGGCAACCCACAGGAGGAAATCCTCCCTCGGTCTGGCCACCAGCTCTGACGCTGAACAAGAAATACCTTCTTGAGCCCTGCCACATTCCTGGGATGTGCATTGAGCTGGCACGTGCTCAGCGCACGTGATCCCCCTCCAAAAGCTGCGAGAAGGGGAGATCCTGCCCCAGAAGATGCTCCGGAAGGGGAGCAAACTGGGTGCAAGACCTGCCCTGGGCTCCCCAGAGATGCTGAGGATGGTGTCTGGCCACCCGTCCGCGTGCGGGGGTGAGCGTGCAGCTGTGCTCGCGGGGAGATCGCATGTGTGAGCGCGGCAATCGCTGCTGCTGCTGCGAGTTAACTGAAGCAGCCTGTAAAACCAGAAACAGGCTATTAGCAATCCATTAGGAAAGGGTATCCAGTTCCAGCCTAGGTAAGCCATTAGAGGAACATCTGAGAGCATTAGGAGAGCTCGCTTGGGGCCAGGATGGGGCTATAAAACAGAAGAGGAAACCATGCTAATCTGGCTTGAATTACAAACTTAAAAGCGGGAGAAAAATAAAGGATACCCTAAACATTTAATGTTTTATATTTAGGAGACAGAAGGGGAGATTTTGCCAAAAGGAGCGAATAAAAAACCTGTTTAGCCTACAAATATCCATCTCTTTTTTGGCAACAGAGAAACCACCAGACCCTCTTCCAGAAAGGGAGGAGTGTGATCTTAAGGTTGCTTGAGTTGCAGGGTGAGCTCAGTGCTGGTGAGGTGGAGGGGAGTCTTTGGCCACATGATGTGACACGACTGCATCCCCAACACCTATGAAATGCTTGTGCCCAGGTTCGAGGGAGCTGCTGTGAGGTGGCACGATCTGGCACGTGCCCATGTGGAAATCCATCATCATCATCCCTCCACAATAACAATTCCCAGAGCACAGTCACCATAATTCCCAGAGCAAACCGCAACACGAGAGCTGCTAAGTGGTCTGAGTGGAAAGGCGCTGCTGAGCAGGGGAAAGGGACTGCAAATGGCACGTTGGGGCTCAAACCCAGTTTGCAAAGTGCTGGGAAGGGGATGAGGGTGTGTCCCCCCCCACCACCTCTGGGCCAGCCCCAGAGATTGCTTGATGGTGTGGGATGCTTGGGCCAGGCATCACCTGACTTTCTCTAGTGGGGGGAACCTGCATTTACGGCCAGCTCACACAGCGGCGGTCTCGGTAAGACCCACTGCTCCCGCCACGGACGGCTTCATCTCCTGGTGCCAAGCCCTGGCATTATTAAAATCCTGAAAGGAAGAGCCTGGAAGAAAGCAGACGCTGATTGAATCAGGCCCTATGGTATTCGACAGCTCGACATCCATCTGATCCTATTAGTGCTCATTCGGTCCTGCCTGCCGAGGTGCTGTGCATAAATCAGACCCTGCAAAGATAACGGGAGGTGGGGAGGTGAAAGAGGAGCTGCTGCTTCTGCCAAGAAACACCACGTGTGAGCAGGGCCTCCATGGATATTCTGTCTCTGGGCAGCCTCCAGAGCTCCTCTGTGGGTTTTCTCCTTCAGGGATGCTGGGCTTCCCATGGGGCTGCCAAGGACATGCTTAAAACCCATAGGCAGGGGCAGAGGTGGGTTGCCTTGAGGAGGCAGGGATAGGGCTCAGCCTGGAGACCTTGGGCACACAGGAATGTGCCAGAACATGAGGTTACCCATCTCCTCCTGACTGATGGCAAGGATTTCTCCTCTCCCTATTGAGCTCCAAGCTGCCCCACTGTCAGCATGCAGGTTGTGTGAGTATAAAAAGTAAGGGTTTCTCTGTGACAACAGCCAGTGGGGACAAAAAGAGCCAAGATGGGGGCAGCTTGTGGCAGAAGACCTGCACCTCCACTAGAATTAAGGCACCTCCACAAGAATTAACACACCCCCATGCAAGCGTGGCACGTGTGACACCTCATCCTTGCTCAGGACACTTGTCCCTCTGAGCTGAGACCCAACACCACCACTGCAGGACAAGCTGGATAGATGAGCTAGACTTGGCCCTACCAAACCATGTCCTTCCATTTTCTGTCTGGTTTTGGGGGAACAGGGACACCCCCCCAAAATCACAACAAGCATTAAGTCAAACAAAGAGTGCAGTGAGGCTTGGACATGCTCCCAGCATGCTGACATTGGTGTGGTTAATTTTGGGTGCAAATGCCTGTATTTGCAGGTGCCCAGCTCTGCTAAGCAGGCTGAAAGTACCAACGGGGTCTGGGGTCAGAGCAGCTCCAGCTGCTGCAGCGCTGCCACTCCCTGGTGTTTGGGAACCGATTGAATTAGGCTTCGCAAATAATTCAGCTGATGAATAGTGGCAGTTTTCCTCAAATCATCCACAAATCAGATTTTTCATTACCCAGCCAGCAGGGCAGGGAGTCAGAAAACAAGGCTGGTACCTCACTCACTGAATGCTTGCACTTGCTCACTGAGCAAATTATTCCCCAAACACTCTTCTCCATCCATCAGTGATGAGGAACATGTCTCTTGCAAGGGGATATTGATTAAAAGCCGTACCCAGGACTGCTGCACCTTCCTGAAATGCTGGGAGATGAACCTTTCCCAGCCATCCTTGTTCCCACCATGAGAGCTGGTACCTCGAGCTCTCTCTGCACCTCAGGGTATGTTTACATAGAAGAAATAAAGATTGTACTGCCCAAGAACTGCCCTTTCCACCCAGGGTGGGTCTGCCAACAGAGTCGCCAACACCTCCATGTACTCCCTACCATCTCTGCCTGCCTGAGAGCACTGATGGACAGGCCACACCATCCCCTCAAGGCTCTGCAGTGAGGGGACTGACATGGCTTGACCCTGTGAATATGGCACCCAACACCAAGTGATGGAGGGACCTGCCACCCTGAGGGTGTTGAGGTGGGAGGTAGCTCACTGGCTATCCCTCCACTTTTGGGTGCAAACCAGGGTACTTGGCTGGATCAGGCTGTGGCAGGGTAAAAATATCAGCTTTTTCCACAACAATTTCACACCTTGATAAAACCGACATTGTGTTTGACAGTTCCCATTAAATCCTACCCTTTTTACTCAGCTTCTACTGTTTGGGCATTTCTCCCCCAAGTGAAAAAAAGCATCTACAGAAAACTAATACCCGAACTCCACCTCTGCTTTCTTACCCTGTGGGATGCTCTGCAGATGCTCTCCCACTTCCAGGAGGGCAGCAAAGGGCAAAGAGACAAGCAGGAAAACCCTCTGATTTTCAAAGCCATCCGCAAATGCTGCAATTTGAAACACGACCTGCGACGCTGCCTCGTCGAAAAACCCAACCAATGCAAAAAGTCACCGAGACACCAACACCTAGCAGAGCCATGAGCAAAGCCTCCCATCCCCTCTCCCACATGTTTCTCCCCCCAGGGAGAGCTGGCTGGAAGAAAATCCCACTTGGCTCTTTGACACAGGTGCCCAGGGACCCAGTGCTGCCTCTCATTTGAGTTTCTGTTTTTTTCAAAATGCTTTATCAAGCTAAGCATCTAATTGGCTTTCAACTGGCCCAGCTCAGGCACACAGGGGATGCTGGATGAGCCATGCCAGTGTAGCAGCACCTCTTCTCGAGCCACAGAATGGTTTCCTACACAACTTGAGCACACAAGCAGCACACAGAGGTAAAAAAAAAAAAAAAAAAAAAAAGCCTGTTTGTTATCTTCCTGCAGTAACAAATGAAATCTGTCCTCCAGGCTGCCAAGGATTTCACTGACTATTTTTTTAAAGAAACAAGAAATAAAAGTAAGAAATACGATAACATCACAGCAATTGCTCTGTGACTGTGCTCTGAGTTATGGTGAGCGGTATTTTATCTGCAGTTCAAAATCTAAATGTGGCAGAGGCACATTTAAATGTGGTGACATTTATACTTTAAATGCCTTTTACATCTCGTTGGCAAGTTTTATATAGAACATATGTATGGAAAGTAGACAGGGGCCATGGATGAAAACGCAGAGCAGGGAAAGGCTGCAGAGCCATTTGTAGGCAGAGGGTGAGCTAAAAGAAAGATGCAGAGGAAGACAAAAGGAATGAGACAGAGAAGGAAAGGAACAGGGTCCAGGCTGTCTGGGCAGTAAACACACATCTTTTTAGTCCCTGAACACTTGTTCACAATGCAACTTGCTCCCAGTCACCATCTCCTGCTGCTCCCTCCTTCTCCAGCAGTGCAGCATCACTCACGTGTTGCCACTGGTCCAGGATGAGAGGCCGATACCGCAGGAAGAACTTCAGCGGGAAAGACTCAGGATCGGGCCAGGACGAGGGGTTTTGCCATGACACCTCCAGTCTCCGAGGGTTATTGGGCACGGGTTTGGCCACCACACTCTCTGGAGGGTCTGGCTTTACTGGAAGAGAAGAAAAGAGGCTGGTTGGAAAAGCTTTGCATGTGGCATCCTTCTTTTATACCCCTTGGCAAATCTGGCTGGGCTTCGCACCACGTGCTTTCCAAGAGGAGCAGCCAACAAGCAGAATGTCTTTTTCCCGAATTAATTAGATGCAAATCCCTTTTTTTTAGTCCAGGTCAGTGGTGTGGCTGTCCTGGCTCAAAATACCACCATTAAGGAGGTGCCAGCACTGGAGACACACGGAAACAACCTGGCCAGGGCAGAGAGCATCCCTGCTAGACAGGGCTGATTGGGTCAGGGTGAGGAGCCCACCAAGCCCAAATCCTGCACTGTCCTCACACCTGCTGATTTTCAAACCCGCTTACCTCACAATAATGTGGCAGAGTTTGGCTCCGGGTTTAGGGCTGGGGTTTTGGGGATTCAAAGCATTGGCACATCATATTTGCTAAGGTGGGAGGATTGCCCTGGTCACCCGCTACCCCAGGTCTCTCTCTCTCTTCCCTGCTCTGCTTTTGGGATATGGGGATATTTTCTTTCTGCCTGGCGTGTATTTCAGGTGAATATTAATTGGCCGTGAGCTATGCAACATGCTTTGATGTTGCAGCTACTTCCAGAGTGCCGGAAGCCCATCACAGACAGGCTGTGATGAATGTCGCTGCCTGTTGCACAGCAATCCTTGCTCCTTGCCAAAGGTTTGATCAAATCCTGACAGCTCAAACTCCCAGTTGCAACAGCAAAGCTAAAAAAATTCGTGTACGCCCAGGCTTATCCTTTAATCATGGCCAGGGAGGAGCTGGACACAGGGAGCTGGGCGTGCAGCTGTGCCAGAGGTGGAAGGGGGCTCTCTGTCCACTCTAACAATAGCATTGCACATGAGTCCTCATGTCCTGGGAAGGCCCTTAACCCTGTTCCAACTCCACATGCAGGCAGACGGATCCCTCCTGGCCTGAAAGTTTCTGGAATGAATAATGGCTCTGACCACCTTGAGCAGAAGCCTGTCAAGATGCCAGCAACAAACTCCCCTCCCAAACAGGGAGGAGGGATGGTGGGGCTGTAAGGAGCCTCCTTCTGCCTGGCAGAGCTCCTGCCCTGCACTCAGAGGTCTTCTCCATGCTGACTGCAGGGTTCACCTGCTGTGGGTGGGAGGTGATGTCCACACAGGGGCTCTGCTTACCCTGAGAGAGGAAGGAGGTGGTGGTGAGTGAGCTGCTCCCTCACTAGCCTGCCTGCCTGCCTGCCTGCCTGCAGCCCTGCCCTATGCGTGAAGAGCATCTCTCCCTCACTCAGACGGGACTAGGTGCTGATGTGGGGCCAGTCTGCTGCAAGTGGAGTCACATGTGAGCTGCTCGCTGCCACTCCTGCTCCAGAGTGACGGTGGCATCACAGCAGCTGTCCCTGCACCAGCACCACTTGCTCTTCTTAGGAGAAACCAGCCTGTGATGCTTCAAAACACATTTCCTCGTCCACAGGTGAGGCAGGGGGGGTGCTGAAATGAAGCCACAGCCCAGCTACCTCAGTGGGACTTGTTTTTCCTGAGGCATAGCCCACCACTACCTCCCTCTCCCCAGCCCTCTTGCTCAGCACCCTGGCTCACACCCTGCTGCAGTCCTTTGTCACCACCATCCTCACCATCACCCTGTCTCCCATCACCTCCCCTCTGTAGCAGTGGGTGCAAGGAGGGCTGGACAGCTTCCTCCATCCACACGACACCTGGTGCTCAGAGGAGGCTCCCACAGGCTTTGGGAGTGGCTGGTAAGTGCCTAGGGCCACCTCCCAGCTCCCGCGGACTCGTCTCTCTGGCAGGACGGGGCACAGTTTTCCATTTACAGCTTTATCCTCGGCAGCAGGAATGCTTTGCTGGGGCCGTGCTGTGCTGAGCTACTCCAGATGGCTCCAGATTCCTCCGCTCGCTTTGAATCCCAGCGCTCGGGCTGGACATCAGCTTCCATCGACAGGGACTTGGAGTCCAAACGCATACGGAAAAGTATAAATCCAGCATTGGCTCAGCAGGCTTGGTTTGCAAAACAAAAGTCTGTTCGGCTGAACGAATGCAGATGACGGTGAACTGCAGCTCTGCAGTGAGGAAGTGGGAAGGAAAAGTGCCGGGCTAGGGATGGATGGAATGGATACTCCCTGGGGCAGCGCAGGGAGCCTGGCCCTGGTTTTTAGCACGCCAGCCTAGAGGGGTGATTACATTCAGTTGAGCTGGGCAAGGCAAGTGTGCTTGGGCAGCAACGAGAAATACTACTGTGACAGGTGAGGGAAGTCAGAAAGAAAGGTGTCCTGATGTTGAGGTGGGAATCATTTTGCAGGGATGCCCATTTTGCAGGGATGTGACCCCTAGTCGCTCTCCTGTGAGTTGGAAGCTGTTGCTGGTGCACACAGGAAGGCTGCCCCGGCTTCAAGCTACTGTTCCCAGCTGCCACGAGCCTTCAAACAGCACTGCATGTTAACAGGAAAACCAGAAGTCCCTGCTTCCTCCTTGTGTGTCTCTCCATCCATAGGACTCCTGCTGAGGCTACAGAGCACAGCAGTGCCAACCCCTCCAAAAGCACAAAGCCAAAACTGTTCCTGCCATGTCCTTCCAAGGCACTGGGGACACAACAGCCAGGAGAGGGGACTGCACCTATGGCAGCCAGTCCAGAGAGGACAGACCTGTGTCTCTTAGGACAGATTTTATTCTGCTGTGCTCATCACAGGAAACACCTGGGCTGCTCCCACAGCGGCCAGCTAAGGAGCGAGGGGAGATGGGCTGTGTCCAACTCCCTGATTTCTGTGTGACCTTGAAGGAGTCCTTTATGCCCCGCAGATAGGGACGAGCGCTCCTCCTTCCCCAGCCTTTGTCTGCCTCCATTCAGCCTGCACATGGTGAGGCAGGGGCTGTCTGGCTGTACATCAGCCAGCATAATAGAGCCCTGTCCTCACCGAGGGCCTGCAGGCAGTAACATAATAAAAGCAGTAATAGTAATAATAATAATGGATGATGGGCATTAGGCTGAGTACTGGTTAAGCGGCTATAAAACCAGATGTAATATTATCCTGCAGAGCTGAGGGAGCATCATCAGACATTCCTGGGAAGGGGACTTGGCCGGGAGGCTACTCACAGCTCTTCCCGCTTGGTTTTTGGCTGCCGTGTCTGAGCGAGGGCTCGAAGTGCAAGAAGAGCATCAGAGAGCAGTTTCTCCTTAAGGCACCACATGCTCACGCTGAACTGTGGGGTCTCCAGCCAGCCCTCACCCCTGGCTGTTGTCAGACACGCCTGGAAATGAATCTGGCAGTTCAGGAAGGCAGCTGAGACCCTGTGGCATGGAGCGGCCCGTCGCCCATCCCGCCTCTCCAGCGAACACTAAAATGGATCCCTTGCGGCCATTAAATATCCCCTGGCATTTTCCATGAGCAGAGGGATATTAAACTCCATGTCTTAGCCAAATGTCAGTCTAGGTAATTTAATTCTGCCTCCCTAAGTAGTATGAATTGAACTGACCTTCTGCTTAGGCAACTGTGTACCTGTGTTCAAAGACTCCGAATTTCATACAGACATGGGCACGTTTGTGCTTGTGCAGCCTCTCTGCTCTGCATCTTCATCGCCCCAGAGCTGGAGCTGGAAGGATCAGATGACCTTCCCAAGGTCACACAAGAAATGGGCAGCAGATCTGGGGAAGGCAGCCATGCCTGGAAGGCCCTGTCCAAGGCTGCCTTCCTCCTTTTAATGCTGTGTGTCTTCTCATATTTTCCCCCAGGATCACACAAGGAGAAGGGTGCTGAGGCAGGATGCTGATGTGTGGTGGTGGTGTCCTGGCTTTCCTGGGGGATGCAAAAAACACAGCTCTTGGGCTGAAACACAAGTGAGGGAGGTGGGGTTGTGTCCTGGTGGGCCAAAAGTGTCCCCATGCTGCCCCAGCCATCACGAAGGAGGTGGCGGCTCCTGACACATCACCTCACTCCTCCCTGGCATCTTCCTCTGCCTCCAGGTCCTCTCCCCTACAGCCCCTTTTCCACCTCCTCCTGCCTGGGGCTGGAGCCCTGATGTCCATAATGCTCTGCAGGACCTCCTAACATTCACCTTGATTAATATCAATACTTTTGCAGAAGATGTAATTATGAAAACAATTTCCAGGAGCAAGACGGGGAGGACGGCAGTCCGGATCTCCTACCAATGGGAGACGGGGGCCAGAGGGCCGGAAAAGCTTTTCAAGTCATCATTGGAAATGACAATGCAGAGTGACCCTTCGCAGCTGGCAGCTAATAACCAGCAGGGCACGGCCGCCAGCGAGGCATGGGCTCAGGACAGCCAAAGAAAGTACAGTCATTTTCCACTCAATTAGAGACCATCTTCCGAGCGGCTGGGGAAGGGATTTTCTGCTGGCGGCTCCAGGGACGGAGAAAGGAGTGAAGAAGCAAAACCAAAGGAGGTCACTCCTTCCCAGGGGGCCTTTCGTGCTTGCCCGGGCTGGGTGGGTGGTCTGACCCAGCAGAGGGTCTTCTCCCGGCTCGGATGGTGCTGGCAGGGAGAGCTGCCTGCCCTGCACTGCTCTCACCTTGGCTCCAGGGTGATCTGTCCCCAGCAGGGCACGAGATCAGGGCTGCACGGCTGGAGTTTAACCTCCATGCAGAATGTATGATGTTTTTCTCCAGGCTAAGGGGGAAACAGAAGGCAGGCTCTGATGACCACAGCCCGTGGATTTCAGGAGAAGCATCACACCCAGGTCCTGGCTGACACCGTCTCTTCATTTTAGCAGGATGTGTGCAGATGGTGCAATGCTCTCACTCAGCATTTTTCCAAGGAGCCAAAGCAGTGGCTTTGCCCTGAGCCGTAGGTTTTTCACCCTTCACTAGCAAAGGGAAACCCAGCAAAATCCCCAAGATGAGAGCTCATTGGGCCAGCTGATGCTGGCAGAGATCCCCAGAGAACCTACTGGGTGATAGATCCACACCTCCAGCATGCATCAAGCTGGGACACAGTCCTGGATTGCAGCTGCAGAGAAGAGAGCTGGAAGAGACACTAAATCTTCAATGAGGATCACAGGAAAGTTGGGGCAAAACTGCGTGGCAAAATGTCCTAATACGCTTGTTTTAACTGGAAAACACCAGGATGGCACAAGGAGAAGCTCCACTCCTGTGGTGGCTGTTGTTCAGCAGCAGCAGAGCTCATGCTGTTATGATCTGCTAAGCCTGTGACTGCCTGCTTCAGCACTCTGTCACCACCCTGCCCGTGCCGCTGATGCACGGCACCCGTACCAGACCCTGAGGAGGAGAATTTCACAGCCCTACAGAACACGGAGGTTTTAAGGCCACTGGATACTGAACTGGTTATGGGGGCGGGCTGGTGCAGGACACGGCCCTTCCCATCAGCATCAGCCCATCGTCCCTTCCACAAGTGCCATCCTGGAGCTTCTGCCAGGTGGTGCTGGGTGGTCTAACCTCCCTCCCACTGCAAGTGCTGAGATGTGTCCAGGAACCCTGCACCCTTCCAGGCACTCTTGCTAGAGGCAATACACCCGTGCTAAGGGCTGGCCCGGGGTAGCACTGGCCTCTGCTCACCACTCCTCCGACCTGGGCTGAGTTCAAACCGCTGGGCTGGATCCAGCTTTGTGCTGGTGCTGGGATGCCCGAGGCCTGCAGCTGGGTGTGCTTCCTCGGGGGAGTTGCCCTTCTGTGCTGGATGGAGGACCAGATGTTTGGGAAGCCAGGCAGGGCATGGGTGGGATGCAGATGTTACAAGAGGATGCCCTGAACTCCTGCAGGAGGGAATGCAAGGAACTTGGAAAATGCAGTTTAATTGCTGTCCTGGGCCTTGCAGGCTGGAGGTTACCTTCATTTTTAAGGAGTGTATCTTCCACAAACACAACCATTTCCATTTAAAGGCACCCAAGTGACTGAAACTCCACCACTTCCCTGCTAAGCTCTCTGCCTTGTTCCCAGTGCACTGATGAACACAAGCTTCAGATACGGACCATGGCTGCTGACATATGGCAGGACAGTCCCTGCTCCAAAATTATTTCCCTGCTCTGTTCAGAGCTGGCACCTTGTTTGATGATTTCCAGGATTTGGGGTAGAAAGGGAAAATCTGGTATAGCAGTGGAGCTCCTCTTCTTGCACTCCAGCACTTCCAGCCTGTCCAGACTGCGATGCGTAGCACATCGAAGGCAAAGACCAGCTGCTGGCTGCACTTCAGTGATTCACTTATTTGTTTTTCTGGTTCAGTAATTGCCACATGCAACCAGCAAATTGTTTTTCAACGTATTCCTGAACTCCATTCTCTCCTATTTTTCCTGCTCTTTGAGGATGTCACAGCACCAGCTGTAATCCGGCTTTGGATGGTGGCAAAAGCTCCCTGCTTTGCTGTGTTTGGCACTGGATTGCTTGGTTCATGCCTGCCCTTCAGTCAGGGCAACATCTCCACCGTGGGTCTGGACATGGTTGGGAAGCATCCTTGGAAATACCTGAGTCCACGGGGCCTGCTGCTCCCCGGCCCCCATTGCACAGCATCCACTGCCCTGATAGGGCAGTGAAAGGGTACAAAAGGGGGAAAAAGGTTTTTAGGAGCATATTACATAAAGGCTAGGGGAGGCTGACTGCAGGAGAGCTTTATCCTGGCTAAAGATGGAGGGAGGAGAATGGGACATCTTAATTTCCCTTCCAATCCTAATTCCCATGACTCTGCTTCCAGCACAAAAACCAAACCTCTCCTTTCGGGACACTCTGAGGGGTTAGAACGGCAACACCATTTGGACCACAGAGTTTTCACAGCTCTCTGCCCTGGTGCATGGCAGCCACTTCCCCAGCCTCCCAAGCAGGGAGGAGCCCAGCAACCATTGGCAATTTGGACCACTGGGGGTGGGACCATGCATGGCACCAGGCCACCGATGTGACCAGCACGGAGGCTGCCCGTGGGCATCCCGCCTGGCTGCGCCGGGATGCTCAGGTGCTGGCATCACTCACAGCAGGGCAGTGGGAATGAGAGGGGTGCAGGGGGGATGCCAGCACGGCTCAGACCCCATCTCCATCTCAGGCATGGACAGGCAGAAGCTGCACTTGGAGAGCCAGTCCCTTCTGTGCCCCACCTCTGCGATGGGTGCCCTGTGCGCAGAGCAAGCCAACCCCACACCGCCCTGGAGAGGCTGACTGCTGCCGCGGAAGTTACCTATGGCGAACTCGTCAAAGGTGAGGGTGGTGAAGTTTTTGCCCAGGGCATTCGTGACTGTCAGAGTCACCTTGTACTTCACTGTCGAGAAGAGCTGGAGGTACCTGATGTGACACCTGTTTTTGGGAATGGCATCCTTCTCGCAGACCATGTCTTTTGTGCCGTGTCTGGAAAGCAGAGGTGAGAAGAGCTGTTACCTGTGGATGCACCCAAGCTGCTGGAGGGAGGAGGCAGATCGCGCCCACTGAGCGTCCCCACTAAGCCAGTGGTCCCCAAGCACCAGTCCCTGCTACAGCCAAAGGGCTGCTTTCCTCCTGCCAGTGAATTGTGTAGGCCCCTGTGTATGAGGTTTTATCCTAAGCCTACACAGAGACTGCAGTGAATGTCCTCACACTGGCCCCAAGGAAAGAATGGGACACTGCTGGGGCTGGGGTTGGGTCTGCCCCTCCCATGGGAGCAACGGGGTCTCCCTTCTGATGGTGACACAAACCCCAGAAGATAATACACAGCACCAGCCTGTGTAAGGGCTGTGCCAGAACTTGGGCACAGGGCAGAGAGTGATGCCATGCCATGGCCAGTTCCAGGTGAGAGACACTGCTGCTGCCTGACCACAGCCAGCTTACAGCAGCAAAGACCGTGGATGTGCCAAATGTGCTAAAAACCAGTGGGCACAACATCCACTGCATGTAACTGGTGAAGAGAGGACGGTCTTGGGGGGCATGGAGAGGGCACCTGCGAGATGGGCACTATCCTGGTCCCCTCTAGGGAAATTGCAACTTTCCTGGCACAAAGCCCCAGTCCCAAGCATCCAGTTTGTACGTCCCTGGAACATCCTTCCCCAGGCCCGGTTTTGGGACACCGATACCATATGCTCAGCACAGGTCAGCCCCACCACCCCAGGACTTCAATACACAACTTGAGACCTGCTCCAGGCTGCAGGGACTAATACTCAGCCCACTGCACCCTTTCTTCCCGGACACTTACATGACAGAGATGTTGAATGAGTTGGGGATGTAGGTAGGAGTGGGCAGGTGCCAGCTGCAGTAGAAACCCTTCGGGTAGTTGTTGGACCGGCACATCAGCACGGGCTCTTTCGGGGGGGCTGCCAGGGAAAGAAAAAGGGTAATTACCTGCCGAGGTGGGATTATCACCAAGTCCTGAGCAAGGGTACAACCCTCCACTCCCAACTGCTGCCAGCCTTGGGAGGGGAGAGTTTGCAAGGGGAGCCTGGCCTGTGTTTATCAGCTGCTGGAAGTATCTGTGGGTCTTTGTCCCATATCTTCTGCTCAGGTCCTCCATGAGACCTTGCTTTGGGCTGGCCTGTGCAAACCTCACCCTCTCCTCAGGCAGCTCACTGCCTCCAATGAGAGATGGAGTGACAGACAGGGTTTGAAGGTACCAGGGGAAATTTTCTTCGAGGCTGTGACAGAGATGTTGCTGATGAGGAGGAGGTGCTCTCTCTTGACCCCATTAATCTACACTGCTCACAGCTTTCTCTGCCACATCCCTGGGGAGTGATAAACTTATTGAGGGATGATTCTCCAAATGACCAGAGGTCTTGAAAGGCAAGAAGAAGGACCACTGGCAAGATGAGGAGGAACGATGTTAAACCAGCAGAGAAAATTCAGCTCTGCAGGAGGACTGGGGTGTTAAAGCTTTTGGCATGGGGCAGAGCATCCCATCCCAGGGCCCTGCCTCCAAAGAGACAGAGGCAACTGGAAACAGGAGGAGAGCACTCAAGGGGAGCAGCCTTCTTCTGGCCTTGTAAGCTGGTCCTAGAGGTTAGAGGCAGAAGAGGATTTTAAACCCACTGAAGTGTTCACACTGCAATTGGCTTTCCTGGACATACTTGCACTCTGCTCTTTGCAGGAGCACAGCCAGAGCCGCAGGAAAACTGCAAAATGCCGAGGGCTGGTGTACGCAACGAACGAGATGCGATACTTTTTAGCTGATAAATTTTGCCCTTGTTGGTAAAAATCTTACCTGACCTGACACGGAAGTCAACTCCTCTATGTACCCGGGCACTTGCATTGATTGCTAAGAGCAGAATTTGGCTCCCACTGCAGCACCCTGGCACAATGCCTTGCTATGAAATACACTCCCTGGGCTGGATGTGCACCAGGATTCCCCTTGTAAAGGCTGTCTGGACCTGTGGGTTCCCTGTTTTCCTTCCTTTGATAGCCTTCATCCCCATGCATCCACCAGGAGTGTCCCAGGACATCCTTTCCTCTCCAAGCAGGGGTTTTGAAACAAACCGAGCAGACCTGGCAGCCTCGGGGCCTCTTCAGCCCCATGCAGGCACAGCCCAGGCGTCACCGGCACAGCACACTCGGGGACACAGCATTCTGGGGGGATGCAACGAGCTCCAGCTGCGACTGCAGTCTACAAAGTCTACTACAGCTTACAGAGGGGAAACTGAGGCACAGGGTTTGCACACCCGCCGGCGCCCCTGAGAAGGGGTTAGAGGGAGGAAGCAGAGGGCAAGAGAGCCAAGTGCAGCAGAGTCAGGGAGCAGGGAGCAAGGAGGAGAGGGAGAGGGAACGGAGGGGGCCGGCGGGAGAGAAGGCTGTGCCGCTCCGCTCCGCGTTCCTCCTAATGGCTATTTCAGCCTTCAGCCGACAGACGAAGGCCAGAGCCTGGTTAATGAGCCTCCCAGTTAAATTATTCAAGCAGACCCTCTGCATCAAAACAGCGTGGCTGATCGCAAAGCCAGAGACAAGGACCTGATCCCCGCTGGAGCTCCATCCTCTTCCTCCTCTCCGCAGGCTCCTTAACCCCTTCCCTGCCTCCCCAGGGCGAGGCGGGAGCAAACTCAGCATTGCCCTTTGCAAGGGGCACTGGGCTGTCGGGAGGTGTCCCGGAGGGGCTGAAGGGGTGCGGGGGGGTTGGGGACAGCCTCCGGGTGCCGGGTGACCGCGTGGTGGCACTGTGGAATAACAGCACCTGCCCGGCCACCCGGCAATTCGGGATGGGGCTGGGAATATTGCTTCGGGATGCCGGGGACACTGGGGATGCCACCGTGCGCGTGCTCGCCCACTTGCTGCTCGTGCTCGGCTGTCCCGCTGGGAACCGGCAGTGGCCGGGGAGCCGGGCAGAAGCAGGCGGGGCTTTATCGAGCATTCCTGAAGTCCCGCAGGGTCCAGCCCTACCTGCACGGCCCCAGATGCTGCACTGCTATGCGCCACAATTAGTCCATCCGAGGATAATTTATCTCCATTGTCTCCAGTATCACGCTGGATCTGGCTCTCTGTAATATGTGCTAATTCCTCCGCTGGGGAGGCTGGGGCGGGCTCACTCCTCCAGGTTCGTTTCGCTGGGAGAAGGAGGGAGGGCTGCCCAAACTGCCTCCCGATGCCATCCCCACTCTGCAGCAGCCTTTGAAGATGCCCCATTTTCACTGCCTTGAAAATCCTGCCCTCTGCTTCGAGATTGAACCCAAAATGCAGCCCCAACCCTCGGTGTCCACAGCACTCTCCACCTTTCACCCTCTGGTGCCTTTTAGCAAGCCAGAAGTGGAAAGAGAGACTGCAGAAGGGGAACAGAATGATCCTCGCACCTCAGCCCTCCTGGTACAGAGTCCAAGGGCAGATGCAGAGGAAGGGATGCTGCTGTGAGAAGCCTGCCTCACCCCAGCCTGTGCCCTCTCTTTCTGGGCAGACACAAGCTGTCTCACAGGGACACTCCCGCAACCTCCATCTCTCCAGAGAGCCGTCACTCCCAAGCAGCCCAGGAGGGAGTTGTCAGGCAGCTGCCCCATTTTCCAGCTTGATGGGCAGAAAGTTCACCCCATGGCAGAGCGTGGGGCCAGTGCAATGTGCCACGTGGGGCTGTGACCATGACACCACACCAGTGACCATGGCACTGCCAGGCACCACAAAGGAGAGGGCTGCAAGCCCCTTCTCAGCTACCTTGGTGTGTCAGGAGGGCTCTCTTTGCCTGCCTGATCATGGTGTCTTCTCCAAGCTGGTGGCAGGGTCCTCATCTCCCTAGGGGAGACGGCGGCTTGCAACCGCTCCCCTCCTCTCCCAGGAAAGGCGCTCGCTGGCACAGCTCATGCTGCCCATCAAAGGCTCTTAAAGACAGCAAATAAAATTGCAGGCTCCAATCGATCCGGCGCTCTGTAATGCTGTCTTTGGAGGTGGGCCAGCCCATCAGGCCGACAGAGAGAGCAAGAAAGGCAGTGGAGGAAAACAAAGCCATCAAGGGAGCGGCATTAAAGGCTTTTTCTGCCCTGAGGCTTCGGGCAGTGCTTCTGGGCGTGGGGCGTCCTGCTCCAACCTTCTCCATCCTCCTCAGACGACATCCAGCTCTCAGCACCTGCCCCACGCCACAAACAGCCTGAGCAACACGTTGAGCTGCTTGGGCACTTCTCCGTGGGCTCCTGCACACAGCCTCCCTAATTCTGGCAAATATTTACTTCCCTGTCGCTTCATGGAGCTGCTGAACTCTGTAAAGGCAGAGCTCTTTTCCTTTCGCCACAAACAGCGCCTGCCCTCTCTAATCTGTCTATTAACCTCTCGCATGGCAGGGAGCCACTTCTCCCATGTGCTCTGCTGATGTCCTCTCTGAAAACCCAGCATGTTTAATGCCTGGCTGTGGCAACTTCCCAGAGGCTTGGGTTGCAATCAGCCTTACTGCGAAAGCTCGGGGTGAGGCGACGAAAGGCTCAGAGCCGAGCTCAGAGCCGAGCACATCCCATCTGGGCACGTGGCTCACAAGCCACGAGATGCTCCAGCAGAATCTGGGGCTGCCATAGGCAGTGAAAGCTGGGGCCAGGATCATCATCTCTGCAGATCCCACAAAAGACCAGTGGCATGGACAGAGTTGGCTTTCCCACCACACAGTGCCCCATGCTTTGCATCCATTTATCCTCTGTCTCTTCAGCTTGTTGGAAATAGCTCGACCAGCCCCAGCACCCCTGCTCAGCTGGGAAGAGCACCACAAGCGGTCCTTGAGGATGAAACAGCTCTGGATGCACCAGCACAGACACAGATTTTTGTCTCCCTCCTCATCTCTAAAGCCCTGTCGTCCTTGTACCCTCAGTCCCACTGTGCAGGGGAGAAGTGTGACCAATCCATTTTAGAAACCACTAAAAATGATCTACAAGAGCTTTTCCTAGCTCTGCTAGGTCATGAGATAATGGACATTAAAATCATGACACTTTTATATATAGAAAAGTTATTTTAGGTCACTTTCAGAGGTTTCTGAAATGGATCAGTTATAATTTTCCTCTCCTGCTGAGGGCTGAACGTACTAAAGATGCCTTGCTCCACAGGTGGAGGGATACAAAAAATAGCACCAATAAAAGTTTTAAGAGGCCTCTCAAACACTTCTGTAGGAGGTATTTTTTCTCGTGCACTCGGGGCACATTCAGGCACTGGGCTGATGGGGGATAATGAGCCCATGGTGTGCTTTTGGGGTCACCTGCATAACTCATCATCTCGGTCTTGGGCCAGCAAAGACTCCAGGGTCCACGACAGCAGCATGTGCTTGTGCTAGAGGTACAGCTGGGACACAGCCTGCCTGCACATGGGCAGGACCTCTGTGCTGCCCTGCGCTGGGGGACGACCCCAGAACCAGTGCCCTTCTGCCACCAAACTTCTGCTGTTTGCACCCAGCCTCTCCCCAGTGCCCGTGGCAGGGCCAGATCATCACCCAAGGACCTTTTTCACACCACAGCCATGACCTGGCAGGCAGTGGGTACGTACTGATGCACAAAAAGGCACCCAAGTGACCAAAAGCGAGGCTGCAGAGGCTGGATAGCACAACAGGGACCCCCCTGGGGATGAGGTGCCAGCACTGAGCACGGAGCAGACCCCGCACGTCTACACACGCATCTACACAGATGCTTTTGTTATGCACATGCTGGCGGCAAGCACGATGTATTATTTATCTAACACCGCTTTTCTAAAAGCCTGTTTGTGTACAGGAGGCTGGTAGGAAGCAACAAAGAAAACAATGATGAATAAATCATATTTCTACTGCCAGGTGGATCAGGGGAGCACCCGTCTGCCAGGCACCACCTGCGCTGGAGTGCAGCATGGCTGTGGCTGGGGACGGCCCCTGCCATCGACCCAAACATTTGGATGCAGCTGTTTTGTTGCTGCAGCAAGGGAGGGAGTTGAAGCTTTGAATTTGCTCTGATTCCCCTCGTCCATCTGTTCTTGGATAAGTGTGAGGAGGAGGAGGGGTGCAGAGGACGGCAGCGGGGTGGTACCCAGGCAGGTGATGCTCCCTGTGTTTGGCAACATCACGTTCGTAACCACCGCTTCTTCAAGAAGGATAAAGCAAGGGTTTGGTTTTGATTTGTTGATTTTAGTTTGTTTCTTTTCTTAATTAATGCAGAGAAATTAATTTGAGGGAGAATTAGAGAACCCAGGGGTGCAGGGGTGAGATGGGTTTGTCCCTCACTGACGTCCGGGGTGACCTGGGCAAGTGATGGAGACAGGGTTTGTGTCTCTCCCTGTCAGTCTAAGCCACCCCAACCCTAGCAAGTGGACATTTTCAAGGGGACATTCCTCTCCCTTTAAATTAGACACAGAAGACATATCCCTCTGGAGTGTGACTCATCCCAGCTGAACACCAGAGTTGCCCACATTCAGCCCGCACGAAGCCCAGCCCTCACACCCATACACTGCAGCACCTCCCTGGTAGCTCCCAGTATGGGCCAGGGACACCTCCATCTGTAGCCAAAGTCCCCTGACCCTGCTGCCACCTAGGAGCCAGCTCCCCAGCCTCAAAGAGCAAGAATTTATGCCCCAAGAAGGTGCTGGAGAAAAAGGTGGACTCAGCAAAAGATAAATTTCTAAAAGGCCCTGTTTTACACTGATTGGGGCTCATAAACCAAGCTATGGATTTTCTCATTTCCCTTGCAGAAAATTCAGTGAGCATGGCAAGAGGCAACGCTGTAAATTTTTGGGGAAGGCATTACTCACAGAGAAAAGAAAGCCCAGCATCCCACTTTTCAGCCCCAGCGGCAGGGCAAGCTCCCAGCGTGATCACAGGCTCACTGGAGTTTGCTCCATCCCACACTGCATGAGGCCATGCCACTTCCAGCACAGCAGAGCTGCTCCTCAAATGTGACCACTCTCCACCCTCCAGAAAATTATCCAGCAAACCTCACACCCTTGGTCTGTGAGAGGAAAGAGCGAGAGCAGAGCGGCTCGGCCAACTGCGGCAGGAGCTGGGCTGGCTGTCGGGAATGGCAGCCTTCTCTGGAGTGCAGGGTGCTTTGGGAAGGTGATTTAGGCAGGAGAAGCCATCTGGCACCCTGCACCATGACAGACCCTCTTGTTCCCACTCCCTCCAGCAGCGCTGGCGCTTGGCAGCATTGCTGTCCCACGGAAATGCCCATCCTGCCCAGCACAGCAGCACCCCGAACCCAGCTGTGCTCCTGCAGGTGACTTTATCCCCATGGGGCAGCACTCTGGGCCTCAGGGACTGATGCACAGCAGGGATGTCCCTTCAGCTGGGACCACACCACAGCAGAAAGTCCCTTCTAACCCTCCGGTCCTCCACCAGAAACCAAAGAGCAGCTTTGCTCTGAAACAATATTAAATATTGAACAAAATAGAGCAAACCTGTTATCTGGGATAATTGTGAGTAAATAAAACATTTAACCAAACCAAATGCAGCTGTTTCCACTTGGAGCCGGCACAACAGCAGGGAAGCCAGCTCAGCTACTCTGCATCCTCGTTACGGCAGCTGATTATTGTTTTGTGTATAACAGTAGCACCGCCAGCCCTGGAGCCGGGCCGGGGCCCGCGGTGCTCGGTGTGGTACCCCTGGGATGGGCACACCGGCGGGGCGGGATGCGGCAGCTCAGCAGCGCGCCGGGCACGGGAAGTTCTTTGCAGCGCTGGGGTTTGCTCTTCAGCCCAGGGAGTTCACGGCGAGGCCGGCTTTCCTCCCCCAACACCTCTGCGAGGGGATTTGCATGTAACATAAACCATTTCAGAGCCAGGTCACTGGTTCGCACATAGCCCCGGGCAGTAATGACCAAACCTCGTTACCGGCTGCTCTGGGATTGACTGTGCCGGGCCCCCGTCCAGCTCCTGGAGACCCGAGGAGCGATGTGGGGTGAGGGAGTGTGCGGCAACCGAGGGAAAAGTGCCGGCACGCGGAGCCTTGGGAGGCTCCGGGAATGGAGAGCACATTCCTGCCCACAGCTCAGGGCTGGAGCACCCCAGGATGCCAGTCTGCCATGCTCAGACAGCAGGGAAGGGACTGCAGCCCCCACGGGGAGAGCAAGCGGCTGATGTGCTCTTGGCTGCTGCACATCCACGGGGCTTTCCACTACTGGGGTTTGGAGAGAAGAGCTTGATGCCTCTGCAGCTCCCACCCGAATACTGTGCCTGTCTCTTAGAAAACGGCTGGGAAGGATGAAGGGCATGAATTACACGGGATTTTCCAGTCCCCACCAAAATAATTTCTCCTTCCAGGAGATCATGCTCCTCGACACGGAGCTGGGTGCACTGTGCCAAGGCGAGGCAGGGGGGAAATGCTTCCTTGTAACACGTGGGTTCCCCAGCAGCTGCTCCACACCCCGAGGAAGTTGTGGTTGGTGCACGTGGGAGCACATCACACCCCTGGTCTCCAAGGAGAAGTAGCTGCCTCCCTTGGTACTCCTCAGTAAGAGGCTTGACCAGAGCATCCTGGCATTGCTCTGGTTTCTGCTGTGCCCCACCTCGGTCCACACCAGCTGTGACCAACATGCAGGGCTGGAGCCCAAATCTCTGCAGACCCCTGGCAATCTCCTCCACGAGCTCAGCTGGAAAAGCTGCCAGGCAGAGAGAGGGAGCATCCCTGCCTGCTGTGAGGGACGGCACTGCCTTCCTTGTCTCAGTTGTGCAGGGGGAACGCAGGGTGCCCCCACCAACGGTCCTATGGCAGGTGTTGGGGACCCTGAACGTCTGTGCCATGGCAGTCCCCTGCCTCCGTGCCTGCAGTGTGTGCAGAATAGAACCCAGCATCCCCTTCTCCCTCTTTTCCCAGCTCCAGGCACCAGCATCCCCTTCTCCCTCTTTTCCCAGCTCCAGGCACAAATTCCCTGCACAATCTGCACCATGCAATGCCCCTGCCCCCTCCATCACCTTATTTAAAGGCTGCAAGAAAGCAATCCATCCTCTCTCCAGATGGAGAAGGCAGGGAAAATACCAGGTGTGATCAGACACAACTGGGACCATCAACAGCCATGTATCCTCGGCAAAGCTGTCCCACCAGATCTGCTGGAAGTTGTATATTTATCCAGGAGGAGCCTCTGGAGGAAGCTGTAAGCACTCTGTCATGCACTGAGCAACAAGCTAGCCACGAATATTACCAACTATCACTCTCGGCGGGGGAGCGTGGGCTGCCTCTAACAGGCAGTGGCTCTCCAAAAATGCCTCCCCTCTCTTCAACCCTCTTGACATGCACACTGGATATGTCCCCTTCTCTGCTGTCCTCTTCCCCAGTGAGGAAGGTACCTGCTGGCAGAGAGGTCTCTCACCCCATGGGCAATGGAGAGGAAGAAGGAAGATATTTCTGACTCCCTGCAGGAGAGAAGGGTATTTTTGGGCTTCTCTTCTCCTGTGCAGACAGGAGGAGCTGATGAGAGTGGTTAGGAAGCATTCATACCCCCTACCCACTTTCTCCTTGCACTAGAACTGGCTTTTGCATGAAAAGCTCGTTTCCTTCAGCATTTATTGAAAACCACCTTCTCCTAGAGGAAATACTGCAGGTTGCTCTCCCATCCCCTCACAAAGCAGACCCCATGGTCTCCCCTTTGATTCAGTCAGGACAGGGGAGCTGAAAGTGGGCGTCTGTACCACACAGTGCACCAGGTGTGTGCACAGGCAGTGGAGCCATTTGCTCATCCTGTGTTTGGCCATCCTGACTGCATTTGGGTTTGCTCATGCAGGCTCAGAATCCCCTGGTCACCAACTCACATCCTTGGGGATGCCCTTTTGCCCCACGGCGTCTCCTGGGGAGATCCTACACTGCTCCCAGGGTGTAGGGTGTCCATACATGTCCCCCAGCCCCACGGGCCATGCTGTGAGTGCATGAGAGCCCTGACCCTCATAATGCTGGTAGCTTTGCCCAGCTTCATGTCGTTGTTGTAGTCCTGCTGGGAAACCACCTGCAGGCACCTTGCAAAAACAGCTGGGCTGGAGCCAGAGGTCCCCTGAGAGGTGACAGAGGACCAGAAGGAACTTCTTCCCATATTCCTCACACCCTAAATACATATGAGTCCCCCCAGCAGCAGCCAGCCTCCTTCGGTAGCTCCACCTGGCCCATCCCACACGTGCTCCTCCATAACACATCCTGGAAAATCACAGCGCTGGACTGGGGTGGGGATGGAGCTGAGAAGGACACCACAGAGGGTGGCTATTCTGGCTGCTCAGGGATTATGCTAGCCCATTAACAGCAGGCACTCGGGAAGATGTCTAATTTATCATAGGAAATGAGGTCTCCACGCCAGTCCTTAGCTGCGCACTCTCTGGCTTTGAGAAAATGCCAGTCAGACACGTCACCAACAGGAGGAGTGTCCCCAGCTCAAGCCGAAATCCTCCCCTGTGCTGTTGGCACCTTGGGGTGGAGGCAGGAGGAGCATCAGTCTCTGCAGCTCACCCAAAATGTGTCTTTCAAGCAGATGAAACGCGGATGGGTGTGACATTTTCTGGAGGCAGTGGACTGTGATACCAGCTCAGCTAACAGCACTGCTCAATACCACTGCTCTCTTCACTAATGTCTGGTTTTTTATCCTCAGGCCTGAATCAGACCCTGGCCTCATTCTTTTCTTAAGGCAATGGGGTCCTTGGGATGATGTAAGAAAGAAAGGCAGACTTCGCTGCATTTGGAAGTAATAGCTGCATCCTAAACTCAGCCGGCTTCAAGGGAGGTCCCATTATTTAGCCCATCTGTAAAGAAATGGAGCTAAAAAAAGGCCCTTTGCTTTATAAGAATGATGCTCATCTTCCTCAAATCCTGGCTCGATGCTTAAATCCCCACAAGCAGCAGCGGGCAAACCCCAGGGGATGTTCGTGGCCAGAGCAGCTCCAACAGCTCGAGGAGCTTGGGGAGCCCCTTCCCAGCCGCCTGTGAGAGCCCAACATTTGCAAAACAAAGCGTGAGGCACAAACCAATGCAGTAACTCACAGCGACTGCTTCCACCTCGTCTAATCACCACCTTTGCAAGGTTGTTTCCATTCTCTTCCCTCCCTATTCCCCCCACAGCTCCGCTCCACAGCAAGCACCTCACTAAATTCCCTTAATCTCCCCTTTAGGTCATAGGATATCTTTTAATTCTTTAATCAATTTTCCTCCGGACTCCCTGTAATTTATCGATGGTCTTTTAACAATGAAACCCCAGAAGCAAACACACCTTCCCTGAGTGCATCGGCACCGGATCAGTGGCAAGAGCAGCATCGTTGCCAAGTCTGCCTTGACAGAGATAACCTGGATGCTCAGCACAGCCTCTCCCTCCTTGTGGAGGACAGCAGCTTGTCATGCATCCTCTGATTTGCTTACAACAAAGAAGGAATAATGACCACTTATTGTCATATAAAAATATTGTTATCAATGCTTTAATTATTTCCCGAGGAATGGTAGGAACCCCCAGCACAGAGCTCCCCCAGGGTGGGCAACCTTCCTAGACACCAAGCACCACAGCAGGGAAGGAGTTGTCACCCCGCGGTTCCCAAACTTCTTTTGGGCAGGATGAGGGGGCCAGGATGCTGGGATGGGCACCACGCACAGGCGCTTGGGGCACGGGTGCCTTTTTGGGGAACACACCACAATGTGCATGCAGCAGCACTGCCCAGCACAGCGGGAGACCCTCGAGAGACCTGGGGCAGAGGGGAGACCAGGGCACTGTGCCCAGACATCCCACTGATGGGCTGGGACTGATTTCTGGCTGGGTTGTGGTTTCTGCAAGAGGCTCAGCAATGGATCAAGGAGTTTGGCAGGGAAGCCTAGGGCTGCTCTTTCTTCCCCTCCCTTTCTCACCGCCTCCAAGGTCAAACAGTCCTGGACTCTCAATAAACTGTCGCAGGGGCTCCAGGGGATTTTAGGAGGCATTTGCTAGGATTTCAGCAGACCTGAAGCGTGACTTCACAGGGATGGGGGGGAAACACCCTAGAGCTTCAGAGAGAAATGTTATTAGAGTCACTGAAGGATTTTGCTGTGCTCTCTGAAGCGTTGCACAGAAAATTACAGGTGAAGAGCAAGGCCCATGGTCTGGACCTTGCCGGCAGCAAAAGGATGCTGTGGTGTCCAGGCTCACATGAGCCCCACTTCCCTATCACGGACCAGGAGCACACTGCAAATGCCTCCTGCAACGGGGACTCTCCTCTCGATGCACACAGATGGCTCAGGATCCTTCTGAGATGAGGTGAGCAGATGGGACAGGTCTGAGAGCCGTGGCTCGGCTGCAGACGAGAGCTGAAAGGATGTGCTGGCAAAAACCAGACAGGGCAGAGCAGTCTGGGTGTACCCCATAGCTTGCCATCCTCTACTGGAGCAGAAAAAGCAGCTCTGGCTGAGTTAATGCCTATGCAGCTAGGTCTGTCCCATGGTGTGTAAGTCACCAGCAGGACAGGAAGGAAGGCAACAGGCCTGGAGTAAGTGGGGAAAAGCTGTGATGCTGCCGAAGTTTCAGTCCTTTCCAGTGGTGACTTGACATTGAACCTGGCCAGGATCCAGTATGCGGAGATTTGGGGTTTGTCTGCCCCAGGGAGATGCTGTAGGCACAGACCTGTCCCATGCCCAGAAAGTTGTTCACAGGCATTTCTGGAGCACGGATCCCACAGGAACACCCAGAGCAGCTCAACCATGGCCCGGCACAACGAAACTCAAATGACTTTTGAGGTCGTAACTCACGCATGCATCTCGATGGCTGTCTAGCCTGCTTTCTGCACTGATATGGGCTGGAAAGGCAAGAACTGGGCCAGGACCCACAGGGCAGATGCACAATCTTTGCTTCTCCTCCATGCCGATGCTTTACTCGGACCCTTGAGGAAGTTTGTAGCTCGAAAGCAGCCCTCACTGTGAGCCAAATGGGTTGCAAATGTATTGGCATGTGTTGTGTCATCTGCAGTGGCTAATAGGATCCATTTTCCAAGGGAGGGGAAAAGGAAGAAGAGGAGGGGAATGCTTAGGTCTGCAAAACAAACATTCACCGCCCCTTCCGAAGCACTACACCCAAGGCAATAGATTATTTATGGAAGTTTGGTCTGGAGCAATAACCTGCAAGGGCTTCTCACAACAATGCAGCTGGATTCAGATGTCAAACCAAAATCCTTAGCACTTAATACCTTCAAAGTCCATACACAGAATGGATGCATTGCTGGCCCCAGTGGGGTTACTGGGAGATTTGTCTCTCATTTCACCAGCAGCCCCGTTAGCACACTAATTCCTGCTGCCCCAGGGCTGGGCAGGAGACCTCCCTTCCCGGTGGCACTTACACCATGCCCCAGCTCTGAAGTGTTGCAGGAGTTGCCTGCCCATGTGGCACTTGCTGCAAAGCTTGGGGAAAGTGATAGATAGGAAAAAAGCATCCTGTGCCACCTTACACTCAAGGAAGTGGAGGCACAGAGCAGTCAAGGGTTGGCTATTGAGCATGGAGAAGCTGGCTGAGGATGCCTGTTAAATTCCTCAGCCTGGAGTGCAGTTCCCTGGTGAACCCCAGGTGCTCAGTGCACCTCTGCAGGCATGTGAGAACTGCTGGGCTCAGCACCCATGGGTGGCTGAGCTGCCCAAGCCCCTGTCTCCTGCCTGGCCCCAGGCAAGGCTGGGAGATCCCTCCTCGCCTGCCCGGCTTCCCTGCAGCCCAAGCAGATGTTCTGGGTCCTGTGTCCCGGGACAGATCCCGGCTTGATTTATTACTGGACGTGACTTCTGGAGTTTGTCAAAGGCACCCGCTCCCCCTCCCCTGACTTTTCCCACACCCTTCCCATTTTGTTTTACGTTCACTTTGTGGTCTCCCCACCATAGCTTGCAATAAACAGAAACTCATTTCCAGTATAAACAACTGCACACTCTGCCCCAGCGAGCCGTATGACCCTGCCTTTCCCGCTCCCCACCCCTGCCTGCTTTTGGGTTCTGGGAAAACAGTCTCTTTCTTCTGCTTTTTTTCACCCCCCCAAAGCCTCCTGGCCCTTTGCGTTATTTTTTTTTTTCCTGAGATTTATAATGTGCCAGCCGGAGCCGGAGTGGTCTATCCCACTCCACATCACGTATGTGCTATTAAAAGTAAAGCTACCAATAGATCTTGGTAAGGAAAACCACCTGAGCTCTATGCCTGAGCTGAGGGTTTACACAGAAGATGGGGATGTTGGCCCCAGCGTGGCCAAAAGCCTTTCAAGATGTGGGATGTCTCTCAAGGCAGGATTTAGAAGACTTGAGTCACAGACTGAAGACATGTGGGGCAGATCTTGCCCCCCCCGAGCCCTGAGTCAGGAGAGATGCCAGCCTGATGGGAGCCAAGCCTGGTGAGAAACTTTGCAGGAAAGTCATGGAGAGCTGGAGGGTCACCTCTCTGAAGGTCTGGGCTGATGCTCTCAGTTGCCTCTATCTATCTTTTACCACCTGGAATGGAACTGGCTGGGCCAAGCAGTCTGTCTCCACTCTTGCTGTGCTTGATGGGGACAGACAGACACCTGGGGAAGGCAAATCGAATTTTTCCTTTTTATGAGGTACACATCTATCTGCAGTACTTTCAAAGAATCATGGAATATGCTGAGTTGGAAGGAATCCACAAGGACCATCAAATCCGACCCTTAGCCCTGCATAGGACAGCCCCAAGAACTCCACCACGTGCCTGAGAGTGTTGTCCAAACGCTTCTTGAGCTCTGTCAGGCTTGGTGCTGTGACCCCTTTCCTGGGGAGCCTCTTCCAGTGCCCAACCACCCTTTAGGGGAAGAACCTTTTCCTAATGTCCAACCTAAACCTCCCCTGACACAATTTCAGGCCATTCCCTCGGGTCCTGTCACTGGTCACCAGAGAGAAGAGATCAGTGCCTCATAAAAATGCATAAAAATGGTGAATGTTTTTGACACCTGGAAGAGTTTGCCAAGGGCTCCAGAGAATTCCCTGCCATTCGATGAGGGCTGAATGCTTTCCTGCCAGTTTTGCTGCCCTTCAAAGAGGGATTAATTCAGGGCAATATCCTGGCAGGGGCCACACAGCAGGGCAGGCAGCAGCCTTGGGCCCCCATGTCTTCCTCACATCCCATATCACAGGGATGCAGCAGGGAAAGCACACATCTGCCTTTTCCCATGGCACTAGGATATTGGAGTCAATCAATAATACAGTGCTTGGGGACAGAGCTGCTTCTTTGGCCAAAACTCTTTGGTTGCAATGTTACTCTCTATTGCCCCTCTTTAACTATCTACTGCCCCTCTTTAACTCTCTACTGCCCTCTTACTAGGACAAGACAGCCCAGGACCACCAGTCGTCAGAAGTTAGTCATTCAATTCCAGGCAAGGAGCTGGTCAAAGCAGCCAATGCTGTAATTTTTGCTGTGAGATTAAGAAAAATAAGGAAATGAGGTGGGTTAGTGAAAATCTGAACCCAAGTGGTTTAGCTGGAGAGAATCCCAGCATTGTAAACTGGCCTCTAAGAGTGCTGGAAATATCCTTATCCCTGCTGCAGATGCTGTCTGACACCATGTTCATACTACCACTGGCTGGGACTCACTGACAGTAAGGCTTGTGCAGCCCCAGGCAGTTGGATTTTGATTGTGCTGCATCTCTTGTTTGTTTTTCCCCATTTTGGGCTTTCCATGTAGAAATAAGCTCCTTGAGGGGGCTGCAGAGCACTGGGGTGCTGCTCGAAGGCTGCAGCACTGCACCAGGAGCTACACATCTACAAGGTCACATTCATTTGGAAAATAACCCCACACAGGTCATTCACGGGGACATTAAACCTGAGTGACTGTCTCTATGCAAACCCCCCCACAAAGCAAGGGGGAGCTCCCAGCCACAGCTCCTGGCATCTGACCACTCCCAGCAGCCATTCCACGCAGGTGAGTTTGCCCATCTTGCCTTGACCTCAGAGAGAAGCTGATGCTGATCAGGTCTGCAATGCTCCCAACACAGCCCTGTGGGCAGGACCAGGGCTGGGTCTAGGCTGGATCGGTGTCTGCCTTCACCTGCTCCAACGCATGAATGCGCCGGATCGAGCCTTACACGCGCTGCTCGATGCCAGAACCAGGCTGGCTAGCTGGCCCCAGGGAAGCTGTGTCCTCCCAGAGGGAGGAGACTACTCCAGGTGGTTTAAATTCCCTTGAGCAGGAAGCCACAAGAGATCTGGAAATGCGGATCCACCTCGGTGCAGCCCGTGCCGTCTGCGCAGCAGGTCCAGCAGATGGTCTGCCCGCATTCCACGGGAAAGCTGAAGGGCATGGGAGGTTTCCTCCGCGGAATGCCCCGTTCTCATGGAAGCACACTGATCAGGAGGAAACACTCTAAAAACTCCACGTACAAAAATCCCCGGAGCAGAGAAACCCTTCTGTTACGTGCTGAGGCTTGTTCTATCTTGACAGCTTGGCTCTTACCTGGCATCTCATCTCCGTTTGCCGATAGCACGTCACGACACGGCTCCGTGTCGTGACGAGAGCAGCCGCTGCTCCGGGGGCCGTACCACGGCAGGAGAGTTACAGCCAGCTACAAGGAACTGCACGGGCCTGCCGGATTCCCTAACAACAAATCCATACCAATGGATTAGCTGTCTATGGAGACAGTTGGTAGCGTTTTATCGCCCCTTCACGCCCCATTGATAAAAGCACTCTTGGTATGAAGGGTGGCCAAGAAACCGCTCCGCTCCTCTCCTCTCCCATGGACGAGCAGCCGAAGCTGTCCCCAGCTGACCGGAGCCCCTCAGCCTTTGTGTTGTCCACCCAAACCGAGCATCCCCAGCGCAGTTAATCACTGCGAGCGTCGAGGCAGGAGACAGCCGAGGCTGCCCGAAGCCCAGCACAGTTCGCTGACCCTGGGGAGGAATGCAGCTGACTCACATCGTGGGAATCTGACCTCCACGGAGGCTGTGCAACCGGCTGAGATCATGGATATCCATGTCCTGGCACTGTGGCTCCCGGCAAACGGTACGGTGTGCCCTTGGGGGTCACGGTGGGTCCAGCCTCTAACCTCATTACAGGGATGTTCTTTAGGCATCCCACTGTGCGCTGCACACCCTGGCACAATGCCTGCTTCCCTGTCCCTGTCCCTGCTCAGGAGCATGGGCAGCAGTCCTGGCTCTCTCCAGCGCGGTATTTGCAGCTAGGAAATGCTCTGAGTGTGCCAGCACTGAAGCTCTGCTGCCTCTGATTCTCCTCCAAGTGACCCACAGGGTACAGTTAGAGCTGCTGTTATGGTGATTTTTATTTAAATCAATACCTTCCGTGTTATCCCTGAAGCGCTCGCTACTAATAACCTCTCATCCTCTCAGCATGCCTTCAGTGGCGGTCAGCTTTGCTTTGCTCTGCACAGAGCTACAGGCCCTCAACACTTCTCTGCGACTCCACCTCTGCCCACGCCTCCTGGGACTGAGGCTGCTTCCACCCCGGGTGCAATTCAACCCCTGCAGCAGCCACAAAAACCTGGGGGACTCCCAGCTGGTATTTAGGTTTCCAGACACTGTGATGGGAGGAGAAAGTCCTCAAAAATCTCATTTCTAAGGACTTTTTTTCAAGTGCCAGCCCCATGAGTGATCCGATAAGGCAAATCCCAAAGTGTTTGGGTTCAATAGCAGGTTTCAGGTGCACCACGTGGCTTCTGATTCCCAACACTTCTCTTTACTGTTGCTGGAGAGAGCAGGGGTTTCTCTGTCTGGAGTTTCTCAGCGCAGAGCATGGAAGAAGCCTGGGTCACTTGGTCACCTGCACGAGCAAAAAGGGGCACAGAACCCCCCAGGCACTGATGCAAACCTGCTAACCCCACAGGGCAGAAAGAAACACCCTGATTTCCCAACATCTCCAAATTACAACAGTAAATCCTTACCCATTTCATCTGAGCACATACAGGTCCTTTTCCACCCAAGCTGAAAGTCTTGGCGAATCTTGCCTGGGTACAAGCGTGGCTCAGCCTGACAGGCGCAGGGTGACAGTCCGGGGGCTGGGGACCTGCCAGCCTGAGGTACAGTTCTGAGGTGCCCAGACATGGATCCCCCATGGGCACATGCTGCAAAGCCAATCCTTGCTGCCAAGCACTGTGCCAGGGGTCTTGCAGACCCTTGTGAGAACGGCCCCCTGGAATAAAGCACCAGCCACCATCTCACTTCCTCCACCCTCCCTGGCTACCCCTCCCCAAATCCCTCCCCAGCTGCTTCCCCCAGGTTGCAAAAGCCAAAACCAACAGAGGGAAAAAGAGAGGTGTAAACCTGTCACTGTGATGGCAGATTGGCATGTTATGGATTTCCCATGTCAGAATAATGGATCAGAACTCGTGCTGCCACCCTGGCTCCAGAAGGGCACCACTGCTCCTGCCCATGGTTTATGTTCGATGAAACTGAGTTAGTAGCATTTTTATCTGTCAATTAGGAACCATGAAACAGTTATTAAATAGAGTCAGAGCCCTCCTTGCTGCTCTCCTGGGCAGTGCAGGAGACACATAACAGCCTGTAATGAAGCATTAAGCAGCAGCAGTTTTGTTTCTGATAGGATTGGAAATGATAAGCCAGCGAGGCATGGCCGGATAGGGGGAGCGGGTCCCCAGCTCAGCAGACACATATCAGCAGCTGCTAGAGGGAAGTTCAAGACTGAAATTTCTGCCCCCTGCCCCAAATAAAGTCTCTGTAGGACTGCCGTCTCGCTGCATCTGCTTGATGGGGAAAAAGCAAGGGCCTGAATTTAATTATCTGCTTTTCCTGGTGCAGCCCTGGATGATTACCGTGGAGCCAGGAGGGCCTTCGGCTGTGAACAGCAATGTTATCCCAGCCTCAAGGAGAAAAAGGGCTGGTTTAAATAAGTTTTAGGAGACAGTGACTGGGCTGTTCAGGAGAAGAGAGATAACACAGGCACAATCCACTTCTGGAGGTCATCAGAGTCCAGGGAATGCTGTTGCTGCCCTCCCACTGCAGATGCAGATGGCCTATGGCATCTTTCAGTATGACGGCACATCTTGAGGCCAAAGTTGTCCCCCAAGCAAGGTTAGGATGTCTACTTGACCTCAGGGACTCTAAGCCCAGGATGTGACAAGGGCAAGACCAAATTCTGGGCAGAGGGATGGTGGCCCTGCACAGAGAGAGACACCCCAGGGATGGGAAGAGCACCATCCTAGCACAGAAAGGGGCGGCAGTTCTGATAGGATTGGAAATGTCCCAGTGGCCAATTGACACATTTACCTGTCTCCTTCCCAGCCCTTGTGTGTCAGGGTTTGGTAAGTCCTTGCTCTGCCCTGGGAACTCTGCACCCACAGCAGCCTCAGGGTACCCAGAATGGCATTTGCTCACCCACCCACAGCCATGGACCCACCCCCTTCCCCAGCCACTGCAGGCAGGGCCTGTTTGCACCAAGGCACAACCAAAGCAAACTGTCCTCCCACCACCTCGCCCTGGGGAACACCATGGATCTGGCCATGAAGGGTTTCAGACATCTGTGGCTGCTTTGCAGATTGTTTGTTCACAACAGAAGCAGGGCAACAACAGCAGGTTTCTTTACTTCTGGTGTTTTTAAATGAAAGGTTGAGTTTCCAGGGCTTTTCATTTTCGAGCTCCCTCTGATTTAATTAAAAACCTCATCAAACCAAAATAAAATGAGCAAAATCTTGAACATAAGCGCTTAACTCTCTAACAAAATACAACAAAAAATTTTCATCTGGCTCTGAGTTCCAGGGCATTTTTCCAAAGTTGCCAGTGAACAGCAAATCCCATTCATTTCTTCTTCCTGGGCAAACCGCTTAGGGATCTGAAGATTAGCATCTCCCAGTGCAATAAGGGTTCCTGCTAGCTCCTTCTCCAATTGCCGCCCTTCAGGGAGCAGGAGGGAAGTACACTGGGGTGTTACACTGGCTCACTACAAAGCAGCATCACCCACCCCTCTCTTCCCATGGACTTTTCAGAGTTCCAGTGTTTGCAAGACACCAAGGGACTCCCGGACAGGATGCACCATCACACCTGTCCTGAGTCCTGCCATCACAGAATACTGTGATGCAATACACAGTCTGCAATGCCTGGCCTCAAGGCTAAGCCCTGTCCTTCCCTTCCAGCTGTGAAGAATGAGAGGGAGACCTCACCCTGGCAGAGATCTGAGCTCTCCCTGCATGGAAAAATATAGCAATAGTAACAAATTGCCCAGAGCTGCAAGGCAGTGACTGACAGGTTTCAGCAAGGCAGATGGGAATGGTGCTGGTGGGTAGGATGCTGTGAGAGGAGCACAGAGGGCACAGTGATGGGCGACTTTCCTAGGCAAAGAGCCTCCTCACACATCCCCTGTCCTGCTGCATGCCCCTGCCGTGGGCAGGTTGTACCAGCATGGGGCTCTCCAAACCTCACAAACAGATGCACACTTGCTGGGTATTTACTGCTGCCAAGCCATCTCCAACACCTTCACCTCACCAAGAAGGAGATGCCCAGGGTACGGCTGAAGCCGCCGCTCCAACCTGCCTGCAGAATAGAACCGGGGGAAAACTGGAAGTGGCAGGAGAAGTAACAGCTGCTGTAAAAAATTAGGAACCCAGGAGACAGGAAAGGCACAGACCTGTTTCTGCACACACCCAGCCCTCTGAACTGCAAGCTGCTTCCTTGAGAAAATGCCACCTTGGCCCCTGCCAAGGTAAGGGATTGGATCCGGGGTGGATTGGTGCCCAGGGCAGGATTTCCATCTCTGCACCATGGTGGGAGATGGTACTGGAAGGCCCTGGAGTGGTTCAGTACCAGCCACTGGAGCCATCACAGGCAGCTGGGCTGGGCTGCAAAAGGAAAGATGCAGCAGAGACAAGAGAAATGGGAATCCTTGCCTGTTCTGGGAAGATGGTGAGAGGTTTTCCGCTCCCTTCCCACCTTGACTGTGCCTGCAAGGAGGCCAGGCTTGGATGGAAGGCTACTTTGGGTTGCTGGAGAGAGGCGCATCTGTACCCAGTACACCAATGTCAGGACAGGGGGTAAGGAGGAACCGAAGTGGTTCTCCCCACTCTATCCCAAAGAGGATACAAAATTAGGGCCAAAGGCAGCCCAGGGTCCTTACAAAGCACTTATCATCCTCACCTGGCTTGGGACCTTGGACTTTGCAGCCCTGCAGCAGTAAGATGCTTCCCTTACTGCACCTCTTCAGAAGAGAAATAGAGGCCCCAGGCTGCTCCTCACGGATCAATCTTTGCTTTTGGAAAGCAGCCAAGCGGCTAAACCAGGCTGGATCCTACTGCTGGTGCCACAGAGCTCATCAGCCAAGAGACAAACACGGGGCAGCCATAGGGGCAGGAAGACCTGTGGGGGCTCTTTGCAGCAGTGCTGAAAGGGCTCTGCAAATGCCTCTGTCCCAGTGTGAGCATCCTCCAGCTGGCAAGAGGGGCTGCAGCCTGACCTCCTGTTCCCTGCCTGCATTGCACCCAGAAGGGATTCTGGAAGCGAGGGGAGGGAAGCCGGGCAACCCCTCCTCCTGCACCTCCCTGGCTTCCCTGAAATTTGCCCTAGAACAAACTCTCAGGGATTAGCACCAGCCACATCCTGGTGAGAACAATATTAAGGGATTATGAGATTAGAAATACCATTTATGCCTAGAGGAATAACTCTAATTCTTATCTGATTGTCTACAGATGTCAGCAATCAAAGCGCCTCTTTCATGCAAAGCAGGGAGCGCTGTAGGGGTGGTAGGTGAACACGACTTGGCCCCCTCCTAGCCCGCGCCAGCTCCTCCTGCTGATGCGTGCCCCGGATCGTGTTTGGCAGCAGCTGCCGGTGTTTAGTTCCTTCGTGGGGAAAAGCTGCTCGGCAGGAGCCCTGTGCTGGGGCTGCATCCCCCTCCTCTTGTGTCCCTGCTGGGCTGCCTGCCCAGGATAAGCTCAGCTGTGCCTGCTGCGGGCAGGGTGCTGCTGGAGAGCCTGGGGGAGTGGGTGCTGCGTTGCCCACAAGCAGCACAACCCCGAAACTCCAGCTGCAAGCCCACCGCAGCCCATTTGCTACCCTGCCCTGGGCGGTGTCCCCGTGTCAGCACTGTGACGTGCAGGGTGCATGGCTTCCCCTGAGTGATGCAAGGCTTTTCATGCTTCTGAAGGGGTCACACAGCTTGAAAAAGAGACAGACTAACCAGGTGGGACCCCAAACCTGTGTGCTGCCCCACTGGCCTCTCCGGGTCTGCCTTACAACCAGCTGGAGGGGTGGGATTGTCGGGGCTGGAGCATGACTGACTCTGTTGCACATCTGCTCCCAGGGCTGGCCAAGCACTTTGTGCCAGCTCGCCTGGGGAGGCAGCTCCTAATGGGGGGGCCTGGGGGACTCTGCCCGGCCATTAAGGAAGGTAAGTGCTTCTGGGCGTGCTGTGCCAAGCTCCTGTCTGCACGGTGGAGGCAGAGTTCGTGCCGTTTGATGGCACATTATCTCCATTCGGCTCCTCATCAAAAGCTCTCTGTCAATCCCTCCTTCGAAGGAGGGCTGTGGGAGCTTTCTCTCCTTCATGCTAATGCTTACATGAGTTTCTCCATCCTATTTCCCTTCTTCCCTCCCTTTCTCAGGCCGGAGCCATCTCATGCCATTTCGTCCCATTTTGTTTTTCTGCCTTCCCTGTGCCTCGCAGACACCCCAGCGCTGAGGCACCATTTGTCTCCTCGCAGCCAGGAGCAGGGTGCGCACAAAGCCGAGGCATCGCGGAGCTGGGATGGAGCAGGGCAAGGAGCGCCCTAAGTGGGGACACGCAGCATCCTCCCAACACCTCACACCCTCCAAACGCCCCACATCCTCCTGTGCTGCAGGTTTTCCCTCGCAGCCCTGATCTGCACCACCAGACACCTGAGCCACATTATCCGATGAACGAAACAGCAGCCGCGGAGCTAAATCTGCACGACAGGGACATGCACCTTCCTTAAGTCACTGGCTTGAAGGCCACGGGAGAAAATTAGTTCATCTCACCTGACCTCCTGGGTTGCACAGGCCATTACACCCCTCCATTACCCCTCTATTGAGCCCAATAACTCGTGTTTGACTGAACAATCTTTCAGCAAGGCAGCCAGCCTTGCTCTGCAGATAACACGCGACAGAGGAGCTGCCACGGCTTTTGGCAGTTTGTTCCGACGCTTAATCATTTTTTCTATTAAAAATATGAGCCTCATTTCTAATTCAAACGTGGTTGTGCTCAGCTTCCAGTTATTGGCTCTAGTTATGCCTTTGCTTGCTGGTTTAGTACCCAGTATCTTGTCTGCTTGGAGGTAATTACCAAAAGGAGTCAAGGCGTCTTTCCAACTTCCCTTGAAGGAACTGAACAGACTATTTTAAGTCTTTCTCGTTTTGGCACTTCCGCCTGCTCCCTTTGCATCCTTCTTTACTGCCTCGTTTTTCCATGGTCCTTCTCAAATCACTTCTTCAGTAACATCACAGGAACAATCTGCAAGGACCTAATATTGTCTTTGCTGTACATATGCAGCATTTGGCAGTGCTGGCTCAGTCTTGGAGGAAAGAGCCCCCTTTTTGGCCAGCCTGTCCCAACACAAAGTCATAGTTTGGGGCACGGCCATCCTGGCACCCTCCTGCAGGAGGTGTCTTCTGTGCTCTCTGCTATTTTGCTTTTTTCATCATAATTAAGCCCTGGAGGTGTGTGGCAGCACAGACCTCACACTGCCACCAGTCCTGGGCAGCTGCTCTGCTCACTCCAAGTGAGTACCATCCCTGAGTTTTGCTTAGAAACAGGGAAGTGGGAGAAGGGAATGCCACAAAATGATGCCTGCAATGAGTATGTCTCACAGCAGCTTTGTGAGCTTTTTAATGCCCATGAAAAAGCCCACTGCTCTTCTCCACTTCTGAACAAAACCCTCCATTGGCCGACACAGCAGTCCTCGCACCACTAGGGCAAAAATCACACCCATGAACACTGCTTTGGCAGCTCAAAAAGAAAGTGGTTCTTCCCCTCCTGAGCCTTTGGAGGTGATGGGAGTGGTGTTGGTGTGGTTATGCTGCTCCAGCAAAGCAAGTGGGGTTTGCAAAGTTCATGTATCACCACTGACACTCTCTGCAAGGAACAGACTGGTGCTCTTGCCGAGAACAACCCAGCAGTGTAATCACACCTGCTTTGCATTGATGTGAATAGCAGGGGTGGCCACAACACCAGCACCTCCCTCCGTGCTCTCTTCTCCAGGGACACAGGGGTCTGATTTAGACCTTATCTGGCCACTTATGTCCAATGCTTCAGGTCAGCTGGAGACAGGAGAATTTCACCCTCCCTGGAATTCAGGACTCTGTCAGCAGAAGAAAGCACAAGCAAACCCACATGCTGGCCAGGAGAGGGAGGAGGGATGGGAGGAAGGGCTGGATGATGGAGGCTGTGGCAGAAAGGGAAGGTTGCCCATGGGTGATGCCGCCAGGCCAGCTGCCTGTGAGCTGTCCCACTCCACGGTATGATGTAATGCATGTGCAAATGTGTAATGAAACATGCAGTGCTGTGTGATCAGAGTGTGCTGCTTCCCTGGGGTGGGCTGCAGTTGGTAGAATCCTGGGGTTGGGGCTACCCAACCCCCCACACCTCATTTGGGAAGCCTTGTAGGGTGAGGATGGCCCTGAATCATCACTCTGGGTTTTAAGCCAAGTTGTGTAGCTTCAGAAAATTGCTCCCCAGTCTGCGTCTTAATTTCCCCTTCTGTCTTTTCATTTAGACTCTGACACCCCTGTTTACCACAGAGCTGGGGCAGGACTGGGAGGTGGCACAGGTGTATCCCCAGTGTAGCACTGTAGTCCATGTCCCTGGGTTACAGTGAGGGCAAGAGGAAAAGAGGAGGAAGAAGCTGGCGAGACCAAAGAGCCTTTTCAGAGGGCCCCTGGCTGGCAACTCAGGGAAGTCAGGCACAGAGGGAAGGGGGAGCAGCTTGGGTCTAAATGCAGAGAACAGGGATGAACTGATCACTGGTGGGCTGAGCAATTATTCCCCAAAAAAGTGAATGGCACCACATCAACTGCAAAGACATCAGGAGATGACAAATCCCAGCTCATCCACCATACATACAACATATTTCATGGATCCCTGGCTCCAGCCTGCTGAGAGCAGGCACTGGCTCAGACCAACACAGGTGGCACATCCAGAAAGCAGCCAGAAGGCAGCCAAAATGCAGAGAGCTGCTTGCAGCCCTCTGCTCTCTACCCTGACCAAGAGGACAGGATGGATCCACGACATGTGACAAGCCATGACACTTGACAAGCTACACCATGCAAGCCTGCTCCTCACAGGATATGCAGAGTTGGGGTGTGCTCAACACAAAGCCACTCACACTGTAAAACTGTGGAGAGGGAAAACATGCAGGGCTGGGAATGCTCAGAACAAGACAGCTCAGCATGAACAAAAAATACAGCACCAAGGTCTGAGCTACAGCTCCAGCTAAACCTCCTCATGGTTTCCTGGCATGGACCCATTGAGTCCTGTCCTCCAGGGTGAAACTTCAGAGCATCCACCTCCTCTTCCTACACATCCAAGCTCAGCCACACAGGACATCGAGCTTCCCCTCTGAACCTGACTCTGGTCAGTCATGGTTTTGTGGTCACTCTGTCCTCCACGTCTCCCAGCTGGAGCAAACTGCAGCACTGGGGAGCCACTGCTGGTCCCTGCTGCCACAAGGTTCTGCAGACACACTGCTGGGCTCTGCTCTTCGTGTCCCCAGAGCAGCACCAAATTTCCCCGTGCTGCACACCACCTTGTCATTGCTCACTTGCTTTTGGCAAACACTCCTCTCCCTCCCTGCATCACCAGCAGCCAGGCTGCCCAGTCTGGTACCCTGTGAGCTGGTGGAGAGAGGGGCACACAGCCCGCTGTCAGCCGTGCTCAGCAGGCCGGGTACGGCTCCCGTCGGCACAGGGGAGACCATCCTGGAGAGCAAACAAGCAGCCGTCACCCTAGGGATGGTATCATAAACCATTTTAATAAGGCATTTTGCTCCCCCTCCCCGCCATCCTAACTCATGCAAACACTGCCTTGTTTAGTTGGCAGCAAACGATAAAGACCCCCAGGGAGCACAGGAGGGGGAGAAAAGGGACATCTGTTTAGAGCATTTCTACTGCATGGCTCTCCCAGGCTATTTCTATCTCTTCTTGTCAAAATTTATCAACTGCGTAATTGTTTAAACAGCATTAAAGTGCTTGGAGCAAGAGCAACTGGAAATTGTCCTGCAGTTGCCTTTGGTACTGATGCTGACAGCTCAGGAAGGGACTGGGGAGAGAAGGGATCCATCGGGCATGGGAACCCCCTGACTCCTTTTCCGGGGGGAAGACACCATCCTGTCCTGCTAACAGGAGGAAAATAATCTCACTTTATCCTGGTGCCCTTCCCTGCTTTCCAGGCCCAAAGCTCTGCTCCTTCTCCTCTGCTCCCTGTCCTGACCTGCTGTTAGCACACATTTAGCCTGCTAAATTATTTACGGCAGACTCACCGGCTCGGGAAACCACAGCTAACGACAATGTCTTTCACGCTGAAGTACCCTGGACCTTGCCCTGACCCTGCTGAGCCTTTGGCTGGCACCTCACTGCTTGCCTGGGCCCTGTCATGGTTCCCAGCCACCACCAGAAATTTCAGAGAGAGAGGGAAAAGCACTGGGAACTGGGGAAAGATGAGGATTTGTTGCTGCCTGCCATCTCCTCTCCTTCCAGGCAGGAGGGATGTGGCTACAGAGGATCTCCACTGTGGGGTTTTCCCATCCCTGGTGACACTACCTGCAAACATGGGCACACATGGGCAGTGACAGGCAAGACTTACACCCTGTGCTGGTGACATTGGTGGTGTTTCTTCTTTCAGCACCTTCTGGGAAGCAAACAGTGATCTTATTAAGTACCACAGCCGTTTGGAGCTGTGGTGGAGAAAGGAAAGCAGCATTCACATGTGGAGCAACAGCTTTGCTCGTTGCCCGGTGGCTGCAGTGACAGGAGGGGGCTGTATCCCAGCCTGTCCCTCCCCTTCCAGGACTCTGGAAGCTGGGGATACATTGCTGGTGGGCGGCAGGAAGCTTGCACCAAATATTTTGACAAGGGGCACTTAGGAGCAGCTCAGACAAAATCCTTCCTGGAACAGAGGCCAGTGCAAAGTGAGAACCAGTGTGTGTCCCCTCTGGTGCCCCGAGCAGTCACTGTCCCCACCCGTGGCCACCACCCCCCAGCCAAGGAGGCTTCATCTTCTCAGCCATAGGCATCCCTAATTCCTGGCACTGCAGAGCAAGGCTTGTGGGAAGCTGTTTAGACTGGACTTGGGATTCTTTAATTATGAAGCTGGTTTTGTCATGTTAGGCAAGATAAACAAATCTCAGGAGAGCAGATGGAGGCTGTGCTGCCATCCACCCAGGACACGGGATGCTGCTGTGGCATGCAGCCTTTGGTATTCATGCTAGGCAAGGATGGGGAGGGCTTCCCAGGAAGCTGCCAAGCCCTAAAGTCCTTTTTCCTTTTCTCCTCCAGCCCAGCAGCTGGAGCCAGGCTCCCTCTCTGTTCCATCCCATAAGCTTCTTCCCAGCCCAGCTGCAGGAGAGGATGCACAGGGAGCCTCAGGGCTCATTTCACATGTAGGTCCAAAGTTTAGGATCCCACATTCACTAAGAAGGTTCTTGCATCTCGAGCAGCCTCTCTCTGATGGACACTCCATCCCTGGCTCTGGCTGGTCACTGGCAACCCTGGAACTCCGCCACAGGTGGAAGGTGGCAAGGGGGTGACCACCTTCTCCCCTTCTCAGTGCCCCCATGCCGTGTGACGTTCCTGCCACGACTTTGGAGGAGCCATGAGCTCTCCATAGCACCCAACGCGGCACGAGCTCCTCAGTCAGTGGGGTCGAGTGTGGGGCCACGTCCCTTCAGGCACCTGTGAGGACCTGCCATGGGATGTGGGATACTGCATGCATTGGCCACCTCCTGGGCATGGCTCTGCAGACCACAGCATCGGCAAGGCCAGGGCAGAGCTGCTGGTGCTGTGGTCCCATGCTGTGGCAACTCATGAATGCCACGTGACACCCTGCTGGCCCCACCACCGCGCGCTCCTCGCCGTCCCCAGCTCCCCCGCGGGAAGGGGGAGCCACAAGGATGGGAGAGGGGATATTTTTATTGTTTCTGACACCGGCTGCCCCAGATTATCATGTTTTACGTGGCGAGCCAAAGAAGCATCACTCTGCTATGCTGCAGCTGGGCTGGCTGCCCAGCCCAGCGCGGGAAGGAGGAGAGGAGCACAGCGGGGCGCGGGTGCGAGCGTACGAGTGTGTGCACACGTGGGCCACGGGGCACGGCTTCATTCAGCCCTTCCCGCCGCGGCACGCAGCCCACAGCCCACTGACACGGGGCAGAAAGGTCGCCTGCTGCCTGCAAACGTGTTTGTTTTTCTAGTCCGGCTCCTAATTCGATTAGGACTAATTGCATTTGGGAGCGTGGTGGGGTTTTTGGGGCGGGTTTTTTTTGGCTTTCTCCTTAAAGAGCTGGGATAGTAATTTGCATACTGTTACCCGGTATGCCTTTCCAGCTCTCAGCCGGGCCAAGACCCGAAATCTGGTCACAGGCAGCACAGTTCATCCATTGACTTTTCCCAGCCATGAACAAACAGCACGGTATGGGAAGGCAGCGACTGGAGAGCTTGCATGCCTTGTGGAATAAAGCCGAATTTCAATGAACGAAGCACTCCTACAAGCTTGTCGACCTAGTCTGTCACATTCCCTTTCTGTGGCTCTTGGGAACTGGGGGGTGATGCCTGGCTGTGAATCGCCCCAGGACCAACGCACCTACCCAGGCCCCAGTGCTGCAGGCACATGCGGAAAAATAACCACATCAGTAATAATGAACCAAACAGCTCTGAGGTGCACCTTCCAGTGCTGGAATACCAGCAGTCACTCAGATTTATTAGCTCCATCCTTGCCATAGGTTTGGTCCATGTTAATGTAGTTCTGCCCCAAGCACTGCTCGGCACAGCCTTGGGACTGCCCTTGTGCGGGACTGTACCCAAGGGGCAGGAGCACATTTGAAGGATGGATCAAAGGGGCGGTCGCTGTTCCCTGCCAGCTGGCCCTGGTGCCAGGGAATGGTCAGAGTCATGTTTAACTTGTTGCTCCTGAAATAGCCTAAGTTTACATCGCCGCGGGAAGGGATTGGAAGAGTTCATAGGGGAAAAATCCATCAAAAGGGCTTTTTTAAAAAAAAAAAAAAACCAAGCTCTGCAGCACGGATCGCTGGACACGAGCAAGGAACTATCTGCACACGCTGACCCCGAGCCTGTGCTTCTCCATCAGCATCAGGCAGGAGCACCAGCCTGACCAGAGGCACCCTGATCTGGGGAGGCAGAGGTATCCTTAGCACCAGCTGCTAGAGCCAGCCAAACTTCTGTTCTCTCAAGCTGGCAAGTCAACAGTGCCCTTCTACAGCTTTTCCCACTAAACCAATCCATGGAAGCAGGCGGGCATACCCAGTCCCCAGTACTGCCTGCCTCCACTGTTTAGCTGGTGACCATTCTGGGATGCTCCCACCTGCCCTGGTGCTGCATCCCGCTCCTGGGGAGCCAGAGGTGCACGTCTTACATGGAGAGGTCACTACCTTCTTGTTTTGCTTCTTTATTTTGGGTAGGTGAAAAAGGAAAAATGTTTTAAAAACAACAACAACAAAAAATAGATGCAAACTTGTAGTACAACCCTCCACTTGCAGCTGGAGCCCAGCTGGGAGGAAAAAGACTTCTAAGGCAGAGAAAAGGGAGGCTCTGATTATTTATTAGTGGCCGATGTTTGATTGCTTGCTAATCAGTCCAGAGAACACTCAGGCTCTCCTGGCCTCCCTGCTCACATGTGGTTCCCGTTGCTTTGCCCCTTTCCCCCTCCCTCTCTCTGGTTTTGCTTTGTTTGTTTTTCTGTTAATTTGGTTGTTTTTTCCATGTCATTTTCCGTCAAACCGCATGTTTTTTCCTCTTTCTCTCGCCAGCCGCTGCAGTGACAGACATGGAGGAAGCAGGCCAGCCTGGGACTGCTAGTACTCTGCCAGTCCCTTTCCCACCATCCATGGCCTGGGAGGCAGCGATGCCCATAGGGCAGGGCTGGGGCTGGCACCGACTACAGGACCCCAGGCCACCACTGCGACAGGGAAGGCGACTCCACTGCCTGCGTCCTGACCTGTGCCCCTGCTGCTGAGGGGACCCTGCTGTATTTCTTCTCCAACACGGACCCCATCCCTGCCTGCACTCCATCCCATCAGGCAGCAGCCTCGTTGGGCAGTGGGCTGAGCAATGAGGGTCAGATTCACATCTGCCAGGCCTCGGGCATCCCCAAAGCAGGACAGAAGGACAGAAGGGCAGAGGTGCTGGGTCGGGGATGGAGATAAGCAGGTTAGAAAGGGATGGAGGGATGGGAGTGGAAGGAGGGTGCCTGCCCTGGCTGCCTCCCTCCCGCCCTCCCTTCTCTGCACACAAGGCCTCCTCGCTCCCATGTGCACTCTCCGGCTTCTGGCAGCCTTTCCGACGCGCGTTTCCACTCCTCTCTGGCCCATTAGCAGTATTTTTATAACATTCTGTAACGCACAGAGCCGTGTGCCAAACCTCAAGAGTGCATTATTTCCCAACGTCTTTGTTATATCCACCCCTGGGCCCTCCGGCTGCGCGTTTCCAAATGCAGAGCTGTGGCTTGCGGGCGCAGCCAGGAGCCCGGCACCATGCTCCTGTTACCCAGAGCCTTGCCCTCCCTCCTGGCCTGCTCCTGGTGCTCAGCCCTGGGCTCAGGCCAGGGATGCCTGGTGTGCAAAAAGATGCCCGGACCCATCTCCTGCTTCTGGCCACACACGGGCATCTGCTGCTCTCAGGCTGCAGGGCAGGCGATCCCTGAAGATAAACACCTGGTTGCTCTCCTGTGCTTCATCTCATGCTCAGTTGCCCGAAAAAAGGGGCAGATCAACAAGTCACTGCTCAAAAGTGCCCTGGAAGAGGTTTCCCCCGGAGAAGTGCCAGCTTCCCCCAGGCCAGTTTGTGCTGGGGAGGATTCATGCCCTGTAGGTGGGTGAGCTGGGACCCTTAGTGATAGGCATGCCTGTAGGCCCTTCCTTCTCGCCACTCCTGGATTCACACTGTCCCACTGCACGTGCGCCAGGGTCCCCATTTCTGCAGTGGACGAGACAGCCCAGCTACCCCCAGCCTCTGCAGGGTGCTGCTGGGCTCCCGGCCACATCCCCCATGATGTGGATGCGGGTGTCAAACCCCATCTCAAGGACCAGACAAGCTCCCTGTGCCCTCCCTCCCGCCTGCTGAAGCACATTGATGAGACACCTTCACACATTTGTGCCTGCACCATTATGTAGCATCCTGGCCACTTCAGCATAAAATCGTATCCAAGCAAAGCCCTCTGGTCCTTGTTGGCCAGAGCTATCACAGATAGCAGCACTGAGAGTGGCCCAAACGCAGTCCAAACCTGGTGCCGAAGCTTCTCCGTCCCTTTCAGGAGCTCCCCCCTTTCAGCACAATCTGATCCCCTGTAGCTATTTCCTAAGATGTGTTCCAATTCTCATACTAATCCACATTTTCTCTGGTTTAACTCATAATTTCCCATGTGGCATCATAGCAAATACTTCACTGAAGTCAAGACAGATTACACTGACCACATTTCTGGGCTTAGAAAACCAGTTCCCTTATCAAAGAGAGCTATCAGGTTAATCTGCTGTGATATATCCCTGGCAAGCCCCCCTTGTATTCTTCTCCCATTTTCCATTTCTCTCCACATCTTTAATTGCTCCCTCTTCCAAGTGCACCCCCGTGGCCCCACTGTGCTGTGGGGTCAGGCTGTCTGAGCAGGACTTTTCCTTCTCTCGAGCACAGGAGACATGTTGCTCTGGGTACCACCACTGACTTCTCAGCTGCTAATGAGCCTTGCTAACGAACAGATGTCCTCACATGCAGACAAGGTGCTCCCCAAGCCTTCAATGCATTGTCTTCTTTGACGGTGCTGCCATGTCAGAGGATCGTCTCCAGGTTTTATCCCCCTTTCTCTCCCTTATCCTGTGCTGCCCTTGCTCTCAGCATCGGTGCTCAGACCCGGTGGGGTTCACTCGGTATCAGGCTCTGCCGAGCTTACTTTCAGTCTCCCCTGAAACCTGTCTGCAGAGCCAGCTCTGCTCTTCTCTCCTCATTTGCTCTGTATTTATATGACTAACCCCCCTTTTCATTTCCTCTGCAAGGTCTTGCTCAGCTTGACTCCTGGCAGGTCTCCCTTTATCCCTGTGCTTGCTGACCCCCATGACAGAGCTTGCTTTGCTAATTGACACCCTTTCCTGGTCCTCGACCCTTCTCTGCTCTCTCTCCACATCCTTCCTGTGGTGGTGTGTGCTCAGGAGCACCACTGCCTCGCCTGGGGGGCACATTCCAGGTACCATCATTTATTTAATGAGATCCCCAGCACTTCTCCGTTTGCAGCCCCAGCCCCTCACTCTCACTGCAGTCATCTTTCTTGTTGCCCCAGCAAAAGAGAAAAATGCAGGCACAGGCCTGTTTTCATTTAATTTCCCATGCAATTGAAATGAAATGAGTCCAAGATCCCTCAAATCCCAGGTCTGGGCTCCCAATGCACTCAGCTGCAGCAGCGATGCTACCACAGAGCCATGCTGCAAACCTCCCACGAGTCACCAGCCTCCATCTTCATGCCCAAGCCCCTCTCCATTCCCTCCTGGGATGCTCCCAAACCCACTCCTTTGCATAAGCCCACATTCCTCCAGGGAATCAATCATGCCTGGCAGAGCCAGGACACTTCGGGTGGGGTGTGGGAAGCACGGGTTGGGGGTATAGCACTGGGAAAAGAAACCTCACAGAGAACATTAAATTAAAATCCAGCCAATTAAATTAATTACCACTAAAAGCGTCTCACCTGATTAGTTCCTTGCACAGTTAATTGTGTTAACAACACCAGACACTCGTTTATTTATTTGTCACCCTCTCTCCTGGGGCTGGCGGCCCCTGCAGTGTCCAACTGGGCTCCTCGGCTGCCCAGTGCTCAGAGGGGCTGTGAGTCTCCAGCAAATGGGAACACACAGTAATAGGAAACAGCAAGATTTGGGCTCTAACTCCGAGCAATTCCCACGGGTCCCTGAGCGGATTGACAGGGATTACTATTAGTGAGGTGCTTAGCAGATGGAAGGGCCAAAATCACAGCGATGCCACAGCTGCACGGGAGGTGGCTGGAGGCTGCAGCCCTCTCCCCATTCCCTGTTTCCTGCAGGCCTGTGCTGCAGCCCCCTGTGCACTGGCACAGCCTGGGACCTCTCCCTAGACGGTATCTGGCGAGCACATGTCCAAGCAGAGGAGCTGCACAACTTCCTTGTGCTGCTGCCTGCACTGCACCCCGCTCCTGCCTTTCCGGGCTCTCAACTATCCGTGAACACCTCCTGACCAGGCAGGGCAGTTAAGAGGCCCCTGAACTCATGTGCTAGGCAGCGGCCTTTTTTGTCTGGCATGCTCTCAGCCCGCACACCTGCTCACTGGTGTAAACCCTGCCCTTTGCCGACTGCTTCCCCTCGTCTGCTTCTCACATTGCCTTCCAGCTTCTTCCAGCACCCCTTCTCCTTGGCCCCCATGCCAGGATCCCTCCCACATGACCCTAAACCATGACCTGGACACTGTACAGCATCTCTAAAATTTGAATCTATTCTGTAGGTGCAGCGAACCCCTCATGTCTGATTTTCAGGGCTTACACAGACACTCCTGCGACCCCTGGTCCCTGGACTGTGGCCTAGGATGGAAACACCATCCTGGCTCTGATGCAAGGTGCAAAAGGCGAGATGAAGATCAGAGGAAGGCTCTGCTGTGTCTTCCAAAGCTGGGAACATACAGCCACCTCTATGATACATCCCTAGGCAGTGGAGCTCCCAGCTGGTGCATCACTGTTACCATCCCACAGCCGGCTCTGCCGGCTGGTGCTCCCGCACACCCACTGCTGCCAGTTGCAGACGCTGTGCTTTGAAACACACAGTTGCTATCAGCTGTACAAACACAGCAGCCCTCAAAACACACAGCTGCTATCAGCTCTCAGCATCATGTGAACTATAGCACAGCTCTTATCTCCCCCGCTGAGACCCGTGAATCAGCGCATCCCGCGCTGAAGATATGCAAAATGCTGGGGAACTGTGCAGCTGTCCTCCAGCACGCCTGTGCACCCAGGATCCTGCACACCCAGGGATTACCAACACCTTTTGGCTGCTCCTCTGAAACAACCACGCAGGAACCCCAGCCAAGGCTTCTCCCTCCTGACTGTAATCCTCTCTGACAGCGCCTTCCACCTATGGAGATGGTTGTTGTGGCCCAGAGCTGGATGGAGAAACGACATCCCTTCTCAAATTATTCCTGAGGCATCATTTAATCTACTGTCTTTGATGCAAAGCTTGGGACAGAGTGGCTGATTCCAGCCATCATTCTGCTGGAATTAGCATGCCATGGGGAGCCCATATGGCAGCCTGCAGCTGACGACCCTCTGTACAGAAAGCAAAGGGGTTGGCATGGCAGGAGTGGGGCCTGTGAGGAGTCAGTACGGGAGCAGAGACTGTGGCTCTGTTCCCCTCAATGTGACATGTTGGGGTACTCACTTCCCACCCTCAGGTAGGTCTGGTATTTGAGGTGCCAGGAGGAGCCCTCGTAGCAGGAGTACTGGCCACTCTGGGACAGGTCAACATTCTTCAGGATCAGGTAGGACCCGTTCAGGTGGGACTCATCGATGTCGGTGCCGTTGGCTGTCCAGGTCACGGCTGCATCCCAGTCCATGGAGCCACACTTCATGGTCACGTCAGCACCTACCCGCTCGTATTGGATGTGGCTGTCTGTGGGAAGGAAGAGGAGAAGAACAAGTGAGCTCAGAGTTGGCACAGCTGCCTTGGAAATAGGATCTTACTATTCCGTCTAGGAAGTAAGAGAAGGACTGGGGCATGGACTGACACTGACAATGACTGGGTCAGGGAAGCCCAAGTTCTCCTCCTGGCCCCAATAATGATTTATTTTAGACTAGACTGGACCAGATGACAAATACCAGAGGATCAGTATTCAGGGACCACCTCCACCCGCAGGACGTTTTCTTCTCATCTTTGCTGTGGCGGAGACATGCCGGGGGTGCATGTATGGCTCACCAGCCAAGCACCCCAACAGCACAGCCAGACACACAAGACATGGCCAGTCCTAGTATTTAGATGACTTGTTGCAGGACACAAGCCAAACACACGCATCAGGAACTCCCAGCAGAGAGATGACCAGCACACTCCACATATTTACTAGCACAGATGGGAAGCAGGTAACTCTCCTTGCAATTCGCTATCCAGGAAACCCATCAGGAGGATTGCAACCTAACCACCCTGTGCCTTGGAAAGGGACAGCTGTGTGGTGCATGCAGTGCTGTTTGTCTCCCTGTCTGGGTTTTCTTGTCTTTCCACAATAACATGATGCCTTGCTGAGCTGTTTGATGTAGCATCTCACGAGTGGGGCAACACAGCTCATTGGGCACCAGCTGCCAAATTGAATTTTCTCAGGTTTCTGGACAGGAGCTGGAGCTGACATTCCTTAATGATCCTTAGCAACTGAATATTTCCCATGTTGCTACACTTGGATGTGCTGAGCTGCATGTGGCAAGGATAAAGCCATGTAAGCTTGTGTGCATGACATGGGGTGAAGCAGGACGGGCAGATGAACGGGGGATGAGGTTCCTTCAAGGCTTCATCAAGCCTTTGTGCACAGACAAGGGTGGTTCAGTTCTCAAAATTCTCCTGGGCTTCAAAACCACATTTGACAAGTTGCCTTCCCAGGAAACCCAGCAGCCCTGACACACAGGGAAAGTCCTTGCAAGGATTTATAGCAGCTAAAGTCATGAGACCAAAGGTGAAAACAAGCTGTCAAACGTAGCAGTAGAAGATGTCACCACTGAAGCCTGACAGAGATCAGAGCTGGATCAGGCCTGCCCAACGCCCTCGTAACTCACAGGTAAAAGAGGGTCAGGGCAGGAAGAGAGGACAGTGCTGCTGAGGCTGTCAGGGCAGCCAAATCCCAGCAGGGTCCCAAAGTGCTGCAGAAGGACATCATGGTTCGGACCCCCACAGGCAGTAACTCTGCGTTGATAAATGCACAGTGGGATGCACGCAGGGAAAGTGAAGCCTTGCTTCTCCTACACACTCACGGTTCCAAATGTGCCACAGCCTCCACGGAAACACATCTTGGAGTCATCATATTCACTTCCCTGAAAACATCAGCTCAGCTGTGACCAAGAACTCAAACCCAAAATAGAAAGCGCTGTAACTCAAAAGCCATGAACAAACCTGTCCCCATGCCACTAGGAGTACAGCACCACTGAAAACAGGGCAGAGGAAGGAAACAGGAATAGCAAAGGCTGGAAACAGATCCCACATAAGGATGGTTTAGTAGAAAGAAAACCCTTCATCTGTAAAAGGAAACAACCAAGCAAAGATGTGACACCTTAGCAATGATGAGTGACATGAAGAGGACAAATAGAGAAGGACTGTTCGCTCTTCCTCCTAATAAAATAAGGGGTAGCAAAACAAGCAAAAGAAAGTGGTCTTTTTCTGCACAAAGTGTGATTAAATTACAGAAATCTATGTCCATCAGATGCTGTGATGTCAACATTTGCAGAGAGAACAGCAAGTAAATGAATCCATGGCAGAAGGCACCACCCAGGGCGGTAAAACACCGGGCTGCCCAGCGAGCCTGGGGAGGCTGCAGGCAGCTGATAGTAAAGAGGGATGAGAGAAGCAGCCCCCGGGCTTGTCCTGTTCTTTTCTCCTTCTCCAGACATCAGCTCCTGGGTCCCACTGGTAAGTGGTACCACGTGGCAGGATCCAGCCATTGCTTGTGTGAAAGCCCACAGCCTGATCCCATCTGCAAAGCTGGCCCTGGAGGAGTGCCTGGCAGGACTCAGCCCGCCTGGAGATGGTCTGTCAGGACACCTACTTCTGACAAGGATACAGCAACTTTGGGGACATTATCCCTGCTGGGAAAAGGGGTACTAAGGACAGGGAAAAACTGGGTTGTACTGAGTAAGATGCCGGTGGGATGCCTCAAGACCATTTCTGACACTAGCCAAGGATGGGAACCTTTGGGAAACTGCTGATCAGAAGAGAGTATTTCAAGGGTCTTAAAAAAGCTAAGAGCATACACTGACAGGCAGAAAGAGAGGAGAACATCTAAGATGAGGCTGAGAGGTAACTGGAATTGGACCAGATAAACAGACAGATAGGCAGAAGTGGAAGAAGATTGGTGAGTGGATGGAAGAATGTGTGTGATCACAGATAGGTGGCCAGCAGGCTGGATGGGCACAGATGGGATGGAGGAAAGGAGGGGTGGAAGGACCATGAATGGCAGTGGTGTTGGGTAGATGGTTGGCTATTCCAACAGCTGTGGAGGTGGATGGATGGATGGATGGATGGATGGATGGATGGATGGATGGATGGATGAATGGATGAATGGATGGATGGACAGATGACTGGGCATATGTGTGGATGGACAAATACAGATGACAGTTTCAGTAAGAGTTCCAGCATCTCACTGAAGTTCTCTAATTTCTTCTGTTGCCTAAGGTAAAGAGATTTTTGTCTTCCTCTTTCCTGCTGGGTCACACGTGGCCATCGACTATCCTGTCCTTACGCTTGGAGTTCTGCTTGGCACAGACACCGGAGACACTGCACCAGCCACCAGCCTTCCGTGGAGAAAGGCTCGGTGCAGTGAGGGACCACACCTGCCTCCCTTGCTTGGCTCCTGCCTGCCTGATGCCTAGCCCCAGGGAAGGACTGAGAGTGGGGGAAAGCTCTGGGGTTCCCAGCTCTGCCTCTCAGGACCATGGCTGAGAGCTCATCTGTAGCTAGTGGCCAAAGGACTAAGCTGGAAAGGACGAAAAGGCACCTTGAGTTATTTCCTATTTGTCCTTAAACACAGTGCAAGCACACTGGCATTCGTCCAGAAGGGCTGAGGGAGCCATTCCTGGAAGACAGGTCTTTGAAAGCAATGCTCTTTTCCAAGGCAATGATTTAAGGTTCCTGATGAAGGAGAAACCCAAAGCACAGCTTCAGAAGAGGCACTTCTCCCAGCAGGGTTTGCTGAGGATCTTTCTGGAGCAGGTCCCCATGTCCTCCCTTGCCACATGCCAGGTCTGGGAGTCCCACCCAACCACACTGACGTGCAGGCATGTGGCAGCCTCTTTGGGAAAGGGGACCATGAGGACAGCTCCCCTGGAAAGCTAGAGCTGCCCTGTCCTGCACTGCAAACACCAGCTTTGCTTTAGGATGGGGATGGGCAGGGGTGACAGAGCTTTTACTGGAATCCTCCACTTCCTGCAGGCTGGGAGTGGTAGGACCCCCCCAGACCACACAAAGCTCCACAGCTCCCTCAAGCAGAGAGGGAAGGAAGGTTTGTCCACACTCCTGGTCATCCTGTCACTGGTAACGCATGGGATCAGTGGCCATGATGGTGCCTGTGCTGCAGGGGCAGCCCTTTTGGATAGACACCAACTGGTGACATGGGTGGCTGAGGGCTGCAGCTTGGAAGATTTGAGCTGGACATGGGGGATAATTTACTCTCCTGGAGGGTGATGCAGCACTGGGAGGGATACCCACAGACAGAGGGGATCTCCATCCACGGAAGTTGTCAAAGCCATGGCTGGTCCGGTCTTCTGCTTTGAATCTCTGCACAGACCTTTTCCAAGTGGGACGCTGGACTAGACACCTCCAAAGATTCCTTCCCACCAGCATGGATGTGATCACTGGCTAGAACTGACACTTTGAGGTGCTGCCCTGCCCCCACACCCCCCTGCTTCTAAGTATGCTGGTTTTTGGGTCGGGTGACATCACAGGGCTGTGATGTCATCATAGAGGGGCTGTGGTGCTGCACCCCAAACCAGCAATACACCCCTCAGCATCCGAGCCCACCAGGGTCCACATCCTGTGTCATGGCACAGGACACCAGCCCAGCACAGCGTGGCCTAAGACATGAAGTCCCAGATCTAGAAAGGAGCCATGGTGATGTATAATGGGGGCAGAGATTACAGCTTTACCCACAGCCCTGCAAAACTGCATCAGAGGGAAGGCAGGAGCCAGCTGTGGGATAAACACACACAGCTCCCAGCATTGGACCTGGGGCAGCTTGGTGAAACAAGCTGTGAGCTGCCTTGCTGCCCTACCAGCAGTGATGAGTGACAGCTTGACAGGTCCTGCATCTGCAACAGGGACCAAAGGGACAGCAGTCCAGCAGAGAGATGTGGAGGGAGGATGAGACAAAGCAGCTGAGATGTGGGGCCCACGGATGCACCCAAACCCGATGCTTCCCAAACCCATCCAGCTGGAAATCCAATAGAAACCTCATCCTCATTTTCCTCCCTAATGAATCTTGACCCGCATTGAAACTGGAAGGGCAATAACACAGGGAAACCCTGCAAAAAGGTGAGGACTGCCCTGGCATTCACTGTGCTGGGAAGGAGCAGAACTCCTCTTGGGAGCTTCCATCTCCACTGGCTCCTCACCCTCTGCACCAGCCGAGGCTCCCACCCTGCCAGCACGGGCAGCTGCCAGCCATGGCAGGAATGCTGCTGGGCGCTGGCCTACCCAGCATGAGCGGAGCCACGGATGTGGCAGTGGGGGTCTGTGCCCAGACGCCTGAGGGATCACTGGAACGGTGAGCAGTGGAAGTGGAGAGGATGGTTCGCATTCCTGGCGCCAGCGCTCGCCGCAGCCCTTCAGCGGGGGTCTTTGAGCCAGGGCCTGTGGCAAGACAACATCCAGCAGACACACACAGGGCCAAAACCAGCCTCGCTGTCACAGCGATTTGCAGGCAGACTGGGACAAATATTCCCTCCAGAGCGCTCTGCCCAATTGCACTGTAGGGCTGTGGCTCGTGTAAGCAGAGAGAGAGCAAAAGGAAGGCACTGCAGAGGTTTTTGGGGAGAGGAATGAGCACTCCGCTGGTTGCACAGCCTCTGGTTCTTCCCTTCTTTTGCAGACGGCAAAACTCAAGCAGTGAGAAAGGCCAGGTCCCCACTTTCTCCGACAGGGCATGGAGCACTTCTGCAGTGGGACAGAGAATTACACACGTGTCTGTGGACAGAGGCCTTCACATCACCCCACCGGTCTTCACACCTCCCTCTCACAGCTAAGAAACCAGCCACAAATAATTATCTCAGCGGCTAATTAGCTGTCTGTGTACACAATAAATTATACATTTAATATCTACACAGTGCCAGGTCTATGCCAAGAGCTTTCCAAGCGTGTAAGCCAGAAAGGTCTTGCATTCTTCAACTTCCCATGGTAAATGAGATGAATCAGCCCACAGGAGACGAGCAGGGAGCCCCAGACGATGGAGAGGGCGAGAAGACAGAGAGGTGCCCTGACCACCTCCCCTCTGAGGGAGGATGTTCCTGGCCTCCTCCAGCCATTGGACAGGGTAGTGGCACAGTCCTGTGGCCTCTTTCACTTCAAGACCCATGTCCACCGGCCTGAGCAGCACCGTGTCCAAGGGATGCCAGTGGCTCCACTCCCATTTGGAGCCTCACAGCCCTTGAGGTCTGCCCTTCTTAAGATGAAACACCCTCGGGCTCTGCAAAGAGTTTCCTGCCACCAGCTTCCCACTCTTGATCTCCTCACATCTATTCCCTGTGATGCCCCTTGGTCTTTGCAGGGCTTTTCTTGCCAGAAGAAATCTTCCTTCAAGGAGAAGAAATTTCATGCTTAAGGAGGCACTTCTTCCACAAGTGATTTAAAACGGGATGCATCTTTGTAAGGAAACAAGCATAATTAAGTGTCATCGATGTAGCCAAAGATATGGACTGTTCCAAGTTAATTTTGTCCATTAATGAAGAGTTGCAGAAAGCAGAGCCTGCATTTGTTTGCTCTACTTTGGTAAATCCCTGGAGTCAGCAGCTTTGCTCTTGACAAGAAGAAATAATTAGAAAGAAACTTTAATTAAGAGATAACAGATGGGTGCTAAAGGACTCGTACTCAATCACACCACGATAGCCTGACACAGACCTTGGTTTACTTCAGGGGTGCTGTGAATGAGGGACTTGACCCCTCTGACACCTTTGGCTCAAGGCAAGATCCAGGGCAGGAAAACCTCTTCTCTCAGCCTGGATGTGACCCCAAAACATCCTCCTGTGAGCATTGGCAAAGCCCTGCTGCCCCCTGACAAGCTCTGCTCCGGCTCTGCAGCAGCCTCACCTTCCACCTCTCTCTGCAGATGCACCCCAAACCCAGCTGGGGATGTCCATCATGGGCTGACAAGGGCCTTCGTGGCCCTTCTGGCTGCCGAACTGAGCAAGGCTGGTGCTTCTCCCATGAACCTTAATGTAACACGTACTTGTGAAGGGACACTTTCATCACCAAATGTTCTATTGTCACAAATGATCATCCAATCCACGGGCTCCCTTCTGGACCTGATGGTCCAGCAGTGGGGAGGTGTGATGCCTGCACTGCTATGAGCTTGCCATGCCATTGCCCAGGCTGAGCTGCAGGTGACACAGTCAGGATGGCAGCACTGCCAGGATGGTGGCACTTGCATCGCTCGTGCACAGGGGCCGGCAAGGCTGCGCAGGGGCAGGGCATCAGCACCCTCCTCGGGAGAAAACACAGTGCAAAACCACAGAACAGGGACCCACAGCTGGAAGCAGAAGCCACACAACAGCAGAAGCGAGGGCCAAGTCCTTGCGGCAGCACTGGCTCAGCCCCATGGGATGCAGCAGCTCCCTGTGCCTTCTGGGCTGAGGGCCCATGGGGAGCCCTGGCTGGCAGACACAGTAGGAGGATGGGGAATGCTGCCTTAGCAGGGAAGTAACTTAAGTGTCATTTTTCTGCTTGTACCATATCATCAGATTGGCTGAATCAACAGCTTTGGTCTGGTCTGAGCGGGATCTAGGGAGGGCAGAGCGTGCCCTCCCTGTGCCCTGTTATGTCCATGTCTTGCCCTGGTACCGCTGCATTTTCATGGGCCCCACGCTGGGACAGAGCCTCTCTTGCAGCTCTTTAGACCTGCCAAATCACATCAGCCCAGAGCTCCACACTGGCAGTGCTCCCGGCTGCGAGCCAGAAGGGCTCTGTGTCAGAGGCAGCCTTGTTTCCCTGCATGCCATCAAACCCAGCTCTCAGTGGGGATAGAGGGAGCTGTACAACGATGTGCTGCCCCAACCATAACTCAACCCTGGTCACAGGGGACAAGCAAAACTGAGAACAACAACCAAATCCATCCTGCCTCTGTACCAGTCTCCTCAGTCATGCCTGGGTAGGAGACCACAAAGAAGCTGCCCTTTCCCACGGCTTCAGGGTAGAAGTGAGCTCTGGCAGAGCGTGCTAATGCTGGTGTGCACCCATCTGCAACGGCTGCACACTTTTATCACTGATCATGTCATGCTGACACAGCCAAGACCAGGAGAAGATGCACCTCTGCTGCTACTTCTGCTTTTCTGTCCCAGCTGCTCTGCAGCAGGGAGGTCTGGATTCTGTTGGGCTGGTGATCTCAGCTTTTTGAGTTTTTCCACAGGAAACTTTGTTCTTGCATCCCGGGGGGGCACCTGAGTTCATGCACTGAGCTGTTTTCCAGAAGGTCTTGATAAGACCATCACTTGGACATACGTCCCAGCTCTTCTGGTCCAAGCATCCTGGGACTCCAAGCGCCCTCATCGCTGCAACTGGTGGAGTTACAACACTGTTTTCATCCTAGGGCAAAGGGAAGGCTGGATGGGACCTTGCCCAGTTGGCTTCCTTGCAAAGCCAGCTTGAGATGACTGATTTCGAGGAAGTGCAGTTGCTTGGCAGTGATACCTTAGGTATTGGCTTTTGGATTTTTCTAATCCTACACTGTGCGGGTGTGTAATTCTGAGCTCCGTATTATGTGCTAAGCAAGCTCTCTTCACATTCTGGCTAGACAAAACAATTCCTTCTCGGCCTGGGAACCAAGGTCACCATCCTAGGCCTAAGTATAAACAAAAGTGAATTGGGAGGGGGCGAATGGGGGAATATTACTTCATTACCTAGAACTGTAATTGGACAATTAACTTCTGATATGCAAATGTACCAAACTTATATCTGTGGGGAAAACTCGTGATCGGGGTCCAAGTTGGGTCCAGCCTAGCTGAAGCTTCGGCCTTAGCCAGGCTCTGCACTGCCCAAGGTGTACTTATTGAAGGCCTTCAATAAATTCCTACCTTTGTTCACTTGCTTTGCTTAGTCTCTGTTTCAGGTACTCCTATTTTAGGCATCCGCAGAACAGCAACACCTGCAGTTCCCTGCAACTACATCATGGCTGCCGCAGCATGTGGGGTGGTAGGATACGGAGGGAAAGGTGTTGGAAGACCAGAGGGAACGGCACTGAGGGGAACCAGCACTCAGCAGAAGAATCCCACCGACATCCTCCAAGCTGGGCTCTCTTGAGCCTTCAACCTTCGCTGCCAAATGACCGGTGCTAGCACCACGGATGAATTAGAGGCTTGTTTTTTGGTCCTGCTTTTTCATGCAGACAGGACGAATAACTCTAAGCCACAAAGGAGTGCTTAGATCAGGCTTTTCAATGCCTTTTAAGGGGAAATCAATACGATTCAGAATTAGGTGCCCAAATCAGAGCCATAAACACAAGAAAAGCTCATTGTGGTCCAGCAACAGCGTGAAGACGCCTGTATTTAGTGAGGTGTGGGGAGGGGGAGAGGAGGCAGAGCCGGATAGAGACATCGGGGCGCCTCGCTCCCCGCCGACCTCAACCTGCCTTTCCATCCCGGTGCACAGCACACACCTCCCCACCCCTGTTTGCCACTGCCCACACGCCTGCCCTCAAATAACAGCCTTGCTCCACTCAAATGCACCGGGGGCGACCGCTACTTGTTCACAAAACAACCTGGCTCCCGCTTCGCCCCACTCAGGGCTGCGGATTAGCATCCGGCATCGTGCAACGCTTTTTTATTAGCACAGAATTATGGAAGTCAGAGGCGTAAAAGACCTGTTGGGTCCCACTCAGTCCATCCTCCTTCTGCCAAGACAGTATTGGTCCCTGCAGCGTATTTACTATTTCTCCAGTCTAATTTTACATACTGTACAATCTGTGCAGTGCCAAGTTACGATCCCTGTGTGAGAAGCAGAGCTCTCAATTTCCAGGCTCTTGGGTGTGTAAAATCACAACCGCGATGCTAAATTAACTTTTTTTCCCCTTGCATTTAATCATTTAATAGCTCTAAAATTCAGCCCCTCAGGCTCTTTCTGTCTGTCTGTTGGCTTGGGTTTTGCCTGCTGTAGGCCAGTGGCTTGTCGCTTACAGACGTAACGCTCCCACCCCCGGGTGGATCGGCAGCAGCTGGGCTTGAAGCGGGGGTAACTACAACTTAACACATGAACTTCTGTGGCCTGAGGATGGAAAAGCTCCTCTGCTTTTTTAATCACAGGTACAGGAGCTTCATCCTCCTCCTGACCGCCCAGCCCCACAAGGAGGAGGCACAGGGTGCACTGCACACAGGGACAGGATGGAAAGCGTCGGGGAAGCTGGATTGAGAAACTGAAACAGGGGTGCAACTTGCAGCACCAAGGCACTTGCAGCACTGAAGCATTCCCTGTGCCCAGGGGCTCCCAACAGTAGCACCACTACTTTTCTCTCCACCCCTGCATCCACTGGAGGTTACACCCCAGGAATTGTTTCTTCCCAAAAGAGGGATTTCTTCCCTCTGCACCAACACCAGGACTTTTCTTTGTGCAAGTGACTACAGGATAGCAGAGGAACTGAGCTGCTGCCAGGGCAGCAGTGAAGAGGGTGGGAAGAATAGATGCTGATAAAATGAGAACCATTTTCCCAAGTTTGGGGTTTTTTTTTTACTCAGTCACCATCAGCCCTCGAAGTAACACCTGCATATCTGGAGCCTGGTGCTGATGTCAAAACATTATTAAAAATAAGGCACTCATCTACTCTGCCCTGCAAGGGCTGTATGAACAACTAAGACAAGGCATCAGGATTTGCATTGGTAATAATGAGATACTACATTTGCATTTGAAGCCTTTCACTCTCCTGAAGGATCCTCAAGCAAACCCAAGCCTGGAAAGGATCACTGGCACATGCTGAGCCATGTCACTGCCAGCAGAGCTGCAGCCCACCCATCACACAGAGTATCTGCTGGGTGCAAGCACCTCTGGGGGGAAAGATGGGCACGTATCAGACCCATGGCATGCTGGAAAGAGTGTTACTTACACCACAGACACAAGATAAATAGCTGAGTATAGCTAATGGAGCACTACAGACCACACAATAGGACCCCAGGACAGAGCTCCTGGATCTTGAGCAGAGCTTGGAAGCAGGCTCCATTCCAGGGCTGAATGAGCCTGGGACTCTGGTTAAGGGCTGGAAAGTGTATCTGAACAATGGATGTCATGACTGCAGGATTGCAGTCCCCGAATGGTTTCTGAGCTCCTCATGGGGGTCAGCACTATGCAGGAGCCCCATAAATCCACAGGCTGTGTGAGTATTTACAAGCTACTCTGCAGTTAGAGAGATATTGAAGGTAGCACAGGCTTTTGGATTTGTCTCTGGGCAGGTAGGAGAGATGGAATCTTCTGCACACTACATGGATGATCCCTGCAGCAAGGTGTAGATCCATGAGAGAGCAGGTGACCGAAAGTGCATGGTGCTTTGGGGCATGCAGACAGAGCCTTTGCATGCCTTCTTGTGCAGATCATAGAATCATGGAATGGTCTGGGTTGGAAGGGACCTCTAAAGATCATTAGTCCAACCTCCCTGCCATGAGCAGGGACAGATGTGCGCGTACCACAGAACCGCAGAATGTTCCGGTTCATCCATCCTGTTCATCCTGTTGATCCATCTGCACAGCACAATGCATAGGCTCACAGGAGATCACACCACCACAGAAAAGGAAGCCTTGAGGCGAGGACAATAAGCCAGGAGCTTTCAGCGGGGCTGGTCCCACTCTTGGCAGCGTCACAGAGCGCGTTCAGAGGAAGGTGCATGCAACACCTTGACGGGTTGTGAACTAAGCCAGCTCCTGCCTGGCCCTGCTCCCATGTTGGTGCCCTAAGCACCAATACCCAGCACACTTTCCAAAACATGTGAAGAAGGTGCAGCTGAGCATTTCCAAAGCAGCTCTCACCGGCTGGCTGGTGGTCAGGGTCATCACGAGAGCCTGAAAAAACCATGCTGTAATTTCCATTTGATGTTGGTGGCCTCTCTGCTTCTGGAAACACCTTCTCCTCCTCCTCCTCCACGTGGCCTTTCCTGCCTGTCTACCCACTGCCGTTCCCTCTCCGTACCACTTTTATTGCCATCCCTCTGACTAAACTCTCAAAAGCAGAGAGCAGCACTGCTTTTGGGAGCTCAGTCTGCCTTTGAGAGCATCCCTAGCCTCCCATTATTGATGCTGCTATTCCAGAGAGCCCTCCATCTGGTGAGGTTTTTTTTTTTTTTTATTCCCTGTGGTGGGGACAACGAGCACATGTTAGTTCAGGAGCAGGCGTTCATTCAGTATGACTTGAACCCATTGCGCATTATTTCTTAAATTTCAACATTTAAAAGCTCAGAGTGTCTTACTGCAAAACAACAGCTAAAAGGCCAGTTATGTTCATTGACTGAAACACAAGTAAGTGTGCCCCGCTCTCTGGAGAGCTCTTGGGTTTGAAGCAGAAGATTTTAGGGAAGTGTATTTTCTGAAAGTAAGACTATTCAGAAGCTCACCATGTCCAGAGCCCCAGTTATCTGAATTACAACCATTATTAGCACAAGAGATACTTGAATTCTGGAATTTCTGTAAAACATTTTGAATTCAGGTTCTGAAGCATTTAAAGGACTTGAGAAAATATCTTTGGCTCGAAGTCAGCAAAGCACTTAGGCAAGGCCTTAACTTTGAGCATGTGTTTAAGTACCTTGCTGACTTGGGGCTTTTAACCCCAGCAAAAAGAAATCAAAGAGGAAAGAAAAGCCAAGGAAAAAAATCCTGGTGTACACGGAAATCTCCAGACAAGCCAAAATAATAGAGGAATCTCTTCTGGAAAGTAAGAAAACAAAAAATAATAGTGACTTTCTTTAAAATTAAACACCAGATGAAGCTTTCTGGAGGAGGGGGGAGAAAGACTCCCAGAACAAATGGAGTATTTCAATGTAGCCTAACGCCAGCTTCACTCTCCTGCCTCTTCAGCATTCAGAAATTATTTACTGCCGAAAAAAAATCTGAAACCAAACCCAAAACCCGCTTCCTCCTCCCATTTCCAGACAAAGTGTGATGGGAGAGAAAAAAATCCTGGCGTCAGCAGTGAAAAAAAAAGGTCTCTGAAATGAGTCGGCTGTGAGAGACCGTCTCGATCAGGAGGGAGGAAGAGGGTAAGGGATGAGGGAGTGAAGGGTACTGATGAGGAGGAGGAAATTGCCCAGAGGCAGGAGCCTGCAAACAACCGCACGCACTGCCTGCGAGAGGGGGAAGACGAGAAAGTCCTTAAGGAGAGAAAAGCAGTGCAAATCCATGCACACACGCGTGGAGAGCAGCTACAAGCAGCGAGCGGCTCTTCCCCTGCCTCCAGCTTGAAGTCATGAATAGAAAAACTGAAGCCCAGCAACAAGAGGATCCTCTGCAGCCCACCCAGGGAGAGCGGCTGCCGGCCCACAGGAGGCGGCGACGGGACAGCAGCCACCGGGGCGGGAATGGGCGAGAGGAGATGCCCCGGCTGCTCCAGGCTCCGGGGCTTGCAGCCCCTCCCGCAGCTCTGGCACGGCCGGGCAGGCTCAGGATGCCATGAAGTTGAAAATGCTGCTCTGGCCCCCACCACGGCAAAAGTCCAAACTTACTCTCCATTAAAGAGGAAAAAAACAAGACCACAAACAAAAACAAAACCACAAACAAACAAACAAACCCGAAAAACAACAACAAAAAAAAGCCAAAAAAAAAAAAAAAAAAAAAAAGCTAAGCTCCTTCCTTCAGAAGGACACAAAAGGTTGCCATGTATTTTAGAGGCTTTTTCAAAATTTCTACACTGGGTTGTACAAAAGGCTTTGCAAAAGGTTTGTTTTCTTAAGGGGAAGGGGGTGTTAATTCAAAGTGAAGAAACCTAACTATTTCTGAAAAACACCAAAAAAGACAAACTGCAGCCTTTCCTTCCCTTAACTTTCTTTTCCTTTTTTTTTCCCCTGACAGAGAAATATGATTTTGTAAAACATTTGGATGTTGATGAGACTTCATTTCCAACAGAAAATGGCTCCCCTGAGGATTCTCCCCATCAGCGTTGCCCAGGACAGATTGGCAGCAAGCGCTTTGCTCCCCGACAGAGATGCGCCTCAGGGGAAGCACAGGATCCCAGCGGAGGGGATGGAGGCAGCTCTTCCCCAGCACTCACGCTGTCACACTGCCTGCAGCCCCCCAGGGATGGCCACCCTGTCATCCACTGCTTCGTGGTGGTACCCAGCAAGACGCAGCTCTCGCCAAAAGGATTTGACAACACAAATGAGTGAGACAAATGAGGAGAGCATCATTCTCCCTGTCTTACACATCGAGCTGAAGTCCCCAAAGCAGAGGAAATGACTGGCCCAGGAGAGTAGTTTCCATCAGAGCTAGGCTCTGGTTTTCCTCCTTCCCTGTGATCCTATGGCACCCGGTACATTGACACCAGGGTTTGGTCAGGCTCTCTTGACCCTGCTGAAATATAAACCCACAAAGCACTGAATTAATTTGAGCCAGTGCCTTTTTATCCACCCACGACCTCTCTACGGCCCTTGGGATTCCAGCACTCGGACACTGCAGGGATGGCTTGTGGGGCTGTGGAACAGCTGCTGTGGTGTACACCAGTGATTCCCTCTGAGGCACCAAAGCAAAAAGCCTTCCATAAATACTGGTTACACTAAAAAACTCCTCAGGGCTAAGCAAGTTAAGAAAAATGGCGCAAACCCACTGGAGGAAGGAAAACACAATTAAATCACCTAACAGCCCGTATCCACTAATCCCTTGTGCTGCCGGGCTTGACTTGAAGGTCTCTGCCTGCTGACACCAACTTCCCACCCCTCATCCAGCCCTGGCACTGCTTTCCCAGAATGCTGGCAAGGCATCTGTGCACACATGTTATGCAGGAAAGAAAGCCCATCACAGCCCCGGGCTCCCAGCACACAGCCACAGCCCAGCTGGCTGCGGCATGTGGGCTGTGCGGTGACAAGCCTGGGAGCTGCTGTCCCTTGCCACAGCACAAATTAAAGGCACCCAACGTTTTTAGGAGGGTTCAACATTCACCAGGCTGGGAGACACGTCTGCAGCATCAGGCAGCAGCATTAAAAGAGCCGCGAGTGCTCACCTCTCGCTGTGAGGTTCTTCACTCCGGAGCTGTGATTTAGGGCAGGATGAAGAATGTGACGGGATTAAATCTCTCTACCTAAATCCGGAAATCTCCCTTCTGGGTTTTACATCCCCAAGTCCTACCCATAGATCAGGAGAAGGATGCCCGGGCTCTCTGGAGTTGCCAAGAATAAAATTGCAAAAATATAGAAGAAGAAATGGATCATGAACGCAAAAGCCTGTGGACTCAGACAGCTCAGTAGACCAGACTTGCCCAGGTTACGGTGTGAGGTGGTTCACCAACACAGGGATAGGGCTGTCCACTGGGTATCTTGCTCAGGTGGGGCAGACAATTCCACTTTGAAGTGATGGATCCAACCCCACAACCTGCTCCAAGGTTCCTGGGAGACAAGGCACATCCCACTGCTTAAAGAGCACCTCTTGGTGGCCCAGGGGTTAACTGACCCTGCTGCCATGCAGAAGACATAAGCAGCAGCTTTGCTAAGGCCGAGTCAAGCTAAGATAATGTCAATAAGCAGAAAATAAATAAATAAATAAATAAATAAATAAAGGTTTAAAAAAAGGAAAGAAACCCAAAAAAATGAACCCCCCCCAACCCTGCATAGACATACAGACAGATGTTTCTTCTAAAATGACAGCTTCCAAAGTGTCATGTTGTTACTATTCCCCCTGGGATCTTCCTTTCTGTCTCCCATGCTGCCAATGCAGCAGCTAGGTAACTTTTGAAAAGCACCAACCAGCAGTGTGAAAATAGCTGCAGTGGTTATATTGCAACACTTCACTGCTTTCCTGAGCTGCAGCTCCCTCCTCCACTGTTGGAAGTACAATCAATGCTAATTAATTAAGGGCCAGAGCCTGCCAACCATGGTCGCACCAACTTCAGTGCTGCTTCCTGAATATTCAGGGCTCATGCTCCATAAAAGTGAGGATCAGCCTTCAGCAACTTGGGTTGAAAACAACAGCAACTCTCTTTGCACACCAGGAGGGATGGACAGACATGTCTGTGTCAGAGCTGAGAGCTGGAGGAGTCATCTGAGCTGGGGCAGACCCAGTGAGCTGCAGGTGGAAATCAGCAAAGTGCCACTGATGGGGAGGGCAGTGAGGCATCCTGCAGGCATCCCTGAGGTCTCCCTGCCAGCAGGAACCATGGAGCTGGCAGGGCTTTTCCACCCGGACAAGGCGTGGGGCCAGGGAGAGAGCACAAGCACCCTCCAAGGCCAAGGAGGAGCGAAGCCCTTTCCCTAAGTGCCCAAAGGGCCGTGCCCTGTGACAGTGGGAGAGGGGAAAGCAACGGGCGAAGATGGGAATGCTCCTTGAGAGCAAAGGAGACAGGGCAGAGTGCCAGTCGAGTGAACAGGCTTCGCTGCAGCAGCAGTGGGGACAGCGCTGCAGCGCACTAGCAGGGGAGCCTGTGCCCGTGGTTCCTACCCCTGCCAAAGGGCTTGTGTGATGCTCTAGGAGCGGGGAGGCACCAGTGGGGAACCCAAGTTCCTGAGCTGCCCCTCCCCTGTGCCACACAGAGGCACCCTCACACAAAGGGAAAAAAAAAAAAGAAGAGACAAACACAAGGCCCTGTGCTTTCCACCACAAACATTAAACTAATTTTCAAGTCTGCTGAGCACAGGAGCTGGATGTGACCACCAGACTGGTGCCTTGCTGCATCCCAGGTAATGCTACACCCCCTCTCAACAGCAGGAGCTCCTGCAGGGCTCAGCAGCCGCTCACCACTCCTCAGCAACGTCACTGGATTGCCATCCCTTTGCAGAGCCAGCCTCTCCAGTTGTCCCAGCGGCTGGCACAGGGCTGGGACAGGTCTGCAGGCTCACAGTTATGGCCAGACATGGAGGCTTCCCGTGCGAAATCGCAGGAGAGGACTAGACATACAGACATTAGCTTCTGGATTTAATGCACTCTCACTCCCATGTGCCTCAGTTTCTCCCTTGCACAGCATCCTGTCAGCTGGAGCAACCACACCACAGCGCAGGCAAGCCACAAACTCAGCAGAGTCCAACCTGCCAGGGCTTGTGGCTTGGCTGGAGTCAGAGGCTCTCTGTGACTCATCCTACAAAGTCTCAAGTTCATGGCTATGGCTGGAGAATCCCATCAGGAGCACTCCAGGCTCAATTTACTCTCCCTCTGGGGGCAGATTTACACATAAACAATGCAGATGATGAGCAGAGCTCGCCTGCCTGGTTGGAGAAGATCCTCACTTGGAGGGGTGAATGGATGTGGGGCTAGGAGGACAAGCTCCCAGCAGTGAACCCGTGTGTCTGCTCTGCACCACACAGGTTTTCAGCTGGCGCTGCTGTTGTGAGCCTGCCTTTGTGCCACTCACAACAGGATGAGACCCTGCTCCCCCTCTGCAGCTCTGTTACCTCTGTCAGGGATGCTCACCAACTTCCCTGGCTTCATTTCAGTTTAGATCCTGGAGGCAGCAGGTGTAGGCCCTCGCAAGCAGCACAAACCAGCTGAGCACAGAGGGGACCTTTCTCCAGAGAACAGAAGTGCCCTTTGGAAGAGCAAAACATCCATTCCTTGCCATCTCTCTGCCAGCAGAGCTGTGTTATTCAGCAGCACACCCAAGACCTGGACATCAGAAATACATGCACACACGGGCACACCTCATTATACCTTAGCAAATCCAGCAGGAATCAAGCAAGACACACCACATGCTGCAGCTCTGCTTTAGCTTGTGCATCCCAGTCAATTCCTCAGCGTGCTGGTGCCAGCTCTTCTCTGCCTACTAATCACAGAGGTCTTGGCTGGCAGAAGTCCTACAGGCTCCTGGCCTGGCAGGTCAATGTTTTCTAGCATCAGCTCTGCAGACCTCTGGCTGCTTTGCAAAGCTCTAGAATAGATAACTAACGAGAGCCTGGCTACTGGCAGATGACTTAAATCTGCTAACACAGGTCTGCTCCGGGGGAAATGCTGCAGGCCTTGCAAACTAAAAAAGATAGGAAGGCCAAGTGTGTTGAACCTGGGATGAAAGGCAGCACATGGCTCTGTCAGCTGTGTGCACCCTGAGGTGAGGCTTTGCCCCATCCACAGGGAATTTTGAACTAAGAAGTGGATGTGTTTTGCCAGGGACTCTCCCCCACACACAGGCGCATGCAACTGTGCAAGGAGAATCTTTTATCCCCTTCCCCTTGTCTCCTGAGTAGAGACAAAGGCTGTTTTATCCCCATGCTGCAAATCACAACCACAAAACCCTTTCCCCGCCAGCCTTGCCAGTATGGCTCCAATCAGGGGAAGGCAGTGCAATGAGGCTCCAGGCTCCTCAGCTTCAATTAGCACCTGCTAACAGCTAAGCCTAGATAGCAGTCTTTTCCAGCAAATCGTACACCAAGAGATCAATGGTTCATACAGGACTAATACTGCTGTAACCCCTCCTGCCTCCATCACTGTCAATTGCTTTGTGGTTTCACTTCACTTCTCCACCTGATGGGCCTTCCTGGAGCAGTCATTACAAGGTGACACACATCGCTTTTCCCCTCTGTAACAAGCCTGCCACAGCTGCTCCTCAATCCTTCTTCTCTTTCTCCTTTTAATATGCCACAATTATATTGGCTTCTCTGCATGGATCCACCCCATTTAGTGCTGCTGCCCAAGACCGCTTATCCTGAAAGATGCTCTTTTCATCCACAGCACAGACTGCACATCTTGCAAGCTGTTCTGTTAATTTTTTGCACTCCAGCATCTCTCACCCTGATTAGGAATCCGGTATTTCCCTTTCCACAGAAGGAAGCACAGTGTCTGCTCAGAGAAATCAACCCCACCAAAGACTTCGATAATAGAGGTTTGTGCACGTTGTGTCCCAGCATCTGCACTGCTGAGCATGCTTCATGATATGTTTTCTCTGTTCCCACCCTAGAAAATCCTCTCTTCAGGAAGCAGAGATGAAGATGTTTGTACTCAGCGTCTTGCCGTGGCTGTGTTCCCATTATCCAGGGCTTTGCTTGCTCCCAGATGTGTCACAGGTGGACTGAAGACAGCAGCAAGAGACTCCATGCCCAACACTCCAGATGGGTGTGCAGCACCTGAATGTCTCAGCCTTTCCTGACCTTTTGGTCCTGGGTTCTGCCCCACGTAGCTACTGTGACACGTCCTGGGGATGATTTGTAACATCCTCTGCTGAGGCTGTGGGCTCCTGCAAGTGGTGCCCACAGCTGCCCCCAGGACTGTCTCATTTTGCTCTTTGAGCCTGACTGGAAATTTGCTTTGCAGTCCCAGGGCAGCCTATGATCCAGGACTTCAGAGAGTGGAAACCCTTCAAACTGGATAAATAACAGATGGCACCTTCAGTCCAAGTTCTGTTGGACACATGTCTCTGAACAGGCTGGTGGGACCAGGCTGCTCTGGGAATGTGAGATGTCTGACTTCCTGGGATGGCCACATGTGACTTCTGAAGTGAGACCTTTCTGAGCTTTTGGAGGTTAATTGAAGCCAAATCCCCGAAGCACTAAAGGGTTCCACTCCACCTGTCACTGTTTTATGCTGTCTTCCATTCCTGGAAGCCTTTGAGAATGTAAGAAAAGGATGAGGATTGCTTCCTGCCCCACCAACAGGAGCTCAGTGCTAGGACAGACCACTTCAGCAGCCAGAGCTCATATAAAGAACAAGGTCCATGGCTATTCCCTGTGTTCTGGGCTACACCTCAGCTTCCCAGGGTCTGAAAATCTGTGCAAATGAGATTTTGATGTCTATCAGCATTTGGAGGCTCCCAGCTGCTGTGGCAGTGCCTGTAGTCACAGCCATGTGTCAGCGGAGGAAGCGATGCTCCTGCCCCACACAGCAGGACGATGCTATGCTGAGAAGAAAATCCAAGCCCTGCCTCCCAGCCTCTCCCCAACAAGCAGGCCTTGTTCAGCAGGTTTCAGCACAGATTTGTTGGCAAGGACCCTCTGGCTTATGCAGATGATCCACAGAGTGCTGCCTCCCATCCCACGCTGCCCCTCTGCACACCCACACCCTGGCAGGTCGTGCCTCCTCCCCACGGGCTGTGGCAGTGTTGCCCTACGTTGGCAGTAATTCTCCACTTGAAGCTTCTCTAGGTGGCCTGCAAACTCTATTCCTCCTCCCTGATTGCCTGTTGATGTGTAATGAAGCCTAAGAGACTACTGAGACATGTTTTTCCTTGACACTGGCAGAACTAATGAGTACTGGCAGACTGTGATCCTCCTGGCAGTTTCTTCTTCTCACCACAGATATGAACTATTTTCACCAGTTTTGTGAGATCACAGGCTTGTCCAAAGCCTGACAGACCCACACTCTTAAGTTGTGTTTTCTTTTTTCTTTTCTGTCTTTGATTCTTTCACAGATTTGTGATCTGCTTCAAAACACAGGACCTATTTGTGGGAAGGGTTCCTATTTTTGTTAGCATCACAGATATTGCCAACTAGGTTTCCTTCCAAGCTCTTACATGGCTCAAGTGGGACAGATCTCCACTGTACTCCAGAACTTCATCAGCTCCATTTCAAACAACTTCTTCCATTTCCAGAAAGTGCCAAATTCAGTTCCAGTGCCCCCAGACAGACTTGTACATGAAAAGCAGGCGGCTTCTTTGCAATGTCTCCAAACTTTGGTAACCGGCAAAAAGCAAGACTTCAAAGCCCTGAACCACCAAGCTGTGCTTCCTCTCACCTCAGCGCCAGTCCCTCTGTTTTTCTTCCTGTCCTTCTCCCCTCTCTCCCACTTGCACTTCAAGAACATCTCACCTCCTGCATCTGACAGCACTTTGCACAACGGGACATCAATCTTATTGCTGACCTGTGGCTATTTTTCAAACACAGACCCTAGGTAAGAGCTGTGAGCTCTCCACTCCCTGTCTGACAGGCATGAGCCGTGTTCCTGCAGCGTGTCCCAGCAAGACAGGACACACCACTCTGTGCACCAGCAACTTCCTGCGGTGCAAAATTCCAGACACTGTGTGGAAATGAACCCTCTTGATTTCCCAGCTCCCAGGAGGGAGGAGCAAGCCTGGGATGTGCTCTCTGTGGGGCTGTCCTGCACTGCTGGCTGGACCTGTGCGGGATGTTCGGCTCTGGAACCTGTGGAGTGATGAGGCAGTGGGCAAGAAAGCACAGGCACTAAAAATAGGCTGTTTGCGGTAGGGGCTGACCACATTTATTAGCAAGCCTGTGCTCTGGCTGACCACAAGGTCAGCTGCCGAGAGCTTGGCCGTAATTCACTCTGTGTCTGGGCAGGAAATCTACTTGAGCTCAGGGGGATGTCCAGTAATAGAAAAAGTTGTTCCAGGACCTTGGGCTATTTTTGCTGTTTTCCTTTATTTTGCAGACAGAGAACCTTTCGGGAGATGCATCTTGTGATGGTAAAAAAAACAAAACAAAACAAAAAGCCAGGTGGTCAGGGACAGAGAGAGGGGTAGGAATGAAAAGGGGAGCATGCAGATGTTGGTGCCTCTTGGGTCTGGGGTTCTTCTTCTTAGACAGACTCACCTTCGCCAGGGAAGATGAGAGCAGCAAGGGGGACCCCAGAAGTTGATGGGCTCTTACAGACCCTAACAATGGGTTGTTGGGGTCTAATGGGTTGCAGCAGGGGTGTCCCTGCAGGTGGGGTTGCTGTCTCTGCTGCTTCCCTGCAGCTGTGGGTTGGCAGGGAAGATGGGGAGGCAGTGGGAAAACCATCACAGTAATGAATGCTCAGGGATGGAGATGATGGACCTTCCTTGGAAAGGCATCAGAGGGCAACTTGGAACTACAGCCAGGTTGTACCTCTGGCCAGCATGGGATGGGCCAGCAGACTGGCCCCCAGCAGATGCAGCAATCCCACTAGGACAATGCTGGTCCCCAGTGGACGGCCACGAACTTGGGCTAGCTCGGCTGTGAGCAGCAACGAGCAAGGCAAAGGAGGCAAAGAGCAGATGCCTGCCCTTGAACGGCAGCCTTCAGAACGATTTAAGCAGGCTCTGCCGAATGGGGCTGCAGTCCGGAGCGAGGCTGGTATTTTCAGCCAGCTGGATAATGAGAGCATCCAGAGTTATAACAGGAAGGATTAAAAAAATGTAATTGCTAATGGGGAATTAATTGTTAATGGGGAATCATCATTGCAGGAGGGTGTTCCCAGTGTGGCCCCGCCGGGATCTGTTCTTGGCCAATTGCTAATCACTCGTCTTATCAATTATCTTGAAGGCAACATAAAACTGTTGCTGGCAAAGTTTGCGGGTGACACGGGGGCTGATGTATATAGCGGAGGGGATGAGTCCATCACACGCAGAGTCCAGAGCAGTTAATGTACGAGCCTTCCCTCGGCAAGAGCATGTGTTTCATGCAGCCAAACACAAGCCCATTCATCTCCAGTGCAGGAATGTAGGTCAGACTCGCGGAATGCAGGACCGTGTCCCAGGGAGGACAACGCCGATAAGGCCTTGTCAGGAGCCACACGGAGATAAAGTGCCAGCGTGCTGCGCTGAGAGCAAAGCTTGGCCCGAGGCACAAGGAGGTGTCACGGGACGTGGGAAGGTGCTATGTAATGAGAAGACAGAGCTTTTTCCTGCCCTGGCCCCAGCCTGAGCCTGGAAGGAGGCTCTGCGGGAAGCAGGCACCACCTCCAGCCTCCCAGCCGGACGCTCAGCACACACAGGCAGTCCCTTTGACCTTGCCTTCCCCAGCGACTGCCTGCGCCCCGGCAATTACAAAAATTCCAGATCACTCTGTTGCACATGCTGCTCACCCTGGGGAACGCGTGGAAAAACAAACAACGAATGACAGATGTTTGTCATGTCACTTAATGCATGACTGAAGGACGCTCTGGTAGTGCCGGGAGGGAGAGGAGAGGAGAGGAGAGGAGAGGAGAGGAGAGGAGAGGAGAGGAGAGGAGAGGAGAGGAGAGGAGAGGAGAGGAGAGGAGAGGCGAGACCTTCTGAATGAATATTTGTAGATAGCACTCCTGCAGAGACATCTTAGGTTGGATGCACATCTCCCCCTGTGTGCCCACGGGCACAAGACCAAGCTTCAAGACCCAGGTACACCATCACACCTCTTGAATCCAGGCACCTCAGCTCAACTGCACTTGCACAAGAACCGAAGCCTACACAGATGTCTACAAACAAAACACACAGCCCTGTGTGAATGTACAAACCAACTCCCACACAGAAAATCCAGAGAACACCCCCAAAATCAAAGTGACTAGTTTAAGCATGCCAGGCAGATGGCACTCCCTGGCATGGGCTGACTTACGCGGAGGGAGCAGAGTCCAGAAAGAGCTGGTCACACCCCTGTCAGCCAACAAACGCCACACAGAGAAGGCTGGACAATGCAAGAAGGGAAGAGAAGGTTTCGTATCTACAGCTGGTTTCTCTTTGAAAAGCCAATTTGCATGGCTTTGCTGTGCACTTTGAAGGGTATTTACCAGTCCAGGCTTTGTCTCAGCAGCAGCATTTCTAACAAGGCACATGCAAACTGGAGCTCCCGGGAGGCTCTGCAGCAGAACCGACTGCAAAAGATTAGCATCAGGGCTTAAGAGAGCAAGAAAGAAGGGAAAGTAATGGAACAAAATCTCTCTTTTCCTTGGCTGAGGAATGATGGGGGCTAATTGCTTGTTGCTGGTGAGAAACAGGGGAGATGGGAGCTTCTGCGCCTATCAATAAATTAACCCCGGCATGTGGCATCTGAAACGCATTCATTTCCAGAGACTTCTATCTCTTTTTCTCCTCTCCTGGGTGAAAACATAATTATTGTTTAAACATGAGTTAATTCAGCAAGGTGAAGATCAATAAAGCAGAATTACTCCTCTTTTAAAAGCAAAGAAATCTCAATCTGGGACAGATGTGAACAAAACTCTGGCAGAGCTGATGGATGGGGAAGATGCCTTGGTCATGGCAGGAGTCTGGGGAAGCAGAGCTCCCTCCTTCCAGGACTGCTGGGTCTAATAAGAACAGGTAAGTCCAGCAACAGGCAGTCAAGGCATTCAGTAGAGAAAGCTGCAATCACCCATGCATGTATACTTCGTAGCCTGACATGTAGTTAGGCATCTCCACCATGTACACACTTCCTGTGTAAGAGCTTGGGTAAAGCCCCAGGGCTCATGCTGTGACCTCTTCCTTTCCCCTGAGGATGCCCAAGCCCTGCTAGGGAGAGGGTCTCTGCACTGCAGGGACCCCTGCCAGCTCTGCTCTCACACAGTGGAGACCTTGGACAAGCAAAGGTGTGAGTGTCATAGCAGGCAGCATCGCGTTGGTGTCCTGCTGAGCTCTCCCATCACCTTCCTCCATTCTGAAATAAACTGGCAGCCACCACTGCCTGGAGAACAAAACACAGGAAGGAAAACTGAGCTATCCACAATAATGGGAAGTTGTTTAGAGGGCTAGAACACCTCTCCTATACGGATATATCCTATATCCTCTACTTGGTACTATTCAGCCTGGAGAAGATAAGGCTCTGGGATGACCTTATAGCACCTTCCAGTACCTAAAGGGGCTCCAAGAAACCTGGAGAGGGACTTCTCACAAGGACATGCAGTGACAGGACAAGGGATAATGGCTTTAAACTGAGGGAAAGTAGGGTTTGATTAAATATTAGGAATAAAATCTTCACTGTGAAGACGGTGAGGCACTGGCACAGGTTGCCCAGAGAAGCTGTAGATGCCCCACCCCTGTAAGTGTTCAAGGCCGGGTTGGATGGGGCTCTAAGCAAACTAGTCTAGTGAAGGTGTTGCTGTCCGTGGCAGGGGGATTGGAACTTGATGATCTTTAAGGTCCCTTCCAACCTAAACCATTCTGTGATTCTCTGTGGAGGGCACCAGGCTCTCCCCTACAGTCTTCGGCCTATTCTGCCTCCTCTATCCTCTGCCATTCTTCCTGAAGCTCCTGTCCATCCCTCCTTGCCAGCTGGACCTCTGCAGGTGGGGACAGCCCTGTGGCTGTCCAGGGCAAGTGCCCGTCTCTGGAGGCAGGCTGGCCCAATCTGGCACTCCTGTCCAAAACTGCTTGTTCATGCACTGGGGATGACACTCCTGGATACCCTCTTCCATTGCCCCTCTGCCCTTTCCTGCAGCAGGACACCCCAAACCCACTGCCGGAGCCAGCCCATCAGTGCCAGCCTCCGAGCATCCCCCTGGGGCTGCCCTGCTGGATGCCTCTGGTCTCTCACTGCACAGTGTCCACCCCATGGGCAGCTGAAGTCACAGTCCCAGCTGGGCAGTGCAGGTGAAACCAGAGCAACCTGCCATGGATCCACAGCAAGGGAGCTCTGTGATCCCAAAGGTCACAGGTACCCCAGATCCAATGACCTCTGAGCCCCTCCACTCCCTTCCCCCAACAGTGGGGATCACCCTGCGCTTCCACACCCCCGACGTGCACCCTGTGCTCTGCCAGCTCCAAGGAGAAGGACCAAAGGTGAGCAGCAGAGGGGTTAATGCATGAGCAGCCTCACCTTCACCAAGGCTGACGTGGCTTTTATTAATTCATGTGGCACTTTGCAGGACGCTCCAGTAATCACCAGGGTGCATATGAGAGCCAGGAGCGGGTGGCCAGGCCCGCTGCGCCGTGCTCATGCTCACTTAACAGCTTGTCACATCCTCCTCACTCAAGTATTCAGTGCTAATGCATCTCTTAAAGTGCTTCATGAGCTATTAAAGTCGAACGTGCCTCAAGTGCATGATAAATGGACTCTATGCCAGCATCTTCCCCCCATTCCACCCGGTCCCTGCCACCAGTGGGATTAATCCATCCTCCCACCCCATTCCTGCTGTGCTTTTCCAGCTGGAGCACCTGGCTGGTGGGGGATGAGCTCTGGGGTTGGCTGGTGAGGACAGGCTGCAGCAGGGCAGGGGCTGAGCTCTGGGTGAGGGGGGCACAGAGCACAAGCTTTGGGTTTCCAGTGCGGGGCAGACACTCCCCCCTGTGTGCAGCCTCTCCAAGCTGGGCACGGTGGGGTGGGCAGGAGAGCTGCTGCTCCAAAGCTCCTGCCCAGAGCATCACCTCAGTGTTTCAGAGAGGTGCCCAGGAGGGACACGTAGTGCCTCTGGGGAACAGATTGAGAACAGTCCTGGAAGCACCCTACTAGCCTTCCTCCAGCTCTTGTAACTAATTTTCCCACCCTGTATCCTTTTCACATCCCCCAGTGCAGCTCCTGCAGCTCCTGCCTCACTTCTCACACCCTGTTCAGGCACTTGTTGATGCACACAGGCCTCAGCAGCTCCGGTTTCAAGCTGGTGCTCCAGACCTTCCTGCAACACCAGCCAACAAGCTCCCTCCATGTCCAGAGAGTGGCTGTCCCCAAGCACTGTGGATGTGCTGGCAAACCCCAGCTGCTTCGTGTCCAAGCTGGCAGCTTGTGGCAATGCAAACCCACCCAACTGGATTTAGGGCAGCTCAGCAGGGCATTCTGGCTGTATTGCTCAATTTCACAGAGCCCAAGGATGCATAGATGTCTTTACTGGAGTTAATCAGCAAAATCCCCCTCTATGATCCTCTAAAAGCTACTACAGACAGGCTGACTGCCAGGAAAGGCAGTGAATTCTGGAGGTTCCCTATTTTGTCCCATTATTGCAGGGCTGGATTCCACAGCAGGACCCAACCATTCCCCGTAACCTTCCTACTCCTGCCTAGACCCAGGATCATGTGGAGCCCTCTGGCTCCCAATGTCACCAGTGACTCTAAAAGACTGTTTAGTGTCTCCAAGAGCACCAGTAAAATAAGCCCTGAATCCTCTGCCAACCTGGAGAGAAGCAAGCTAGTGCTGGGCACAGATGTGTGGTGGCAATGGGGACAGTGTCACCCCAAGGAGGTGAGAGAAAGATGAAGCATCGTGGTTGTGGGGCAGGGCGTCAGGGTTTGGAGCTGTCAGGCTGATGCTCCTTCACAACTCTTCATCCCTTCATGGGTGGGCTGCACAGGGCAGGGGCCACAAAAGGGTGGGGGAAGGGGTCCGAAGCAGTACCCTGGCAGTAAGGGCACCACGGGACACACAGAGGTGTGGGCAGGGCGAGGGGCATCAGCAGGGGGAGATGTGGGATGCCCAAACCCCATAGTGATGGGCTGGAGGGGACATTGTCACGGAGAGGAGACAACATGCAGACCCAGCTTCCCCCAGGAGACAGGCTGGAGGAGCAGCATTTCCATTTTTCCGGACCCCCAAGGCATGGGAGGCACGGAGGACTCACCCTGCTGGCTGTGCCTCTGGGCGTACACCACCACCACTGCGGCGAGCACCACGCAGCAGGCTGACGGGACAGGGTTAGCCATCTGTGGAAGCAAACACAGGCAGGAGCAGTCAGGGTTTGCCTCCAGTGCTGAGAGCCCCCAGGGATGGGACTGCAAGGAGATGGCCACAACACCAGACTCCACCGCAGCCACAGGGAAACTCCCTGCAGGATTTAGAGGCATTTTGCTGGCACAGGCTTCATCACTCGATACCCTGTGGCACTTTCCATGGCCTGGAGGTGATGACACACCTGGCACAAATGCTCTATCTTCCCCATCTCATTTTCAACGTTTCCCTCAGGAAAGTCATCCCCTGGTGCCGGGCTCTCCTTGGCAGCTGCAGCATCATCCCAGGAGCCGACACTGCCTGCAAGTGGGTTGCAGGGGGGTTTTGAGGAGATGGGAGCACACCCACGCAGTTCAAAGCAGCAGTTGGTGCTTGGGATGTGCAAGATGTAGATCTCAGCACAGACCTCAGCCTCAACCACCTGCCATCAATATCTTGATGGGCCACAGCTCTTCCCCACCTCTCTGGGCTGGGAGAGGGGCAGAGACTACTCTGTCCCAGTGAGCTGTGCCACGTCCCAGGGGATGCTGTGCTGCAGGGAGGTGCGGAGGGGGTGACAGCTAAGAAGACATCCTCCCCGCACCAACAAGCCCCCCCAGAAGTGGACAAATGGCTGCAACCACTACAAGGATACCCTGCACATCCCTACCAGGCTCAGAGATGCCCAAGCTCTCCTCTTCTTGCAGCCAGGGCTGGTAGAGGAGAGCAGAGCCAGGAGGGAGCTGCTGGGGACAGCAATGGGGACGCCAGCCCACGCGCCAGGAGGTAAATAGCACCATGCATGAAAAGCAAATTGCACCTTCAAAACCATTTAAACCTCTCTAATCTCCAGTGCCGTACCCGTAACGTGCACAGGATTGCCTTTTAATCTAGAACACGAGTATGGGCTCATTAGCCAGATGGCATCCATTTAAACCCAAATAAAGGGGGAGCTCTATGGGCGAGAGAAAAAAACCCCAGCAGAACATACTCCATTACCCAACACAACCACTGCAGGAGCCCAGATGGCCTCGGGTTCACAGCATGAACCTTTGCAGGGCTGGGTAGGATATCACGAGCAGATTTTAGGGTGCAGCTGCAGCAGCCTGACCTCAGGTGCCTGTCAGGGGCAGGGATGCTAGGGGAGATGGTGGGTCTGAAGAGGGCAAGCCTAGAGAGGGGCAGGGAAGGGACCCACAGCCTTTACTACTAATTTTGCAGTGCTGGGTTTGGGCTGAAAGGGCCGGCAGTGAGAGCCATTCCGAGTGTGCTGGAGCTGCACAGCACAGACATGCTAGCCCCAGACCCCACTGCCAGCCCTCCCAGGTCACCTTGAGCAAATCGCTCTCACCGCCTCCCCCCTGCCTCAGTTTCCCCGTCTGTAAAACAGAGATAATGAAGGTGACCTTCCTCTGAAAGCTCTGGGCAAGGAGTGCTAAGTGCTAATTACAGCATCCTTATCACTCCCTCTGCTTCTTCTCTCCTGCTCCTCTTGTGCCTGCCCTCCACTCTGCCTTCTCCATGCGTCCCCTCTGTGCCCGCAGCTTGGCACCCCCACTGTCACCCCACCTGTGCTCCAGCTGCCATCCCAAGCGGCTGCTCGGGGAGTGGGTGATAGCTGGAACCCGAGGCAGGTGGCAGTGCCACTTCCCGGGGCACTGCTGGCAGGTGGGGCCCTGAGCAGCTTGGAGGATACCTACAAACCAGGAGCCGGCTCTCCCTATTCACTACCAAATTTACTTCCCACTGAACATTCGCTCCCTACAGCCCTGGAAGTTGGTGGATGGCATCTGGAACTGAAGCAGGCAAGGATCCAGGGGCCAGAGCCTCCCTTCACCACAGTCCAGGTACCCGCAGGTAGTGCGGCCACCCCAGTTCTGGGGACAGTGGCAACGACAGGAGGCAGGACAGGCCCCCCCAGCAACCAGCCTGGTTTGAAAAGTGTGAGATGTGCTTGATGCAGCCTTTGGTTTGGCTCAGTGCAAATCTCATCATGCATCCTCTCCCTCGGTCCTGCCAGGGAGCAAAGCCACCTGCTGCCCTCCCCCTGCTGCTCCTCCCTCGTCTCATCAACTCTTAAAATAATTGCTGCTTCTCTGCCCATGTGCCTGGCAGTCTCACCTAAGGCTGGACCAGCAGTGAAACAGACACAATTATGTAGCAAGAAATGGTTCCTGTCCCGAAGCACTGACAGTCTCACAGGTGATGCTGTTTGGATACAAGAGGAAAAAGAGAGACAGGAGGGACCCAGATGAGATCCCTGGGGACTCTGTGGCATGGCCAGGACACAGGCAGAGGCTTCCAGTGACAGCACAGAGAACTCACCACTCGGCTGTCCTTACCCTGAAAAACCTCATTTCTTCTTAGAGATGAGCCTTGTGACCAGGCAGGAGCCAGAGTTATTTTAGTACAAAAAATCTAGCCAGAAAACCAACTTTTTCTCACTTGAATTGCAATTTTCCATGCAGTATTTGCTTTGTTTGACTGTTTCGCCCAAAGCCATTTTGATTTTTTTTTCCCAAGCACATAACAAAAACTTCGCAATTTCTGCAGATGCTTCTAATGCAAATTTCCATTGCTGCATTTGCTCATTTAACTGTTTCTCTAGCAAAAGCCAGCACCCCAGCATTTGGGTGCACAGGCCAGTGAGCAGCAGCTCACCAGGTGTGCAGATTCCTGAGCTATGCCCCCATGCCAGCAGGGACCAGTTTAGAGGTGATGGAGGGGAACCACATTTATTACGCGGCAAAGCCAGCAGTGGGAAACTCAATCTTCTGTGCAAAAGGTAGGTTTTCCCCCTGTAATGAATCATATCTTGGTGGTGGAGAGGAAAGAGGAGCCTGGGCAGCAGGAAGGGAGGCAAGCAAGCATATGTGGTGTGGTGGACCAGCAGCTCTGGAGCCATCCTCCCTGTCTCCAGCTTCTTGTTTGGGCAGAGAGCAAATGGTTCATCTTCCTCTGTCTTGTCCTCTACACCAAGGGTAGTGAGGACATCAGTCATGGCCACTCTTAGCAGAAGACAACTCAACAGAGACATGGATATGGTCCCCTCCAGCAGCTGTCAGGATAAACCAAACCTGTTTCCAGTCACGTGTTCCCCGAGCTGGATCAGGACTGAAGGGGCACAGGGGTGTGACATTAACTGTTGTGGTGTGGTGGGGTGAGGACAGTCCCAAGGTGGGCAGCAGGAGTGAAGGGGATCGTGTATCCAGGCAAAAAGTAGGATTCCACTGTCTGCTTAACAGTCCCGGTGTCCTCTTTAGAGCAGGCAAAGGGATGGATCCTTTCCAGCTCTCCCTTAGTGTAATCTCCAAAGCCTTGCTAATGGGGTACCAACTGGCAGCTGGAAACAGCAGCTCCAGGGCAGAGCTGTCCCTAGCTAGTGAGCGATGTGGGCTGCATCCCAGTCTCCCACCACAACTCTCATCTGCCACAGCCTGCTCTCAGCAATGATAAATAAATAAAACCTCATTCTAGAAGTGTGTGGCTGCCACAAAAGAAAAGTGGTAATTTCAAAACCCGGTGTTTCCATGACAAAGTCTTCCGCCAGGCAATTCCCCGCCAGGTGCTGTTACGGGGTCTGGCTCTGAAGTGGCGAACCGGGGGAAAACAAACCCTGTTCAGTCGTTTCCTTCCCCTGCAGCCTTGCCCAGAGCCTTCCAAAGGAGCTTGGCAGCGCCTGTCCCGCAGGCACCCGCGGCAGAGACTATAGCGTGACTGCGCTGCCCACGGCGAGTGTCTACTGCCGGCACCCGCTGTGGACGGACACCTGCGCTGCAGACACGGGCTGTAGCTGCTACAGTGCAGTACCCCTGCGCTGCAGACACGGGCTGTAGCTGCTACAGTGCAGTACCCCTGCGCTGCAGACACGGGCTGTAGCTGCTACAGTGCAGTACCCCTGCGCTGCAGACACGGGCTGTAGCTGCTACAGTGCAGTACCCCTGCGCTGCAGACACGGGCTGTAGCTGCTACAGTGCAGTACCCCTGCGCTGCAGACACGGGCTGTAGCTGCTACAGTGCAGTACAGGCACCGACTGCACACGCCCGGGTACCGCCTGCACCGCAGACGCCGAGTGTAGGTGGTACTGCACACCTGTAGTGCGGGCGCTGACTGCGAGGTGCTACTGCACACCTGTACTGCAGATGTTGACTGCAGATGCTGCAGCCCACCCATCCTGCAGGAGCGGTCGCAGTCTGCCTCTTCCTGAGGCGTGACCTACACCTGTAGTGCAGATGCCGACTGTAGCCAGTACAATGCCCTCGCACTGGACACACTCGCAGCAGGCACATCCTGGGCCCCAGCATCACCGAAGGAGAACCACCCTTACCAAAGCCACTCTCCATCCGTCAGCCCAGGCCTTTACCAGAGATCCTAACACAGCTCCCCCCAGCCCAGGGATCCAGTGTGCCTCCTGCAGGATGCCATCCCTCCCAAAGGGCAGTGTGTGATGTCGGTATGAGCAGTGAAGCACCACAGCAAACAGGACACCCTCCAGCCCTGGTTCCCCAGAGATTGCACCACTTGTGGGGGCAGTAGTGTGTGCCCTGGGAGCAGTGCTTGATCGCCTGAAAGCACTCAGTGCTGTCTCCTCCTTTCAGATCACCCCTGGCAGCAAGGCGAGGTGAAGGAGAGGAAAAAATAGTTGTCACTTATTGTCAGACACTTGCTAACAGCCCTAAAACCTTCTGGCCTTACAGTGCCCTGTCAGCACTAAACTCTACTTTGCTGCCTAAGAGAGAAGAGAGAAGAGAGGGACTTTATCATCTCCTTAATACGTGCTATCAGAAAGCCTTATCTGCAGAGACAGAATCCCCACTGCTTGAAAAGCTTTCTTAAATCTAATTTAAACCCCCACTGTCAATAGAGCAATTAGCACTGCCCCCCCGGACCACGAGTGCCACGGGGATGAATGGGGCCAGCAGAAATTAATTCGCTCTTGGCTCTCACGGACTGTGACTTTCCTCCCTCCACTGCCTCCCTTTCTGGTAATGAAGCAGAGACCCCGAGGAAGAGGATGCCCTGGAGGAAGAAGCATCCCATGGCAGAGCTCCTTCATCACTGCGCCTCTGCCATCCCAGCGAGCACCGCTGGGCTCCTTGGTGGCTGCACAGACCCTCCTGCCCTTGTGGTCTAAGAGATGGACAAATCGTGGAATGATGGTCCTCACAAAACTTCTCAGCTGTTTTGGTTGAAGATGTGCCCCTGAAGGCACCTGTAGACTTGCAGGGCTCTTGGCTCCAACAGCCTGCTGAAGGTTGCTCCATCTTCCCTGGATGACACTGGTAGGGTGTGTCAGTGAAAAAAGCAGTGACCAAAGCTGCTCCCCATGCCCAGGAGGCTGAAGAAAGCACCTCTTTGGGAGGGAGCATCAGCCCAAATAAAATCAAAGCTGCTTTGCAGGGTGTACTGCACAGTCTAGGAGCTCCAAGGAGAGCTGGGATGGTCTGGGGAGGAACAAGCAACCCATGAAATGGCTCAGGCTGTTTGAGAATCTGCCAAGCTGGCAAGTTGGCACCCAGGACAGGTAATTTCTTGCTTCTGTGGATCACAGCAACACGCTCCCGCTGGGGCAGGGAGCTATAGAAAGGCCAGCAGGGTCCTAAGACTCCCAGGAGTGAGGTCTTCACCCTGCAGCTCCAGGGCCTGGGGGACTCTTGCTCCAGGAGCAAGATGGGGTCCTTTCCTCTCAAACCACACCTTGCAGCTCTTTGAACTGACCAAGCGCGCCCTAACACACCAGGACAGTGCGGTCCACCCCTGTCTCTGGCAGGAGAAGCGACACACACCGGGCAGCTATGATCCCTCTGTGGCCCAAGGACAAGTGGAAACCTCTCCAGCGACTCTGCCCACCCACAGCCCTCAGTTCCATGTCCATTGTGGGGCAGTGCTGCTGCACAGGCAGCTGTCTGCTGCTGCCCGTTACCTCTTCCCACTCGGGGCCTTAAAGGGGGATGTTTCCCACAGCCCATACCTGTCCTCACAACTCCCACCACGTTGACTGGTTTTTCTTCAAGTGGAGGGCAGCAGTCCAAGACCAGCCATCTGCTCCAGCAGTGATAAAAGCCAACACAAAGAATAGCATACTAATAAGCATTGCACGTCTCCGAAACTGGCACCGCGAGGAAGCACAGCTGGGCAGGAGGGGGCCTGAATCCCCACGGCAGAGGAGGAACACTGTCCCAGGACTGTTCCTCAGGGACACCAGTGCCACCTGGGCAGGAAGCTCAGGCGAGCTGTCACACCCAAGCCCCACTCCTCCACGCTTCACAACCACACCCAGGCAGACCCTGAGATGCAGGAAAGCTCGGACGAACAATGGGAAATGTAATTTTCCCTCTCTTTTTACTCAACTTTCTTCTGCACTGAGCATTTCCCGGCTCCCTGCAGAGAGAGATTGCAGGAATCAATCGGATCTTTGCTTCTATTAAAAAACTGCCAAAACCAGTGCTTTTTATCTGGACCCTCTGCTAAAATCAGGTCTTGAGCAGTGTTCTTCCATAGATGCCACGGAGCTGATGGTACCATGTCAGAGACAGAAAGAAGACATCAGACAGAGAAAGGAGCGAGCTTGGAGAAGGGACTTGCTTGTGGTTCAGGTGCTTCCCAGAGCCCCTCTCCGGAAGCTGGAGAAATCACCCAAGACAGGCATATTTGGGAGCAGATCCTGCTCATTCTGCCTTTCCAAGGCCGTGGTTACTACGGGATGGAGCTCGTGGTGTCATGCTGATTTTCGGCACTTCAATTCCCAGACTCCACCCTCAAAACCAGAACATGAATGATGCGGAACAAAGCCAAAAAAACCCCACAAAATCAAAACCAAACTCCCATACACTGAGCAAACAGCACCAAATACTTTAGGAAGGTCCTGCTGTCTCATGCCAGCTTCAGTTTGTGATTCCCAGGCAAATGGTGGCAACATTTCTTATTTTTGTCTGCGGGGCTGCATTACCTTTCAATCCCCCTAGGATTTTGCTCACATCTCTGCTTTCTCCCCTGGGGAGACTCTGTAGCAAGGCTGCTTTATGAAATACCCAACATCCCTTCAGATGCAAAGCCCCAGGGCAGAGGAAAGCATCCCAGTATTAAAATCTGGACTGTGGCACAGTCATGCGCCATCCCGAGCAAAACAAAAAGGAAAGGGCGGACAGACAGGGCTTGTCCAGACTTCTTCTATCAGCTGGATGCCCATGGCACAGCAGACATGGCATAGAGCAGCGTGGTGTTTCCAAGCCTTGCCAAGGAGCCTGGTCACTGCTGGAAGGGATTTTGGGGCATGTCTGGCCACAGGAGCTTTAGCATCCCCCTCAACAGCACCTGCAGACACAGGTTCCACAAGGTTTGCTTGAAACACGAAGACTGCACCTCCCACTAGCCCAGTCTTGCTCCTCTGGAGGTCTGTTCTCTGCAGTACCCTTGCAGGGGGCTGGACACCAGTGTGGGCACTGGGTCTGAGCTCACTGGTGCTGGGGTTACCAGAAGGCTACCACGCCAGGAGGTGAAGGGCATGACACTGCTGCGGAAGCACAGGGCCAAGCAGGGCAAAACTGCCAGCTGCCACCCCAACCCAGCTGCTGAGTCCTGCAGGACACACCACACTGGCTTGGCTGCAGTAAACCTCCTGGTGGTGATGTCCCCAAGCCAGGCAGAGCTACAGCTCATTCCTGAATCAACACACGCATCCAAGGACTGCAGCCATAGCATTGCTGCTCGAAAAGCAGGGCAGGTTTGCTTTTTGCCAGCATGCTGAGACAGAGCTAGGGGAGGATGAGAGCCTGGAGTTGCGTTGTAGGGGCCCAGGGACATGAGCAGGATTGGAGTGAGGAGCACTGGAAGAGACCTTGGCAGACGTCTTGTCCAAGGAGAGAATAAGATACCGGCTTAGCAGCTGGGAGAGTAAGCGATGGAACACCCAGTTGTACAGGCTTTCCAGAGCATTTTAATTTTAGCTTGGTTCCTTGTTTGGGCTTTCATTTTTTTTAAGTTGTTGGCACAGAGGAAGACACTCCAACGACTCTGATGCTGCCTCCCCACAGACGCCTCAGGATCATGGAATCATACAATCAATCATTTAGGCTGCATAAAAACCTCATCGAGTCCAACTGTAAACCTAACACTGCCAAGTCCACCACTAAACCATGTCCCTGAGTGCCATATTTACATGTCTTTTAAATTCCTCCAGGGATGGTGACTATGGTTTGTTTTGCTTTGCTTCTTCTCTCCCCCATGCCTGCAGTACAAGTTGGCAGGAGGATGGGGTAGGCAGGAGCCAGGCAGCTTCCAAGGCCCAGGGAGAGCAGCACACACTGTTGGAGGCAGACAGGGGCTCAGGATGCTGGGGACTGTGTGCTCCCCCTGATCCCTGCTTGTTGTCCTTCCTCATCCAGGTTCCATAGGAGATGCTGGCTTCCCCACTGCCTGTAATGCCTTCAGACCACCAACTAGCCTGGGATCACCAGCCCATAGGCTGCTGTGGGGACACAGGCCACTCCAGGCAGCCAGGACAGATGTGACAGGGAGGACATTTGTCCCTCACCTGCATATGGGCTTCCCCCTGCCTCCCTCCTCCTTGCAAGAACGGCTGCTCAAAACCTGGGTGGAGAAAGGCAGACTGGAGAGAAACACAGCCTGTTCTGCAGACCAGTGGGGCTTGGTGACCATTGCTTCAACCAGTTCCATCCACCTTCATCACCCCATGTGGTTCCACAGGTGCCCAGCATTCCCCGTGCAGCCTGCTGGGGTCTGTCCCCACACACCACAGCAGCACCCAGATTTTGAAGTGGGCAGCTGAGGGGGAAAACTGAGGCATGGGGGTTCTCTGTAATGCCCAGAAGACAAGTGAAAAGGGCGGCACTGAAGGGAGGAACCAATCCTGCCCTTCGGTTGGAGCAGCCCGTGATGGGTCCAGTGACACTGGAAAGGGGCTTCCTGCTGCCAGTAGCCTCTTTGGTAGACACAGGGGTCTGCCTCAGAACAGAGCCCGAGGCTGGCAGTGGGACTGGGGCGATGTGCCTGTCCCTTCCTTCTTGCAAACACCCTCCTGGGAAAGCAGTGGGAAGGAATTACCCTCTTTTTGCTCTGACCCTCCTAAATGGCCCTACTCATAGGCCAAGCTTCACCACGTGTCAACAGCTGTCTTGCCATCACTGCTGCCTCAGTTTGCAGCAGGACCTCACTGATCTCTGCCCCCTTGCCCCCTCTCAGCTTGGCATTGCCTGGATGCAGCTGGTGGAAGGGGAAAAGAAGCCATGAGAGGTGGGAGCACAGGGTGTCCCCACCAGCAGCATTGCTGAAATGGGCTGGGGACGCCCCAAAGCCCCAGGCTGGTGCTTCTCTCCTGGCTTCCAACTGCTGCCTCTTTGAGGGGCTCTGACTGCCCAAGCCTGGAGCCAGCAGAGCATGTGGGGTGAGCCCAAGAGGCCGCTGAGGACACCTCTGAAAACCCCTGAGGACCCTTGCCCTCCCTGTGGTCCTGCCCCAGACCTCGCAGACAGCATTTGCTGAGAGCCAGCCGAGGATGAGGAGGGAGAAACGGAGCTGGCTAGAGGCAGCTATGCTGAAATAAAAGTCAAGAAAGTATCTCACCCAAAACTACAGGAAAGCTTAATTATCAAGGACAAAACACCATCTGTTTGTGAGGACCGTGACCTCCCGCTGCCCCTGGGCTTTAACAGCTCTGAAATGAGCATGTTTGTTGAGGGGTATCAGCTGCCTGACATCAGGGAAGCAAGTCCCGTGGGGCAAAGAGAAGGATGGAGTGGCCGTCCACCGAGACACGTGCTGGGGTGGTGTGGTGGGCTCAGCGGTGATGGGGGAAACCAAACATCCTTTTGGAAAGCAGGATTCCTCCTGAGAACGACTCTGGCAAGCAGCAATGAGCTCTGGCAAGCCCAGCATCGCTCCATGTTGCCACTGGCAGGTGAGGTATGGTGTGAGACTGTGCTTGGGTCTCAGCCTCTTTCCGAAAAAGAAAGCCAAGAAGATGTACGCTTGGAGGAAGATCTTGCTATGTAAAGCCAGCAGAATTAAATGAATACTCAAGGAGAAGTTGGATTAAAATCCGATTTGTTTTCAGCCCTGCAAGGGAGGGAAGATGCATACATTGGTACCAAGTCCCAGAACTGACTTAGTAATGCCAAACTGTGCAGTTCTTTTCTTTATTTTTTCCTTTCCTGTGGTTTATGGGATACAGTATCCAAGGTGGACACACCATCACCTTCCTACCTCCCTACACTGGAAACAGTCTGAAGCCAACCCGGCTATACAGGAGAAAAACAACTCAGCTGGGAGAGGTCCCACTTTTCAAGATCCCAGAAGCCTTTTTCTCCATCACCTGAGCTTTGCTCTGTCAGCTCCCACTCCCAAGCCGTGTGGCTGCTGCAACGGAGGCTGGAGGTGAGGGCAGCTGCTGCCAATATTCCTGCTCCAAGACACTTTTTCCACGAGTAAACACTCAAAGCCAAATGCTAAACATGAATGCAAGCGGCCTCTGTGATCTACCATGATCTTGATGCCTTATCCGGGACTGCCTAAAAAGAGAGGCTTGACAAAATTAAAAGAGTAAAAAGCAGCTGTATTTATTTGAAAGCCTTCAGGTGCCTCCAGGGCAGTCAGAGCTCGCTCAGGGGGCTACACCCTCCGATGGAGCCCCTAAGGTGGGCTCCCCAAGATGGACGACCGGTCACGAGTTCTTTTATAAAGTTTGGACCATTTGCATATCGGGGTTAGTTCTTCCAATTACAGCTTCAGGTAATGTAGTAATTCACCCCAAGTTTGCTCCCCCCTTCCCAACTGTTGTTTACAGATCTCAGGCCTGAGGCAGTAAGGTGTCCTCGAGCTTCAGGCCTGAAGATGGATTGTTTTGTCTGAAAGCAGTAGCTAACACTCTACATGGGCTTTAGAGTTACACACTAAAGAACTGCAGGGTTACAAATACATGAAAAATATAAAAGTTAAAATCCTAAGGCATCAATCTCACATCCAAGGAGCACAGATTCAATCCTAGGGCAATTCTAGGAGCTGTGGGTCTAGAGGGGGCCATGCTACCAGACTCCAGGAGTAAGCAGGGGAGTGCTTGATGCTCCTCCTGCTTGGCCCCACACTCCCTGCACCATCACCCTGCCCCACCAGCCAGGCTCTTGCCATACTCTCGGGGCTCTCCTGTCCTTCAGGCACACTGAACCAGTGCCTATCTCCCATCCTCCCCTGACACATCAGCCCCTCTCCAACTCTGCACCACATTCATGTGCCTTAAAACTATCAAGAATTTTTGTCCCTGTGCTCAAGACAAGAGCCAGCATCAAGTCTTATCCTGTGCATCTGCGTCTCTTTAGGCTCCCTCTCCCTCCAGCAATCACCCCCGCCCTTCCACCCCTAAAGTCACACCATGGCTTTGCTCCTCCTCACCTTTGCAGGCAAAGCAGCCAGTGTCTGCAGGACAGCCCTTGCAGTGCCAAATTTGACCAGGAAATCCCCTTGCCCACCTGCACTCCAGTGATCTCCATCCTGGGAGGGATGGGTCTTCCAACCTCCTGCCTGGAGCCTGCACTCATTCCTCCCCTCTCTCGGGGGCCAGGCAGCAGGCAGGAACCAGGGTGCCACCCCTGCCTGGCAGGCTGCCTTCCACCAGGCGTGGCAGGGCAGATGTGAACCACGTGTGTGTTTTGTCTCGGGACCCTTCCTGCAACCTCCAGCACTGAAGGAAGAAAAAACCATCAGCCAAGAGCAGCCATGGAGTCCCCAGCGGCTTCCAGCCCCCTCCCAAACTCTGGCTCAACTCCATCCACTGGGGCAAGACTCAGTTTAGGGGAGGGCTTGTTTTTTAATTAGAAAATATTCATCAGCATTTAAAAATAAAATAACAAAAAAGTGTCAACCAGCTGGGGCCGCGAAAGCTGGGGCGTTTTTGGCTCCCGACCAAGCACTTTGATAGAAAGGCTTTTTGGAAAATGCCGTAGAAAACATTTAATTTCTCCCAAGGCCTGCATATGGGGCTCATCACTTGCGCATATTGCACAGGAATATTCATGTGTGCTGGCCTCCTGCTACAGGATGACGAGGGTTCGCCGGTGCAGCATGCAAAAGGGGCTCCTTCCCTTCCCTTCTTTTTTTTTTTTTTCCCCTTTGGAAGTGGAAAGCACAGTATTTCACTTTCAATCCCCGAGTATTTGTCAACGGCAGAACAAAGGAAAAACGGAGCCAGAGTCAGGTCTGCGCGTACTCATCAGCTCACTGCGCTCTCCACGGGGTAGAGCCACAGATGAGCAGCAAATGCGGGGAAACAGATTTCTGCCCCTGGTTTTGCTGCTTTCCGGTTGCCTGAGCCCATTCCAACGCTGCCCGGATGGAGAGCAGGAGCCTGACTTCCACTTCCCTGGCACAGCAAGAGGTTTCAGTTCAAACCCCAGCTCTCCACCACGGGGACGTGGAGATGGCTCATCCTGGACTTGCCACTGGGTGTATCCATTAGCTAATGCCCCTCTGCAAAGCTCAGGAAGACTGAAAATACTCCACTGTGGCCACAGAGCAGAGCCTGGCCCAGCAAGAGGATCACTGCTGTGGCTCACTGGGTCCCCCATATCCCACCGGTGCTGCTGGCTCCCTCCCTTTCACCCTCAGCTTTTGGCTCAGCAGCATTTGCTTTTCTGCAACAAGCCAACGAGCACTTCTGGAAGGAGCCAACCTCACACCAAGCATCTTCTCGCCCTCTTGCTGGGATGCTCACCTCCAGCAAATGCTCCCTTCCTCCCCTTCAGCCCCTCTCTTTCTGTGAGCCCCGTGCTCTGCCTCCTCCTCTGCAGCCTGCCCTGGGGTGCCCAAGATTCTTTAACTTTTCCTAAAGCATTTGTGCTCCCTTTCCCCAGCTCTGGCTGCACCCCTCATTCCTATCAAGCTGCTCTCTACAGCTCCAGCACCTCCCAGCACGGCATGTACCAGCCCTTGCTGGAGCAGATTCTGACTGGCCCCAAAAAAAGCTTCTTCCTGGCAGAAAAAAACCTCAGAACACTGATTAAGAGAAACCCTGGGCCAGGAGAGTAGGTAGGAAAAGAAACCATCTGATCCCACTATCTCCGTGGAAGTGAAGTCAAAGACAGCTCGGGAAGAAGGCACAGCTCCCGCTGGGGTTGCAGAGGAGCCTCTGAGCAGAGCAGCACCTTTGTGCAGGGCTCAAACTTGTGTTCTTAGACACACTTGTGAAAAGTATTCATAAAAAAAATCTACCGAATCCTCAAAACAGGAACCATGCCTAAGTAAGTGTGCACACTAACATGCACACACATACAGACTTTATTAATTTTCATATTTTTTGGCAACCTTTCCCAGCTGGAGGGGAAATTTGATGCCATGTGTATGCCTAGGCAGGGTCTGCATGATCCACTACGGAAAAAAAAATTAAATGGAAAAAAAAGGAAGTCCTCAAACCACATCTGGAGCATTGTGCCCAGTTTTGGGGATCTGGAACAAGATTGGCAACGCTGACCTCCAGCAAGTCCATGAAGGGTGGTGATGAGGCTGAGACACATGGGGAGGAGGACAGGTTGAGAAAACAGGGCTTGTGCAGCCTGCAAAGTGATGGTTTTGGAGGGATCAAACAGGAAACTGACAGTACCTGCCTAGAGGCTACCGAGATGATGGAGACAGGCTCTTTTCCTCCATGGTGGGAAGATGAGAGACAAAAGGCAAGAGCTGCAAGAGCTGCAACAGGAGAGGTTCAGGCTTGCTATAAGGAAGGCATATTCTCATGACAGTCACCTGCTGGAAGATGAACCCAGACAGGTTGTAGGACCTAAACCTGGAGGTTTTCAAAACACAAATAGGCAAAGTAAACTGGTCCACACTCAGTATTCACCCTGCCTGGGGCAGGAGGCTGGACTAGAGACCTCCCAGCTCACTTCTCACTTGGATGGACAGCTGAGCATGCCATTGCCAAGAAAAATTACACATTAAGAAGTTCCCCACAAATTCTGAGGGGGATGGCCCTGCTCAGTGCTCCTTTCAAACGGAATGGAAAGCAAAATCCGATGGAGCAGATCTGACCCGCTCTCTGCCTGGCGTGGGATGTAGACCGTGGAGACCAACAGAGACCACGGGACTGCAACCCACCAGGGCCAGATCCCGCGCTCAGCTCATCCCCACTGACGACGCGGAGGCCGAGGAGATGGCTGTCTGTCCCCTTTCCAAACTCCCTTGTGCGGGGACCGCCTCGCACGACACCAGTAAGTGATTAACGAGCGGCCAGGCCTGTCAGCATGCAGCCTGCGTGCATGGGCGCCTTGCATGTGTGCGCTCCGCTCCCCGGGACTCGGCGGGGAGGGGAGCTGGGGAGAAGAGCGCTGACAGGCAGATGATTAATTGAAATGCAAGCGGGAGGAAAAGCAATGTCCGCTAAAACTATCAGGCGGCGCGAGCATGGGAAAGGAACTCGGAGACGCCGTCTCCATCTCTGCTCCGCACGCATGGCGCCTCCCAGATCCAAGCTGCTTGCCAGTCCTTTTCCTGGCTTCTATTTTTGCAGGTGCAATTTCATAGTTGAAAATAACCATGCTGCACACACACACATATATATATATATATATATATATATATATATTTTCCCTCGCTGTCCCCCCGGCTCATTGCACACGGAAACGGCAGCGATGGGAGAGCGAACCTCCCAGCCTGCAGCGCACGGCAGCAATTAGGCATCCAAGTGCTCCTTACCCCACGCCTCGGGGTGAAAGCGCCCCCAGCCTGGGCTCTTGGCGCCGTCTGCACCTTCCAAGTGGCGCAAACACACACATGAAGTTATCAGTCTGTGCTAAAATAATAGTAAGAAAAAAAATAAGAAGCAAAGAACGAAATAAAAGAGTCTGAAAGTTCACGTCTGGCTCAGCTCCGAACTGCTGCTCGGAGTCCATAAATTTTATCCCACTGTTGGAGCTGGCGTGATTGCACTATCGGCAAAAAACGGCGAGCAAGCTTCTGTTCCCCATCCGAAGGAAACGGGCTCAGCTTGTGTAGCCAAATAAACAGAGAGGAGATGCAAGGTGGTACATGGTCTTCCCCTGCACCATGGCTGGGAAAGGCACTGAGGGGGAAAGCAACAGGAAAGTGATAGGGGGAAGTTTGAAGGAGCACTGAAGGGATTTTGTAATTACCAAGATCAAGGACAGCACCCTGGCAATATCCTGCCTCCAGCTCCTTCTCCAAGGAGGAGGACCAAAGAGAAGGGTCTTTCTGCAGAAAGGAGAGGATCCTGAGCTTCAAAGTTTTGGGTTGGAAAATCAGAAATGCAAACTTGCTGGTGACTTCTTGATGTAACCATAGTGCAGATGACAAACACTAGATCCTTGTTGGGGTGAGCACCAAGCAAGTGGGGCTTTACAGACTCTACCTAAAACATGACCCAAATTTGGGCTGCTGGAGCAAGGCTATTTACCAGGTCTTGCTTGGAAAGCTGATCCCCAGCCAAGGCAACTGGCTTGAGAAATTAACTCGGTGAGTTGTTCAGCACTTTGCTTCTCAGGTAATGAGCGGACCTGTGGGCGACTGCATTGTAGGACTTCATGAACTGCTTGTGCCATTGACATGGTTTAACAGACTGCTGTTTATGAGACAGAGCAGTATTTAAAGGACACGTTTCTCTCAGAGCTGCACATAAAATTTGATAGCTAAATAGCTGTAAATGCTACTGAAGTCTGACAACTCAAAGAGGAATCAAGGGTCTGTCATGCGGAGTATCCGCCAATACACCCGGCCCCACAGAGCCAGTGAGACTTCCAGTCTCATAAAACCTTTTTTATATTGGAAGTGAGAATTTGTGCAGCGCATATGAACTCTCTTTTATTGGGCTGGTGTGATGCTGAGAAAATGCAGTTAAAGTTGTACAAGTTCTCCTTGGAGCGCTATCGGGGCGCCTATAAATCAAAAGCTTTATCCTGGAATGGGTTTACTAAATAAACCCTCTTTAATTTGGGCTCGTGTTGAGCAGCAGGACCACACCAGGAGTGGATGCCTCTCCTTGACAGTGCCCGTTTGCACTGGTGGAGCAGGGACAGCCTTGAGTGAGAGGTCTCTGGTCCATCTCCCCATTCCTGGGGCCAACAAGAGAATCCCAACCACAGAGCGTCCTCCAGAGACTGGCACCACTCTCCTCTCTCCAATCACGGGAGTTTTACCCTCCTAAAACACTCGTGGCTCCCCACAATGCTCCCAGCTCACAGTCCCAGCCCAGCTGCTGCCCTGAAGCCAGTCCAGATCTCCATGCCTACGCAGCTGATTCAGAGAGCTCCCAGGAGCATCCCAGTTGGAAGGACCACAGACCCACCTTCAGCACCCAGTGGAAATGGAGAATTTCTGAACCTTCACAGAGGCCTGGAGTGCTTTGGCTGGGGAGGCAGATTTGGGCCAACTCCCTTATTCCCCAAAGACTCCCACATCTCCACTCTACAGCTGCATTAATTATTTCATCTTAGTCTGGCTTCCTCATTAAGCTAACCTAGACGGCCCGTGGCTGAGTGACAGCGAGCCAGTCTGCAAGAGCCCAAGCCAGCAGTGCTGGAAACCGTGGGCTTGATGTGATTTACGCGGACTAATGTTACACATATCTCAAACACGCAATCTTTGAGGACCCGAGGCTGCCGCCCGGCTGGAGGAAGGCCCACGCAGAGCCGGCAGCGCAGCATCCGGACCCAGCCCGGGTTATCAGCCTCTCACCCCACACTTGGCCAGCAGGGTCGAGCCTGGTGCTGGGAGCAATTCCCTCACGGAATGCCCTGAAGGCATGGGGAGTGGAAAGCCCCCGGCAGCGCTGCCAGTGGACCCGAGTGCGACACAAAACATCTGTGTCAGAGCAAGGGCCAGGAAGCACAGCTCCTCCGGCACCGGCCGCAGGACAGCCACTGCACCCCACTGAGATGTGGCTGTGAGTTCAGCTAATTTTGGCATCGGGCTCCCCTTGGGATGTCTGGCTTTTGTGGGCTGTAAGAACGATGCTTTGGGGCATTACGCAGATCCCCTTTTTCCAATACTGCCAAATCCGAGGCTTTTGTGTGAATCCACTGTATTTTGCCGTCTCTGCAAACAAGTGTACAGAAATACAAGACTCCAGCCCCTTAGAATCCTCCAGGGAAAATTCAAAGCAATGAAGAAATATGAGTTGTTTTTCCATGAACCTATTGAAAAAGGAAAAAAAAAAAAACACCCTGAAAAAACCCACATTACTTTTCAGCCCAGTTTTGCCAGCAGTACAGGTCTTTTTCCCACAGTCTAAGGAATCAACACATTTTCAAATCACTCCTGCTTATGGTATTGAATATCAGAAAAAGATTGCCTTTCATTCAGCAGCTGTTTTGGGACACCAAGAGAAAAGGCAAGCAGTCTAAACTTAGCAAAACACTAAGAAAGGCTTCAATGCATTTAAAAACTAGTCACAGGGACTGCAACAGGAAAGGAGAGGTCTGCAAAGCGTGCACGAGGAGTGTTTCGGGGTTGTAGCATCCTTCTATAGACCCAGTCTCTCATGGTAGCAGAGGGACCATCTCAGCACTACTCCACTCCTACAGCTCCTTGGAAAAACACAGGGACATGTCCTCATTTCCCCAGGAAAATCAGCAGTATCTCCTGATTTCCAGACCTTCAGCCTGTCTGACACATAAATGCTCTGGCATGTCTGTGCTGCTGGTGGGGAGTGGGCTGCTTCAAAAATAAACCAAGCAGCTCCATATATTAAGAGGAAACCCAAGAGAGGGAATAGCAATAGGGGATGGAGGATTTGCTGAAATAAGTTTGCCCTGAAGCACTGGAAGGAGACAAGCCTTGGTTTCCTACAGGTTTGTGCTATTTAATCCCCCCACGCCCCCAGCCATAGCTCCAGCCTCCTCCTGTGAATTCTGTGTTCCCTGCCTCATCCATAGGGATGGGACCAAAACCTCAGAACTTTCCTGAAGTAATGGCATGGGCCTGGACACTGACTCTCGTGGCTTTCTCTGTCTGTCAGACCTGGGTGCCATCAGCCAGCAGCCTTAACCGGAGAAGGCTGGAAGTCCAGCAGTCCACAAGAAGGGGACCTAAAGGAGGAGAGATGAGGAAGCCAAACTTGGCAGATATCAGCACTCAAGTTGGGTCATGCAGCATGTCAACCCCGGCTGAACATCCCCAGCGATACCCTCGGGCGAGGGATCAGAGCCAGGCATCTTGTCCCCATCCCAACTGACCCCTGGTTCCCACCTGGCCCCCAGAGAGCCACAAAAAAGTCTTAATGCCACCAGGTAAGCAAAGACCCATGACCGCCAGGCTTCTAACAAAGACAAACTGCCTCTCTCCTTCCTCCCAGATTGCAAGCAGATGTGTGCTTAAATTACCTGCTGCTGACTGTGACGCTTAGCGAAGCGCCGTGGCCTAGGAGCAGAACGAAGGAAAAATGTGTGAATCGAGGGAAGGGAGGATTAGGAAGAATTCAGCCGGCTCTGGGAGGGCAAAGCGTCGTCATTGCAGAAAACAGATGCCACTTCCATTGTACGAGGGACACCCTCACTTTGCTGAAATCAGTGATGAAATTAACAAAGTTTGGGGAAATGCTGCAGGGCTGGGTCTGGACTTCCCAAAGGGAATTGCTCCCAGCCCACAGCATGCTACAGGAGCAGTCCTGCTTGTGTTACACGACTGTGGCTTCCTCTTCCAACGAAATTCTTCAACCCTGTGTACCCAGCTGCCCACACAGCTTCTACACCCTGGCTCCAGACTGCTTTGAACTGCCTGACCTGGGGCCTGCTGGTGTTGGCTCTTGTGCTGGGCTGCAGGTCTTCATCTTGTTTCATGAGTCTTCCCAGTGATGCCATGGGAGTGTCCCAGAAGTTCCTGTGCCCAGGAGGGCACAGACACCTGGGTCCCATCTTGGAGGTGCTAAGAACAATGCTGGTAGAGAAAAGACCTGGAGATGTATCCCCACCATGCTGGCCCTCTGTGACGCACGAGGAAAATGGGCTCTGCACCACCTCTGCCCCTACTCAGAGCCTGCTTGCACTCGTACCAGTGACAGCTACGACCTCATGGGATGCTGCCCAAAGCCTGCAGCTTCAGGGCACATCTCTGCACCAAAGGCAAGACTCCAAGCAATGCCTCCTTAGAGAGCTGGGATGTGGGTGCAGGCCAGGAGAGCCCAGACACTGTGCTGCTTCTGTGAGGGCAGCAGGTTGCTGCAAGGATCCACAGTCTCTAGAAGAGCATCTAAGGAGATGCCCCACCTCCCAGCAGCGTCCTGCACGGCAAGACAGCGTTTTGCAAACTGAGCCGTAGAAATCAAGCCCAACCTGCTCCCCTTCCCCCTCGCTGCTCCTGGCTTGCTCTGTTGCCGAGCCCTTGTGGGTCACACGTGGCGTCCCACTTCCCGGCACAGCTCCTCCGGCTGGAGCAAAGAGCAGAGTCAGGCCCAAATTGCAGATTAGTGCGTTGGGTTCATGCACGGGAAACAAAAGATTGGAAATCTCTGAAGTGCACAGCTGGAATCCACACCCCGACCATGTTTTTGTGAGATATCACGTACATTTTTAAAAGCTATCTAGAGAGGGTTCTGCTTTAAAACAGCCTGGCGGCTGCTGCACTAACACCACCTCCTGTCACGCTGACCAGGACCTTCAACTGTTCCCTGTCCCCCACAGGCCATGCTCATCTGTAGCCTTTAGCCTTAGGTTATGAAATTATTCAAAGAAAGGATTAAATGTCCTCCTCTGCATTTCTTCAACACCAGCTGTGGAGGGAGGGTGGGAAAGGAAGGACATGTGACCCAGGAAAATCACTGCGGGATACTACCTGCCAACACCCTGAAATGGTGGTCCCCAGGAACCCTGGGGTTTCTCCCTCCATCAGATGTATGGGCTCACAAGGTCACTGCAAGGGGAATGCCCATGAGCAGCCATAAGATACTCACATGGCACTGTGAGGAACGTGGACTGCGAAAACTCATCTCCCTTTCATACCACAGATGTGGTTTCTTCTCCCTTCAAAGCTCCTGCAACAGCAACTATATGATGGAATGCTAAACTGTAAGGTCTTCTTTGCCTTTTTCCATGTACCAGGCTTCCGGACTAAGAGTGATCCAAGGTAAGATCAAATATCCTTGTAAGATGCTGAGGGACTCTTTTCCTCAACTCTGCTGATCTCCAAGACATCCTCCAACAAGCTGCAGGAGTCTGAACGAAGGGTTTAATTCCCTTTAGGGCTTTGTTTCTTCCTTGTTGCCTCTTCCCATCTCTCACACTGTCTGAGTTGTAAGCTGAACCCTCAGCTTAGCTCTACAGGATGTTTGCCTCACCTCTATCCAGAACTGCTCGTCTGTGAGCCCTCTCTGCCTGTACTGCCAGTCAGAAATGGCAGCCCTGCTTATGCCTGCTCCTTCCCAGGCCTCCTCTGCCCCAAAGCACCATCCACGATAATTCTGCAGCAAGCATTCCCTCCAGGAAAACATACTTTGCTCCATTCAAATTGACTGACCTCAGGAAAGTAGCAGCTCCTCCATCCTACCTGCCCCCTTTGCTTGGTCAGGGAGAATTGACATGAGACATTGCATTTCCCATTGAAATAAATAGTTTAAAAGTCCAGCATGAAATGAAATTCCAACCTGGTGACATGCCACAACCAGCACCCCCAGAAAGGGAACGCTTTGGGACCCCCTTCACTGATTGTTCTTTAGGAACATAGAGAAGGTAGAATGTGGTGATGCCAGGATTCAGCAGCGACCACACTCACCATGATGGGGCACAGAGCAGGACAGCACACTCCATTTGGAAAAACACTTTCCCACCCATACAGTAAATACCAGAGCAGCAATACCCATCAGTACAGCCACAGCCTCACCCCAACATGGGGAAGAGCCAAGCCAATCCGACCTGGGACAGCAAAACTGTGAGCGAAACCCCATTCCGGCAAACGTGGGGCCGGCGATGAGATGCCGAGAGAACGTGAGTCATCCAATGAAGGCGTCTGCTTTTTCCAGCACATGTGTGGAGCTACTCTCACCTGAAATCAGTTTTTGGACAGCTAGCGAGCACATGCTGTTTCAAGTCAAATATGTCTCGGTCGCTGTCCCAGGCAGGGAGTTATCTCAGGGTTTATTAATGGGGAAATCCACTGAACTGACATGCTTGAAGCACCGGGGTGAGAGCAGTAAGGAAGGAGAATCAGCAACACCTGCTCCGCTTCTCCCTAGGGAAATGATCAAAAAGAGAGCAAGACCATCAACCACAGCCAGGGATGCCCGGCATCGCCCGGACGGCTCCGAGCCCAGGCTGCCCTCCCTCCCACACCTAGATGGGAAACCCATTAAACACTGCAAGCAATGAAGCCTCTGCTGCTCCTCCCTGGAGGCGCTTTCACGGTCAACTTGAGGAAATTGTTCCTGATATCCAGCCTAAATTTCCCTTTGTTGATTTTCAGTTGAGCAGCGGAAAGGTGGGAGCTTTAATGAGACAAGCGGGGCCGCTGGAGGGGAAGGAGCCGTCAGTTTGAGCGAGGCAATGCACAGAGCTGTGGTTTAAGTGAAACAGCTATTGCGAAAAGCCCAGAATCCTACAAACTTGGGATGGAAAATGTCTATTAACTTTCCCAATGGACTAACATGAGATTGTTCCCCCATTTTCTAATGCTTCTCCCAGTCCAGCTATTTGATTGGGACCAGAGCTCTGCAAAAATATGAAGGGCTTGCTCCTTTTTTTTTTTTTCTTTAAGGAATTGCTATATGTGGAATAAAGTGTTGGACTTTATGGCCAGATTTTCTTTTTCCATCGAAGGGTAAAGATTTTGCTGTTTTGCCTCCTCACACAGCTTCTTCTGCCCTGCAAACTGCCACCCCTCTCCTCCCTAAACTCTTCTGGTGTATGACGCGTGCAGCAGAAAGTCACTACCAACTTGTTTTTGAAAGTAAGAGCTTTTAGGGGTGAGAAATGCAACACAAAACTGCAGACAAATGCTTCCTGGGACATGGCTGCTGCTCAGCAAGGCACCACCCACGGCATGCACTTCCCCAGAGGAACTCAGCATGATGCTGCACGGCAAACCAGCACTGGGAGAAGTTCACTGGATGTGAACCCAGTGCTACCCCTCACTATTTCTTCCAATAAGCCTCTATTGAAGAGGCTTTTCATCAGCAGGTAAGACACTGCAATGCTCACAAGAGCATGCCTGGGATGCACAGATTGTGAGCAAGGGGTATATAAGGGAATGATCGTGCAGCCAAGTGAGTTCAGCATGACATCTGTTGCTTCCAGCAACTGGGACATCAGGACCTAAAAATCCAGCTTGAGACGTCATTCAACAAGCAAGGGAACAATGGTTGGGTCCAGAAGCACTGGGGGCCTCTGCCTTACTCACCCAAAGAGCATCAGCAGTGTAGAGTCGTGAATCCTAAAACCAGGCTGGCTGCTTTCTGGGAAAAACAAAGCTCTCAGGCTCTCATGCAGCACTGCAGTCACACCCCTTTGCAGTGGGCAGGGGTTTGCCCAATAGAGCCCCATAGGATCATGGAAGCAGAGACATCACAAGAACAAGATCATTCAAGGCAGGGCTGATGCACCCCAGAAGATGCCTGCCTCAATTGCACGCTTTTTTCTTAAATGTCAGATGGCTGCATGGCAGTAGAAAGGCTCTTTTCCACCCTACTTTTATGGGCTTGTAAAGGCAAAGTGGCTGCCCAGAAATGCCAGGCTCTCTCTTCCTGCTCTCATTCCTGCCACCCGTAAGGTTTCACCAGCAGAAAGGAGAGCAGAGTGTTCTTGGTGGTGTGGAGTGAGGGGGTTTAGGTGGGCAGGAGCACTCTCACCCCTTGCACACACACCAGGCCGGAGAAGGGCATTGCCTCCCCAAAATCAGCACTCAATTTGCCACGCAGAAAAGGGCAGAGGGGATGGCACCAGCACGTGCTCTGCTCGACACTAACGCCAGGATTTGGAAGCTCGTCAGGTAACACACATTAACTCTGAGCTGGCAGCCCTGGGGTTCCTCCCTGTAGGCCTCCCAGTGCTCTTTGGTGTCTTTTGTTGCCCTTGCAGGATAAGGGTTCAGCACAGTGGCTGCAAAAAGTAAGAGATCCCCACCAAAACATTAAAGAAATCCTACCTGACGCTCTCTGTTTTTAGCAGCAGGACAAACCTGAGTGCAGGGGAATGAAACAGAGATATTTTTTCCCCCCCATGTATTTCCTAAGCATCAGGCAAGAGAGCCCATTGCATGGAACATCGCAAGTTTGGGATGTGGCAAGACACCAACTGCATTTTACGTGTTGCAAAGCCACCTCCTCTGTGGCAGCTGAGATTTCAAGGCATACGCTCCGACCTTGGTAATACTTTTTACACACTGAGTCGCTGCTGTCACTGGAAATAACAGGGGAAAAGGGCTGGGATTTCAAAAATGTTAATGCATGGCTGGATCTGCTAAGAACTGGGACAGCCCCAGATGCCAGCCCGGGCCTCCAGCCCTCTGCCCCTCTTTATCATGGGCACGAGGCAGTGAGATTGAAATGATCTGAGGTGATGTAAAACACTGGCACATCAGCCTAGGCAAGAGGAGGATGAGGGTTAAGAGGAGGATGAGGCGCAGCACTCTGATATGCTCTGTGGGTAGCCCGAAGGGTGAGGAGCACAGCTGAGTGGGTGATTCCCCGTTTTTTATTAGACACCTCCAATGGAGAATGGCTTGAACAGGACAGCTCATCTTTTTTCCCTTATGGAAAGAATCAGGACAGGTTCATGTCCTCTGCCCGTGAAGGCAAACACCCCAAAAATAAGGAGAGGAGAGAGGACACTCAGAAGAGAGCTTTTTCACTGGAGGGAGCAAAGATAGATGGGCAGATGGATAGGATAAGAGAGGAATCCTTCTCACATGACATCCTACCCCATCTGGTCCATTCAGGCTGACCCTCAGCTTTAAGGTTGACACCCCTGAGACACTTTACCAGATACATAATTTGATTCCCCAACTCTTTCCCTTCCCCCAGCAAGGGAATAGTAGTTTTGTATAGCCCTGATTTGCTAAATAAAACACTCCTTGATGGCTCCTCGCAATAACATTTGCACAGAAAATTGACATTCTTCCTCCTCCCATCAGCCCTGACACTGTTTGTTTGTGAGTTAATAACTTGAACACTCGGCTGAGCTATTGATTCCTTCTCAGAATGATCATTCTTTAGTCCCAAATACACAAAAAATAAAGGAATGAGATTGCAGTGGCAAAATGAACTCGATGCTTGCATGCGGCCCCATGGCACTGGCATTGCAAGGGGACTCAGGTCCCTCCCAGGTGCTCATGATCTCTTCTGCAGACACAACCGTACAAGGCTGGATTTATTTCTCTCCATTGTGTCAAGGAAGAGATGCTGCAGTCTCCAGGTAGAAAGTGAGCTTTCATGACTCAAAACTATCATTTAGCTTTGAATATTCATCACTTGAAAGTGGCTTCACAGAAGGGTAGCTGGTGCATGTAGGTGTCCACGCCAGAGATGTCCAGGAGCAGCCACGTGTGGGTACCATCACCTGCTGTTATAGGAAAGGCAGTACTTCAGAGCCCCAATTCCCCAGCTGGAGGAGAGAGGGTAACACAAGATCAGTCCCTCCACCCAGGGCATGGTGCTCCTTGGGCTTTTGTTGTATTAGACAGGACCTGGCATTCCAAAGGCAGAACAAAGCACCAGGTTTACTCCATTCCCTTCTGCCAGCACTCCTTCGGAGTAGATTCCCTTCCACCACCCCCTCTAACACCACCTGATGAAAGGAGACAATTAATGCCACTGCAATGCCCTCATCCTCCTTAACCACTGCTGTACCAGCAGGGCACAGCACCACCTCTCCCAGGGGAATCCTTCCCCCACGGCCCGTGTTTGCCTTTGCAATCTGTTTGCACACCTCTGGCTAATTGTTCTGCAGGCTGCTCTTTTCAGGGTAGATTTTCATGGCAAACGATCAATTTTTCCCCAGTTGCAATTTTTTTTTCCTTCAAAGCCTTTGATGTCTGGGAAAATAACAGGCAACCTCAACACACGGCTGAGCATCAGGCGAGGGCTGGGAAGCACTAAGCGGAAATGCATTTAGTTGTCTGGGTCAAAAACCATTTCCTTTGTTAAATGATTATTATTGTTCCAAGAGGATTTCAGTGGGAATTGAGGGTGCTTAGATAGATGGATTCACAGGTTTGCTGAGCTTCTATAAGGGTCTCTATATCCTCCACCATAATTCTACATCATAACTTCCAACACCAATAACTCTTCTATGACTCCCAACAGATATTCCTGTGCCTTCCAAAGCAATAACTTCTCAATGAACTCCAGACCTGCCAAATCGACTGTTTTCCCCCCGTGGACGCCTGCTTTTTGGCCCTTCTCACCGCCCCCCTGGGAATCTTGACCCATTTACCTCTCCTTCTGGTTCCAAGCCCAGCGCAAGGGGAGATGAGATCAGAAAGCGATCTGCCTCGGACGTCAACAAATAGCTCTGGCACTAAAAGCTTTCAGTCATCTCCCATTTTCCTGACTGCTCTCAGCAGCCGAGGATCCAGACTCGGACCTGCTTGCACTTCTGAGCAAACCTTCCCTCGTCACACGCTGCCCTCTCTCACAATACTCATTTCTTCCCACTCGTACCTGAAAATTGCTACGCGTGTGTGTGTTGCAGGTCTCCCCTGGAGAAATTACTTAGGTTATTCACTAGGGCTAAAGAATAAACACTCAAATAAGAAATAAATTGTGATGCATTTCTTGGGTCGCCAAGCGTCCCAGTTCACCCGTAAGAGCATCGTGCCAGGCACAGCGACACCGAGCTGCTACCTCTCCACGCACTTGATCTTAACGATGTGTTAATTAAGCTAAGGTTAGAGCTGCTCGTTACCTTATTATTTTTGGTTCTATCACAGTAATGCTCAGTGGTCTCAATCAGGAACAGACTTTTTCCTTCCCCCCACCCTCCTTTTAAGTCACAAATTATTTCAAGATCCAGTAAAAATAAATGCGCACAAGCAGGCTCTGCTCTTTTCCAGGGGATTTTGCTCTGCGAGGGAAGAAAGGTTTCAACAGTGTGTTTGAATCAAAAATGAACACATGCAAGAAGGGAAGAATGACATGCATCAAAAGTTGTCCTTTTCTTTTGTTGAAAGAGGGTTTTTTTAAACAAAGAAAAATCCCAAAAGACTAATCTTACAGCACTAGGTGCTATGAACAGAGTCAGTTCATGCTGCAGAGTGAATTTTGAGCAAGCTACAAAGCTGCCCCGAGGAGGACAGAGAAGGATAAGTGATTTGGTTCCACTTTTGGGATCTCCAGCTGCTATTCCACTTGCCAACCTGCAAATTCCTCCAACTGCTGGGGCTGAACACGGCCAGCCACCTCTCAGGTCACCCCCAACCCATGAACACACAGAAAGCAAGCAGTGCTTCTGTATAAACAAGCAAGATTTAAAAGACTACACCAAATTTGCTGGAGAACATGGTAAAGGAGCAGGGCCTGGTGTAGGTCTACCCATGCCAGGCTGCCTTCACATGGGTGCAATGAGCTGACAGCTCTCACCAAACCCATGCTGAGCTGCCATAGGCACAGCCCTTCTTTACCTGTCCAGGGGAGCAGGTACCAGTGGGGGCAGGAGCTCTGCAAACCATCCTAGTCTGAGATCAAATGGAGTCCAGGAGGGAGAGGCAGCTGGGGAATGCCACAGAAGAAAGTTGGGCAGGTCTTCTTGACGCCATAAGGGATGCAGGTGCTCATCCCCAGGGGGTGATGCTACTGCCCTGGCAAACTGGAATAGCATTCCCCATTTCCACTCCCTCCTGGTCAAGGGGAAATGAGCCACAAAAACCTAGAATCACAGAACCACTGAGGTGGGAAAAGACCTCTTATTCAAGTCCAAACCTTAGTCTCATGTAGGAGGATCCAACATTTTTAACACTGTGGGCACCTCTGACCACTGTGGCTGCCAGCTTCTCCTTACAGGTATCCCTGGATGTTGGTGTAGGAGTCCCCCTGGGAGGACAGGCTTGCGTCACACCCCCCAGCTGCACTCCAGTGCCCTGAGAACGACCTGGCTTTTTGAAAGATGCTATCACACCCACACTAAATAACTACTAGGAAACAATTAAACCCACCAAGGACCTCAGGACCACCAAGGAAAAATGTAAAAGGAAGCCACCTATTCCCACAAAACCCAGTTTCTGCAAAGGATTTGCAACCCACCTTCGTATCTATTGTCAAACAGAAGTCAGGACTCCTCTGGCTTTTAACCAAAATCAGCCTGTGCCTTTTCTGGCTGCTTCTGAAAACCACTCAAAAATGTCATTAAGAAATGAAACCGCTAGAAACTGCTAGTGTTTCCCTGCCCTGTGCCGAAATCGTCACTTCCCTTTGCATTCAGTGCTGCTATCCTCATTGGGAAGGAGCTGGTTCTGGTCCAGAATTTAACCCCTAACTTCAGAAAACTTCCAAAAGCGACGAAAAAATGCATCTTTTGGGGATAAGCCAAAGGAAAAAGGACTTTGGAGAAGCTCGGTGATGCTTATATGAAAAACGGAGGAGAAAGGGCTCTGGGAACTGGGGTGACAGAGGACTTTTCTGGGGAGCATGGTGTCTCCTAAGGCAGCAAATCCCAGCGGCGCTAGATTTCCAAAGAGGTCTTGCAGCACAAAGCAATGCAGGCAGACACGCAGCAACTTTTTTGGAGGCTCTGGCATCCAGGCATCGAGCAGGAAGGCGCTGCACAACTGCACTAATTATCTGCTGAACATCTGTCTCTCCCCTGCTATCGCGGGGCCGGAGGAGTCCTCCTGCATAGCCGAGGATTAGCGCTGGAAAAGATTTTGTTGACTGTGTGATTTTGCACAGGAGGGGGAGAGGAAAAAACCCTCAGATTCCTTGGACGGGGCGGGGGGGGGGGGGGGTGTTTCAGGGAGAATCTCTTGGATGAAGGAGGGGAATTTGTGGTTGAAATCAGACACCTTGCTGGAGCAAGAAGCAGGGGCTTGCCCTGATGTGGGCTGAGGGATTTAGTCCCTTGCTCCAAATCGGAGCGGAGGAGGAACTTTGCCCCTGTGGTCCCCACACTGCAAGTAACACCAGGGCATCTGTTACTATGCAGAGGGTTCTCCTGTCGCAGCACCCTGCCCGCTCCACTGGCAGCAGAGGTTAACTACCAAAGACCAATCCGATGGTGGCTTTCCAGGGACTGCTTCACTTCCCTGGGACAGAGGGGGATTCCCAAGTTCACCAGCGGCTCCAGAATTTAGTAATAAAAGTAGTAAGACTTTCAGTTGTGGTGTGGTACCTAGGGGAGGTTGTGCATCCTTCTTGCTGTCCTGGCCAGGATGCAGTTCTCCCAAAATCCCTCTATATCCAGGGAGAGAGGCAGCAGCACAAAGGACCTTGGACAAGCTCCTGGCATAAATCACCCGTAATAAACTAAGGAGCCTCCTTTCTGGAGAGGCAAGGGAGGGGGTCTGGAGCTGCAGGAAATGGGACTGGGTGGTGGGAATACATGCCTAATCTTCAGTCTGTAACCCGCCAACCCTGAGAGGAAAAAACTGCCCAACTGTGTGTGACATCTATCATCCATATTAATGAGGTTTGTGGAAATCTGTGTGCAAAAAGCCTGACAGAAGCCTAAAAACCAAATCTGTGGTGAAGAGAAGCAAATTCCCTGCTGTTTAATTAGTACAAATGTCTTGTGAGCTGGGAACATTTTTTTTTTCCTTTCAAGACCATCAGGGGCCAGAAACTTGCACAATAACACAAACAAAACGTCCCTTAAAATCAACTGGTGCTTTTGGCCAAGCAGAAATGGTTGGGATTTCCAAATATGGCCCATGGGAACAACAGCCCAGGCATTCCCGGGAAGCATCTCGGAGCCTAAACTGTCTCCCAAGAATAAAATCCTTCAGTCCAGCATGACAAAAGAGCCATTGCATGACAGTCGCTATCGCAGAAGCGCGCGAATTAAGCAGTCAATCAAGCCAGCACTACCTGGGAAAAGAGCAGCGCACGGGGCGCATCCTCCCAGCAGCAGAGCAGGGCTGGCCCGTGGTTGCCTCCCATCACATGTGGGCTATTGTACCCCTTCTCCACCAGCATCACAGCAAGTGGGGGTTTCTCTCTGGTTTTGGATTTTCATCCAAGTTTGGGGAGCAGGACCCTTTCTTGGAGAGAATACAGGTATACAGCATTTGTTTTGGACTCGGATGCTATATAAATCAATGGTTACTCTGCAGGGACGTGACAGAGCAAAAAATTAGACATAAAATTTGCCAGACGGCAAGAAACGAGCTAGAAATTGTTGCCGTCTCTCCTGGGTCAGGGAGGGAATCCTGTCTCAAAGGCTTGGGATTGCGTGTGTGCCGCCAGCTTCACATAATGACATTCCCTGGGGCAAAAAGAGAAAGAAGACTATTTAAAATCACCCATGACTTATTGTCTTCCATCTCTTTTAACTGGTTCAAAGGACACATGGCCACTGCCCATGCATGGACCAAAACACCAGGATGTGATTTTTGGAGCCCAGCTGTGCCACCCTGAGAGCAGGGCTGAGCACCCAGAGGCCCAGATGTATTTGCAAACAGACCGGGCAAACGGCTGCACGTTTGCAAGAGTATTTTAAAAATCAGATCCTGTTGGCAGGCAACTCTCAGACAGCAAGCGGGGCCAAATCCCATGAATAAATTGCTTGGAGCGAGTAGTTTGACGCGCCATTATTCATAACTAATGCAGTCCTAGTAAACAGAAAATGGAGGCCAAATCTGCCTGTATAGACACCAATGACCTCATCTATTTTCATCCTATTTACTGAGTAAAATAGGAGCAGAAGAAAGTTACCACCATCCTCTGAAAGGGGAAATGGAGGTTTTGGAGGAACAACATTCCCAACAGCTCTGGAGTGCAGTGGGAGTCTGAAGAGCAGGGACCCAAGCTGAATTCAAGGTCAGGGAAGAAATTTGGTCCCACCAGCAAAGACACAAATAAAGCCAACCAACACCTTCTCCCCTCTCTGAGCAGCCCTTGCTCAGGGTTAGGAAGAGCACAGCTTGCCTGCACCAAGAGGAAAGCCAGAGCCAGTGGAGGGGGCATGGCACTCATATGGCACCTCCCAAAATATGGGACCTCTCCTCCCATTTCCCACCCAGCATTTGAAAGCAGGTTACATAGAGTTTTTTGGGAGCAGGCAAGCTGCAGTGCACTTCCCAACCTCTCCATAGTGAAGTTCTAAGCAAAACAAACAAAATAAACCAGGGAAGGGATGTGGGAGCAACAGGCTGCTCCTCCACCCAGCACAGCATTTGCAGGCTGCTCAATACAACCACCAAGCAGTTGGTTACAGCAAGCACAGGACACAATTGTCATGGTGTTTTCATTCAGGAAAAAAACATCAGAAGTCACTGCCAGGGCATCCTGTACAAACTAAACACCCATCCTGATTGCAGATGGGAAGGGACCTTCGTGAAGCGCAGGTCTGCTAACGCTGATGCAGACGCCAGAGCAGCAGCTGCTTCCAAGAAGCCGTGAGGCTACAAACCAGAGCACAGACGTGCTATTTCTGCCACATTTCCTATGTACTTTAAGAATTACATTTATTTCAATTTGGGCAACACGTAGGAAAATTGTGAACACGGCTGTGATCGCTCTTCCCTTGCTTCCTTTCCCAAATAATACAAAATTTAAAGGATTTTACTTGCAGGCTGCTTTCACCCTGAAGAGGCCAGCTCAGCACCTCCACAATTTACCTTAGGGAAAACTAAAGCCATTGACCTGAAGACTGCCACATTCATCTTGAACACAAAGGGAAATACTTCTGTAAATGACAAAGAAAATTTATTATGCTGCTTACAAGTTACAGCCATTTAAAAAATTGCTCTGATTTGAATCATTGACTTTTCAAAATAAGTACTATTCTTTCATCAATAAGCTCAAAATACAAACTAACCACAAAACCCTTTGGAAAAAAAAGAAACATAAAAATTATATCTTTACACATTAATAACATTTATTGATCTAACTGCAAGCGTATGTCCACATCCATAATTTTACCATATCGCACATCAATAATACTCTACACTTTTTTCATATTAAACTATGCTATTCCCATGAAACCAAAGTCCTAAGTATTCCCCTAAAAAGGCCCTTGCCATTTAAATGCACAATGGTTGCGCTTCGAAGTATTAACACTAAGAGCATATTTGGTTATGCAGACTGGCATTAACCATTCATAAAGTGAATTGGGGCAGAGATGTGGGCATGTCAGAAAATAGAAGCACTTTTACTTGTAATAAAACCACGGGAGTTTTCTCTGTTTCCTTTTGCTATCACCTTCTTCATGTCTCAGACCCTGAATTTACTAAGCAGTCAAAGCAGCTCGGACTGAGGTTGGCACTGCCAGCTCTCTGTGCCTCGTGGTTTTGCACGAGGCTTAGCACCCTATAATCTGTTTATTAATGCTTTGAAGAGGGGCTGAGCAATGAGGAGGGAAAACTGGCAGATGATAATAGTATTTAGGCTAATCAAGAATACGATGGATAGGGGAGACCATCAAAGTGAGCGGCGGTGCCAGGCATTGAGGAAGCGTGGTGTGATGATAAACGCAGTGCACCGCGTGCCAAAAGGGAGACTTTGAACTGATCACATACATTGCTGCAGCCTAAATTAGCCGAAAACAGTCCGCAAAGTGATGTCAGCCTTCGCTCTGCGGCCGCAGCTAAAATGGCACACAAAATGTTAGGTGATGTATAAAGACCTGGGATTGTACGTGACGCTGTAAATCAACGATGTGCCCTGACCTGGAACGTTCTGATTAATCCTGGACATCCTGCACCAAAAAAAAGTCAGGGGTAAAGAGTATCTGTTCAGAGGCAGGCAATAAAAGCAATGAGATGTAGAGAAAGAGTGGAGCCTGAGACTTTAATTTACAAAGGAGGCGGATAAACAGGAAGAGAAAGGAGGCGCAGGGAGCAACGGAAGGGAGCCGACAAATGCTGCTTGAATACGAGAAGGGTGGGAGAGTCCACAAACTAAAAAGGAGACTTCAAGCTGCTTTATTTACACATGTAGCTCCTGGTGCACAGCCAAGTCTTGGTCTGTGCTGCCTCGGAGCATCCCATAGACCCACAACCTCGGAGAGCTGAGAACACCAACGAAATGCTTCAATTTCTAAGAAGACCCACAGGTGTGTGGTGGCACTGGGGGCGGGTGAAGGAAGAGTCATGCGGGGAAAAAGAGCTCCAAGGTCTAAGGAAACACCACCACAGTTACCATGAGGTCTTATACATGAGACCTGTATCCAGACAGGAAAATGCAACCTGTTTCCTGCAGCAAGTTTGCTCCTGGCTGGGCAGAGCCAAGAGTCAACCCATGCCCTGCAGCAGACAGGCTCTCCCAGGCACCTCTTTGGCATATGTAGGTATTTAATGAGTTGGGTTCTCTCTCTTCTCACGTCTCCCTCAACCCTTGATGAGGAGCACCACGTCCATCACCACAAATGCCTTGTCCATGTGGTTCTCCAGGGCAGCTGCTGCCCACAGTGGGGAAACTGAGGTAGAATCCCTGCCCTTCCCAATACCGTTGGGATGCTCCTCAACACTGCGCTCCTGACATTCACCAGCTGCATCCTAAAACCACAGCTGCCCAGGGGCAGATGGGCAGACACAAATCCTTGTGTGTCTCTCCGTGTGTCCGCTCCCTGTTTTCTGAGGTCCGGTGATTTCCCAGCTGATGAACACATTACCACCTCATTCGGCAACGCCTCCGAGGCGCTCACGTTTCAGGCCCCGGTGAGAAAAAGATGAAGTATGAAAATCCCTTTCCTTTCCAATCCAGTCCTCCCAGCACCGGCCAAGGAGCAAACACAAAACGCCTCGGAAAACACACAAAAAACACCGGATGTGAGAGGCCGTGCCGAAGTCGCACCATATGCAGGTGTCAGGGAAAAAGGTCTCCCGTCTCCCACGCCAGGCTGCTATCTCCATCCCACAAAGCCTTCCCATGAGGGGTTAATAGCCAAGGATGATCCTTTCCCTCTGCTGGCTTGTCAGTGAACTGGATCAGGCGGAGAAAGGGGAGGGTTTGCCTACTCACGCCCATCAGCACCAATAAGTATCTGGAGATGATACTTAGTCGTGAAGCCTTCAGATATGTCCATGCTGACAAAGAGAGCTGCACATATGAGCCCACACCCAAATATCACCTCACCATTCAGCTACAAGTGCCATTGGGGAAAGCACATTCCTGTTTTCCTACGCTCAGAGCTGCAGCAAAGAAAGGGACAAAGGTCAGGACAGGAGTTAAACACTAACACCCAAGTTAGTGACACCCAAGCTGGTGGCTCCCTGTCTGCAAACAACCGTATTTTTCATTTTTTTTTCAGATAGGCTTCAGCATGCTAAAACCCATGAGACACACCAGGAGCTTGTCCCGCTTCTGCAGCCAGTGGCTCCAGAGCCCCTGTTTTGGGGTATTATTTAGGAAAAGTGAGACAAGCATCCGCATGGACGAAGGAGAGAATGCTGGTCATGTTCCAGTATAAGGGAACCTTCATCTTCATCTAAGATCTTTGGGACAAGGCATCAGCTCAGCATCTCAGGCCAACAGAGACTGAAGCTCCTCAGGAAAGGTCACAGTCTCTTCCCTGAAAGGCTTTTTGGAAAGAGAAGGGGGTTATAAAAATTGTGGCACCGTTCCTCCCTTCAACACTCTCACAAGCTCAAGCAGAGCAAAAAACCCCACAAGCTCCTTTCCACACTGGTTTTTCACCCCATAAATAGAAACGGGCTGATCACACCAAATTTGTGCAGGATTTTGTGGAAAGCACAAAAGAAAATGGGACAGAGGTTTGTTTAGTGGTCACAGCCCAGTCCTGCCTCTTTGACATTTGCTCCAAACCAGTGAACTGCACAGCATTTGAACTTTTGTTTAGACAGATAGGCCTGTGTATTTAGAAATCCTTGAAACTCATCCATCTGCAAAGACAGCAACTCTCCATAATGCAAAAGCTCTAGCTGGGATGCTGAGCTCAGCAGATCTCTCTACAAATGATTCCTATTAAAGTAAAAAATTACAATGCAAGCATCTATTTGACAATCCAAGCCTGAACAACAACAACAAAAAATAATTAAAAAAACATAGTATGGTCGTGTCAACCATCTTTATAGACCACTGAGGAGCTCAGGAAACACCCATTCACCATGGCCCGCCTGGTGTCCAAACTGTTCCAGAGGAATGCACCGTCCACCACACCAGGACCATCCTGGTGCAGTCATCCTGATCAGGATCTGCTCAGCTCTTCAATGCCTCTAGAGATGGAAAACCCAACCTAATTGCCTGGCAGTCAGTTTGGATATCTATCCATCTTTTCCATGAGGATCATTTGTCCTGGCACCCAGCCTGAACCTCCCACAGTGTGTTTTACCCCCATAGTTTATTGCCCCAGGGACTCAAGGGCTGGTTTCCCGGGGAGATTCTGGCATCTCTGAAAGCTTTCTGCTTTTTTGGGCATTCTCTTCTCCAGACTGAATGCTTCCAAACCATGGCCCTGGGGATGTGGGACATGTTTAGGACCCTGACTGCTTTGTACACCACCAGCATTAGCAAAACAGAGAGAAACTCATCACAAGTGATGGGTGCAGCCACACACCAGCAGTGGTCCTGACCTCACCAGCAAGGACAATGAGGCACAGCTACCAGGACCAAAGGAAAAACACAACCATCCTAACCAAGAGCCTAAAGACCACCTGAGGCCAGAGCAAACTGAAGAAGAGCCCTCCCTGTGGTTTCCCCAGGTGGGGCAAGAGGGTGGGATGTGCTGTGGAGACCCCATTGGTGCCACGTCCCTTCTCCCTCTCTGCACACCATGGCAGCAGCAGAGTGCTCAGCTCGCAGCTCCCTGCCCCCCACAAAGCCTAAACCAGCAGATTATCACGTTAACGCTTCAAATGTTTAATTTCCTGCTCCAATTACACTGGTTTTGCAGCAGGAGAGGCAGGAGGGGGGAACAAGTGAAAACAAGCTGGGTGTTTTCAACTAAACTCAAAGCGACCCCGAGACCACCAGGCTTCCCCTTCATCTCCACGGATGGGGGGTCAGAGCTCAGGCCAGTGAGGTGGCTGGATCCAGGCAAGGGAGCCACCTGAGTGCCGACCTCTCAGGCCAGCAGTGCAGTCCCTCTCCATCCCACGGCTAAAAAGAAAAGGTCCTTTTGTTCAGCAATCTCCACAACACTGCAGAAACATTTGCTGCACCACAAGAAAAACAAGGCAGCTGGTGTCGCCAGAGCAAGTACCTGGCTGCAGAGAGGGGCTGAGGGAGCAGCATCAAGAAGAGAAAGGGAATGGAGTAGAAGGAGGGCAAAAAATCATGGGATTAGGGAGGGGAGGGGTTTGGAGTGCAGGGTAGCTATGGAGTGAAATACGGAGGGATGAAAAGTACAGAGGGAAACCGAGGGAGAGGGAAGGTGACAGCATGAACAAGGGGGACAGATAAGTGGGGAGAAAGGGGGAAAGAGTGCAGACAAAGTGAGGGTGTGGAGAAGGAAAGAGGGAGAGCGAGGAGGAGAAAAGCACTCGGGAAACTGCAAGCTGCGGCCACATGCAGGCTACAGCAGAGCTGCCTCTGCCTGGACACTCCCATTGCCACATCCATCGGGTTGCTCAATCCTCCCCAGAGGAAAAGAGAGATCTGGAGGAAAAAAGATATCCCAACCCAGGTGTCTTGCAGGACAGCAAGTCCAGCTTGAGTTGCTTTCAGGAAATATTAAAAAAATAAACTCATCCATGAGCACTCACTCAGCCTGAAAGTCCCAATGGCTGCTTAAAGGGAGGAGTGGGGCTCTGGGACCCAAAATGCCATGGAAAATACCTAATTGCCCCTGGTGGGAAAGCATAGTCCATCATCCTTAGCTGGGCTGGGGCAGCGGATCTTGGCTGCCCGCAGAGCCAGGGATGCTTCCTGCTCGGAGCCCTTCCCAGGGGTCATCCATGGCTGCTGTTATTTATAGCTGGCTGAGTGTGCACACCCTGCACTGAGCTCACCCGAGCACACGGGGAAGGAGGTGAGAAAAAGGGACTGACCTTGGGGTCGAGGCCAGGAATAGCTGCCAGTGGCCAGAAACAGCTACTGCCATATTCGGCCCTGGTTCTTCGAGAGCTGCTGGATCGGAACATGGTGTTTCCACGATTTCAGCTCTGCTCAGGATAGGATTGATTTCTTCTTTAGACTCATGTTCCCCCAACAACAGCCCTCCATAGCGGCTCTCCAGCTCCAAAAATCTGCCGGGTGGATGGAGCAGGTGGGAAGGGGCAGGAAAGCAATCCAGCGGTGGGGAGGGGATGACTGACCTCCGGAAAATGTGCTGGAAAAGCAAGGGAGGCAGGTCGCGAGGAGGGACGGGTTTCAGCACCTGCTGCGGCGAAGCCTGACGCTGACCTGGGAAGGGGCGACGCAGGGGAGCGGATTCCAGAGGATTTTGGCAGCGTGCAGCGATCAGCACGCAGCTCGATGACTCCTTTGGGTGCCTGCGAGAATCTCAGCACATGAGATCGACGTGGACGGTGTGCAGGCACGAAGACCATCACGTGCACGCCTCCGTCCCCCCGGGAGCCGGCGAGCGGAGAAACCACCTCCGCGCCCCCGGCGCGCGGGACCCGGGCACCCTCCCCATCCCTCCGAGCACGCGCCTGGAAGAACACACGTGTCCTTTTGCACACGCGGACACAAAGCCTGGTGCACGCCCCTGCATCCGGCCCACGCGCAAAGGACTTTCCTGGCTGCCCTAGCGGGACCTGCCTGCAAATGCCCTGGATCCCAACACGCCCACGTTGCTCCGTGCTTGGCTGTGCTGGAGCATCCTGCCCTCCCAGGTCAGAGAACAAGGGCTGAACCCTTTTTTCCAGGATCCGTGCTGGTTATGCAGACAGTGTGAGACCATGGGAGAGGGGAGGTCTAATCCTGCTTCCTCCAGCACCAGCCCCCAAATCTCAGTCACTGCCAAAGGCAACTTCAGTTATTAACCCTCCAATACCACATCCAGGGGCCAACACTCCAGTAGGTAAGTGGAAGATGAAGATGGACAAGGGAGCATGGTGGGGCCTGTGCAGAAGGCTGAAAGCCCTGGGTGAGCAGTGCTAGCTCGTTGGCTACCTGACCTGCAAAGAAAACTGCCTCAAGTTCCCTGAAGAGACAAGATCCTCACTCCCTACTGACCAAAGAGGAGGTTAGAGCAACTTTTCTCCCAACCACTCTGAGTACTGCCCTCCCCGGAGAGCTTCCCAGCCATCTCAAGGGTGTTGAGGGAGGGATGCTGGTGTGACTGCATGACACTCCTGCCTTGCCCCCACCAGCTCTGGGAGGAACACAACCTGTCCCTTCTGCAAGGTCTCCTTGGGTGGCCACTGGCTGCAGACACAAGGCCCTCACCCTGTGCAGCACTGAAGGGCTGAGCTACAGAAAGAACTGACCCCAGGCTTTTTTTCTGCACTGTTTTGAGCCATATTTGGGATATGGAGGGAAATCTAGAGCCCACCTGGTCCTGCCCTTCAGCTGCCCACAGAACAGCAAAGCCCTAAACCATTTCTGTGTGCTCTTCTTCCCAGGAGTTCTGGAGGATACTTTGAGCACCACTGACCAGATCACCGCACAGCATATATCCCCAGTGTCAGACAGGGAGAATTCACTCTCCATTAAGAGCCTCTTGCTCCATTAAGAGCCTCTTGTGCTTAATTTTCTGATCTGGATGCTGTTCCTCCCAGCCCCTTGCTGCTTTTGGGTACCAGCTATGTGAACACACCTGTGAGGAGCCAGGCAGGGCAAAGCCAACCAGGAAGGGAGGCAGCCCAGGGAAGTCTCCCAGCCCAGGAGGATGTGTAGCATCAGACAGCTCTCACCAGGTGGCAGCAGGTTGTGTTCACACTGCTGGGGAGTGAAACAAGAGCCGCAGAAAGCAGAAAAATAAAGCTTGCTCTAAACAAAGTGTTGAGCAGCAAACACACAGCACTGGTCCAGACCTCCTTGCCTCCTGCAAAAATACACACACACGCAGGTATTTTTGGGGGGTGGCTTGCACGGGGCTGGAGGACACAGTTCCTGCAGGTGTTGCCCATCACCTCCAGCTGTCCCATTCTCCTGTGGCATCTTCACACACAGGTGTGCAGGGTGGCCTGTCAGATCCACTTCCTACCAAAGAGGCCAAGGAGATGCGGAGCCAGGAGCTGCCACGGGCACCGAGGAGGTCTGCAGCGTGCACCAGCTGGGGGAATTCATCTGTCCAACCATGCCACACCAAAGCCCTCTGATCCAGTGGGTGGCATTCCTGCTCATGACAGGAGGGATGGAACTAAATGATCCTTAAGGTCCCTTCAAACCCAAAGCATTCTGTGATTCTATGAGACCACCACCCTGCTCAAACCCGTCCAGGAGCAGCACTATCCTCTTGAAGCTTCTCCTGTTTGTGACATGCTTCCAAGCCCAGACCACATCAGCCCAAGGCCCCAGAGAGAAAAGGCTGAGTTCCAGGAGAGCCATGTCCCAGGACAGGAGCAGGGAGGTTTGTGCATGCACATCTGGAGCAGAGCCAGTCCTATGGAGCCCGTGGAGACCTCCCTGCTGCTCCAGCAGGCAAAACTCAGCATCTGGTCCCGGGGTGGGTTGTTTTTTTTTTTTTTTGTTTTTTTTTTTTTTGTTTAACAAACTACTCTCCAGCCTTGTAAGGCAAATCCCCACCGTGCCCAAATAAGCTGAGTATTTTTGGCTGCTCTCCCTGCAGCCTTGGGCTGGCCTTTGGGAAATGCATACCCTCCAGCCCTCCATGCCCTGGTAATTGAAGAGGCTGCCTCTTCTCCGCGCCAGAAAAGGGATTACAGGACACGCTTAAGGGTTTGAATTCATAACCTTCAGCGTCCCCCGGAGCTGGGGACCCTCCTGCCTGAACTGCGGCAGTGGCACCACTAGCCGGCAGCACTGCCAGCATGTCCATCCCAGGCATCCAAGGGGCACGGCCAGTGCCTGGGTTTCAAGCTGGGGCAGAGCATGCCGACCCTCCGGGCTGCTGGCAATTAACAGCCCTTGAGGCCGCAGGGAGACAAATTACTACAATTTAACAAATAGACGTTATCTTAAAACGAGTGCCTTACCCAACACCTATTGATTCCTGCTCCCCTTCCAAAGAACTCACCGCAATTAAGTTGTCACATCTCTAATGCCCACGTAAAAATGAGTCAGCTCCAGTGTCTCCCAGAAAACCTCGTCTGTGCAGGATTACAAAACCCAGCTGCCGAGTTTCCTTTTTACTCCTGAATTAGCCAAAGATGAAATTTATCTCGGTGGTAGACAGAAGAGCTTTTATCTGCATCCCTCTGGCTGCCATGCAGCTCATGGACAGCTCATGTTTTACCTTTCCTCTTTCCAACTGCCAGTGGTTTTCTCCTCCACAGGCAGGAAATTAGGGAAAGTAAAAACTCAAGTTCTGTGGGCTTGCAATGCCTGCATGGCTGATCCCTGGCTGCTGGAACAGCAGGGCATGCTGCAGGGAGGGGGTGCAGTTGGTAGGACCCCATCACCCCAGCTGGCTGGCACAGGAATGCTGTGGGTTCTCCTGTCCCATGGCCTGTCCCTGCCCTGATGGGAGTCCTGCTGGCCTGGGACACAGGCTGAGCAGCCCCAAATGCATTGCGTTAGCATGCCATGCCTCAGTTTCCCCACCACCACAAACACGCTGAGAGCTGGTGACACCTTTAGCAAGCAGAGGAACAGCGGCACGAGTCCCAGGAACATCAGTCCCAGTTTGCACCTCAGGTGGGCTTTCCTCCCTGAGAGCTGGTGAGGAGCGTGTGAGAATTACTTTTTCCTTCCTCAAAAGGCCAATTAAGCTGCTGTTTTAATACTCAGGCTGGCATCATCACCATGACACAACCACGTTTCTCTTGCTCCACAGTGGAACAGCTCGGGGGTTTACAAGCTCAGCCAAGGCTGCTCCCCTGGGCCCTCCCAGGGACTCTGTGGGTCAGCCAAGGTGCTTCAGACAGATGGAGAGAAGGTGAAAAAGCCCTAGCCATTCAGTAGCATCATGGAGTAGGTTTGATTCAGTTCCAGGATAGCCAATGGTGCCTTCAAGTCCTGAGGTTCTGCATTTCCAGCGCCCCAGACCAGCTCGAGAGGAGGATTCCTACCCCACTACTGCTCGTCAGGAGACAGGGGAGGGCAGCCAAGGGGAAAAGACAGCACAGAAAAACAGCAGCAGGGGTAAAAAGGCACAAGGAGACCGTGATGCCAGAGATTAGGAAGGGATCTTCGGAGAGATTGGGAAGCTAGACCTTAATTACACGCCACGCACTCGGGCAGCGAGCCACCAGCTGCCGTTCATTTCACCGATGCAGCGCATAGATTCGATAATCACTGTCATGTAGCGGGGATAATGTTCCCCTCTCCATCTCTGGACACTTATTCCGCTGCAGGGACAGCTGCAGCCAGCTCTGCAGAGAGCCCTGCACCTGTGTGCAGAGCCAGGGAGGTTTAGGGGTGTGGGTACAAGCACCCAGATGGACGCTGAGCCCTGCAGCAAGGGTGCGTTGTGGCGGTGCAGGGTGGAGTGCATGGCCCTCTCTGCGGGTCCCCAGTGGGAGCATCCCACCCCAAAACCTTCTTGCAAGAGAGGACTCTGTCCCCTTCACCGGTGAAGCCAGTTGTCATTTACTGATGGCATCCCTGTGAGGCAGGCAAGGGACTAAACAAATGCATAAGAAAGGCTCTGCAAAGCATCATAAAAGCACGAGGAAAAGCCACGCTCATAAAATACCAAATGCCAGGAGTTAATAGGGGGCACCAGGGGTGCCATGGCTCTCTCCTCTGCCCTGGAAAGACCTCGAAGGAGCTCAGAATTTCAAATGTTTTTACCCACTGCTTGAAACCTGAGTATTCCTTGGTTGTTCCTAAGAGGACCAAGTGGCCCCCAGCAGCAGGGCTGGGTCCCCACCGGGGCAGGCGCGGACCAGCAAGCCCCCCCAGCCCCCAGCTCCCATCCTCTCTGGAACGTCAATCAGGCACCTGCCAGCGCAGCCAATTCACTTCCATTTGGAAAATTAAAGAAATAAAATGAATCGTTTGCTTAATTTGAAAGGGTGGCAGGAAGCAAAGACGCCTTGGGCTCGTGCCAGCGTGCGGAGCTCTGCTCCTCTGCAGGGTTTCGCTGGGGCAAACACCAGCCTCTTCCCTTCCTCTCTCTGCTGGGCCAAACAGCCCCAGAGCTGCTCCCACCAGTCCCTGTGCTCCAAAACTAGGCAGCAGTTGGCAAGCACAGGGGTGCTAAGAGCAGTGATGCCCCCTACAAACTACATCCCAGGGCCACGGGGACCAGTTGCCCTGGGAATTCTGTCCCACCATCAGCTGGGAGGGTGAAACCACTTCCTCAAGGGCACCTGGGGTTTGGGCTTTTTTTTTTTCTTCTGCCTTTGACCTCTTTGGCCCCCACACAGCACAAGGCAGGAAACAGGGAGCAAAGGTGGAGGTGAAAACAACAGGAAGGTGCATGGCAAAGTACCTCCTAAAATGTCATCTCTCTGCATCCCTGTGGGCTCTGCTCTGGAAATGCACAACCCCTCACCACCACCCCAAACTTTCAAGGTTTTGGGGACATCACAGGAAATTCTCCCACTTTCAGCTGCACTCATCTCTGGGGCAAACTTGCACTCACCAGAACCAGCCTTGTCCTGGTTCTGCAGCCCCACAGCCTGTAGGATTCACTCCGGATCTGTCCCAGGAAAAGGAGAAGGAGCCACTGGGAGGGGACCCTGTTCTTGAACCGACTCTCTGAGACAGGACTGAACCCTGGGCTGTGTCCTTCCCCCTCCCCGATGCGTCCTACTCACTTGAAAGACACAAACATCATCTCATTGCTTTTCCCTCTCCACCCCCCCCGCTCTCCCCCCTCCCGCAACAAAGGCGAATCCCCAAATCCCAGCTCCTTCCTGCCAAAGACACGAGCACCTGCAGAGCAGCTGATGCCAACATCCAGAGCAGAGCCAAGCACAACAAATGGGCTAAAGAGCCCTCACTGCACAGAGACCAGCTTACAAAAACAACTGTATTTCACCCAAACTCTATTAAACTGTCCTGGGTTATTGCTTCGTTTCCTTTCCCACCACCGAGGATCAAATGAGATTTCTGTGGCTACACAAGAGATGCTCTCACATCTCTACCTTCAGCTGCCCCTTCTGTGCTCTGTGCAGGGTGAAACCCACTGTGGGGTGGCACAGCTTTGCATGCAAGTAATTTCCCCTCTGAGATGACTTTCTCACGTTGGGAAAAACACAGCCAGCGGCACATTCCCGCGCACAGTTACCCAACGGGGCAGCCAAACCCAGAGAGCCCAGAGCATCCTGAGTGCTGGGGTCTCCTTGCAAAGCCTGGACCATGGGGTTACACAAGCTTCAGGGCCAAAAACGACTGGTGTGGCGGTGATACCAACCAGCACAGCCCTGACACTCTTCACCACCACAAGCTCCAACCCCAGTGTTTGTGCAGCAATTAACAAGGTATTAACCACGGAACAGGCCACTGCTCCCTTCCCCTTCCCCTTCCTCTGTGAGCATCCCTCTCATTTTACCTTCAGCCTTCTGGGTTTTCCTCTGGTGGACTTTGAGAGCCAGCTGCAAACTAGGCTCCTTGTTTACAAGTCAGAGGATTTAAGAGCCGCGCAGGAGATTCAGGGCATGGCTCCCATTAATTTCACCAAGTTTTACACATCTAAGCCTCAGCCATCAGTTCCTAACAAAAAAAGAGGCTTGCTTCAGGGCAAAAAAATAGCCGAGAAAAATGAACTTTACTTCCAGAGGCTTTTCGAAATAGAAGTATCTGAAATGCAACAGTTCTTGCAGGCACTCGCCAGGTTTTGCAAATAGATAACGGCGTCTGGAAACTAAAATCTCAAAAATTTCCACTGCCTGCCCCGTCCTACAGTATCTGCACACACACCCCCACACCAGCTCAGCCGTCAGCAGTGTCTGGAGAGGAAACGCAGAGAAAAAGTCCAAGAAGTTTAATGAACTGTCACAGCTTAACAAACTAATCCCTGCTTATGCTCACCTCATCCCAAATGAGAGGTTGGGGGAAAAAAAAAAAGTGCGCAACATAAGGCAGCTATCTCTTATCTGCTCCGTTGCTCTGCAAGGGCAGGGGATTGAGCAGAGGCTCCTGGGGCGTGGCGAGGCACCGCTTGCTCCTCCACGAGGCACGGCCAGAACGGAGCAAATACCTCGCAGTAATTTCCCATGAACAGCCTGTGCCTGTTTTCCACAAATACTTCAGCTAAAGGTAAGAAATGTGCATGGGAGCAGCGGGGTTTACAAAGGCGTCACGGAAAGATGGCTTTGAACTCAGGCACGAGCATGCACTGCGTGCAGAAAGTCCCCAGCGCTATTTGCTCATGGCACCGGACTCGTCCTCTGCAGGGAGCAGGACAGCAGCTGAGCAAGCAAAGGTGGAGGCAGAAACAAAGGACAAAACCGAGGAGGAGGTGTTTTCCACCTGCTTCCACTGAGCCCTGGAAAGATCTTGAAAAGGTCCGGGGTAGAACACTGTGTCCCCAGGAAAAGCTACAGCAGGAGACACGGGCCCATCAGCTGTGCTCCACGATGCTGCGGGGAGCCCAGCCCCTTCATCCCAGTGTCCTCATACCCACAGGGCTGGGTGTCCCACCAGCAGCCAGGAACAGGGATGTGAGGCAAGTTCCTGCTGGGTGAGCTGCTCCTCAGAGATGTAAACACTTGCTGGCAGGAGGCACTGAGTAAATATCTCGCAGCAGTGCAAACAACAGCAAGTAGCATTTTCCTGGTAAAGCAGCACCCAGGCTTTCAATCAAAGCTCAGGGCTGTATTTTCCTAGGCCCTTTACTGAGCTATCAAAAGGCTTTACCTCTCCCATCTCCCTTATAAACAGGCAGACACACACACAACCAGCTTCTTGTCCCCAGAATCCTTCCCCTCTACGTGAACTGCTTCCTGGCAGTTCCTGGAGCAGAAGAGGGAGAAGCTTGTCGTGTGAAATATAATCCACTCCTGACCAGCAGCTCTGATCTTCATAAAAACCAGTGTCTGCACACAGCATCACATCCTCATAATGTGGGCACTGTTTCAGAGCTGCCTGCAGGACAGCTGGTACCAAATGGGAAATGACTGCAGTGACACTGGGATGTAGGTTTAGCTGACCAACAGAACCTGGGGCTAGTAATCCTATATTTCGGTGAGAAGGTGGTTTGTTTGGTTTGGGTTTTTTTTTTGCTCCTAGGTAATGCTTTTCTGATATGGCAAAGAAAACCCTGGTTCCACCTGATGATGGCTTGCTCTAAAGTAGTGGAAATACCAACTCTATTGTCAATCTGTCTCACACAGGTTATATTTTGTCTCCTCTTTCTGTAAAAGTTTATAGGAATAGCTTAAAATTTTTCAAGAAAAAATGAAGTGTACAGAACAGGACAAAAAGGAAGGAGCTGGGGAAGCCAGTGGTGGTGCCTTGAGGAGTGGCAAGGAGGCAGGATGTTAGGTCACACAGCACAGATTTGCTTTCCACATCTTCTTCAAGAAGACATCAGTGGCTTTAGCTCAGCCCCCCGTCGCTGCTAACACAACACCCTGAAGAAATGATTCTCTGCAGGAAAGCAAACAGGGTGATGGGATCTGCTGCCAAACCCTTACGTCTCACCGTGGGAGAGAGGGGAGACCAAGAGGAAATGAAAAACAAATCCCGGAGCCGGGGATGTGCCGAGGGGTGGCTTCGGCAGGGTGTTATCTTTGTCGGCAGGGTGGGCTCCGCGGGGGTCACCGCGGGAGAGGGGATTAAGCACTCGCATCCAGACATGCGGCTCTAAAGGCAGGGGAAAGGGGCAGCTGCTCTGAAAACCAACGGGAGGACAGGTCTCACCGGGGTGGCTACACCCCCGTGGGGTCCACGGCTGGCTGAAGCACCGGTGGGAGCTGGGGAAGATAATGTGTTGGTGGTGTCCCTGGCAGCCAGGCTTCCCACAGAGGAGACAACCCCGTGCCAAGGGATGATGCCTACCTGATCTGCTGCAGCCAGCCTAGAAAGAGTGAAGGGGATGCACACAGAGGAAGAAAAGGAAGAGGTGAGATGGTAGCATTAAAATATACATGAGATGAGACAGCTCTGCAGGTACTTTTAAAACTACCCAGATGGAAAGCCACAAGTAACCAGGTCCCCACACACCATTAGCACATCACTTATTAACCGCCCATTAATGAAAGGGCTGCAGATAGCACAGTCGCCTCTTCCATCACTACAACACTTTTCAGCCAATCCTCCTTCCCTCTCCAATTTTATTGCAAAAAATTCCTGCAAAAACTAACACTCTGAGAGCTGCACCTTAATTTCTCTTTTCCTTTTTTTCAGCCAAAGCTTAAAAAGCAACGAATACAAGCAGAAGCAGGTCCACAGCAAGTTTCCACCTTGTCCTTTTTCCGTGCAGGACTTGCTGTGCACTGATGAAAGCCCAGCGCCCCTCTGGAAACCTGCATGTAGTTTCTCTCTCCAGCTCTGCCCACAAATAAACATTGAAACCTCTTTTTATTTTCTATTTTTTATTCCAGGAAAATTATTTGCAAACTGAGCCCAAGCCCCCTAGAACATGCTATGTCTCTTACTATTTGCTGAAGAGCTTCAATGGGCCACCAAGCTGTGTGCAGAAGTATTTGGTTTTCCTCCATAACCTGTGGCAGACTGCCTCTCATGCTGTGAATAAAGGCTCCTAGAGAATGATTCTGCATCTGTGTTGAAAATAACAGCACCTACTGCTAATATGCGTATCTTGCAAGGCATGAGCATCTCTACTGCCCTTGTGTTGTTTCAGAGAAGCAACTTGCTCTCTGGATTCAGTCACAATTTCAGCAAAACCACAGGCACAAGAGATGCAGTTTTGGACTAAGAAAGCAACTCATCACTCCGCTATTTACGAAACTTTTAAAATACATGTACAAACATAAAAGCACCACCCCCCTGCTCGCACACATACCACCTTATTTGATCAGACCTCATAAAAGACCAGATGCTATCTTGGAAAGTAACTTCCTCGGGAAAACAAACTGCCTGTAGTAAATCCCAGGGCCAGCATGGGCAGCTGCCCTAGCGTGCTGTCTGCACGGGGCTTGCCACTTTGCCGAGTCCCAGGACAAATAGGGCAGGGCTGAAGCTCTCTGCAAAGCAGGAAAAGAACAGAGAGGAGCCATGAAAACCTCACAGCGCCTGCCAGCAGGAGGACGGGCTTCATGCCGGGGTTCTGGGGTGACGGAGGCAGCCGAGCAAACGAAAAAACCCACAACCCACAGATGTCAGCAGGCTGTCAGCGTCCCCGAGGCAGCGCCACAAAATCTGCACGCAGGGAAAGGCTTGGCTGGGCAGCGGGAGGGCTGGTGAGAAGGAAAACAACGCGCCGGGTGACAGCGGAGGCTCTGTGCAGGGAGGCTGTCAGCGCCCTGGGGTGGCAGGGATCCTCCTGCTCCGACAGCCTGGCTGCCAGCGAGCCACGCCAAGCAGGACGGGAGAGAGCGCGTGTGGACTCAGCTTTCCCACGGGTGTGGAGTGCCCGCGCTCCCGAGCAGCCTGGAGTTGGCTGCACCGACTCAGGTGCCATCAGTCAGGCAAAGAACACCAGCGGGATGATGGAAGGTCAGCCCCAGCACCAGGATGCTTGGGTGAGGCTTCCCAAGCTCGCCGACGGAAATGAAAGTGCGCGGAGCGCGGAGGGACGCCTGTCCCGGATATTCGGCGCGGAGAAGAATGTGGAGTTCTTGGAGCGGGCACGGCCACCCACAGCTGTGCAAACAACCCCGCCGAGAAGGTGACTTATCTTGGCCCCCGACCGAGATCGCAGATCCCCGCTTCCAGGAAGCCTCTTCCCTTGCCCCAAAACGGGACAAGCAAAGCCGAGGGCTGTTTCCCGGCGGGAAGCGGCTGTCTCACAGGTCAGAACATTAAATGAGCTCGCTGGGGTTAGGACTCAGCACCGACAGCCACCATCAGCCTGACCCAGCCCAGTACACAGCAGCTGCTCCTCAATTTTAATATATCCCCACAATCCCCCCAAAGTGAGTTTCTCGGCCAGCAGAAAAGCAGCAGCAGGCAAGAGGTTTTGCTGCACTGCTTGGGTCTCGTCCCTCGCTGCAGCATCTCCCCAGCCCTGCAAGCCCAGGACGGATCCCACATCCAGTTGGATGGGCAGGAGGAATGCAAGGCCTCGATCCAGGAAAGCACATACTGATCCGTCAGCACCCGAGTATTCGTGACCCCTGTCTTCCAGAGGAAACTAACTTCAGATGGTGAGAGAGGGAGGAAGGGAGAGTGATCACCACCAGTTCGGCGGAGAACTGGATACTCCCAGCACAGTCAGAGGTCACACTGGAAAACGCCTTTTTGGAACCTGGATGCAACCCTGAGTGTCAGCAGGTCCCACCATGATCTCCAAAAGACCATCACTGGCGCTGCAGGCAGGAGAGAAAGAGAAAGGGACAGACTGTGATTTGGAGAGGTGTGGGCCATGCTCCTGGCTCCACCACAGCTTCCCAGCTCTACCCTCCCCTTCAAATACAGGGAAAATATTCTTATTCTTCTATTTTGCCTCCCCAAACTACCTGTTGTGGTAGATAGAGTCTGTAGGCCCTACAGTAGAAAAAGGTGGAAGGGTTTTAAATCCCACATTTCCATGAAATTTTCAGAGATGGGGTTCGGGGGGTAGGGCAACCAGAACAATCTCTAAATCTTTATTTCCTCAGGCTCTTTCAGCCTGTTTCCTCCCAAGCTTTTGTGCTACTTCAACCAACTTTTATTTTTGGAAAAATAAACCAGAACAAATGGCAATAAATACAAGCGGGCTTGGAGGGAAGCAGCTGGGATTGCTCCGGATCCTGGCAGCGAGCTCCCGAACAATGCTGGAACCCCGGGGCCCATTTCTCCCTAGTGGGAGACGTACTCCGTAGTGGGAGATGTGGACCATGGTGGGAGAGGTGGACCACAGTGGCAGCTCCACCAGATGACCCTCCTGCCCTGGCCAGGGAGCAGCTTATCCATCCCCAGTCAGGAAAGGGTTCTTCCCAAGCTCCTCAGTGTGACTTCTCACTGCATGCAGCTATTGGATCCAGATGGGCAGAGGAGATGAGGAGCCACCAGGCTGTCAAGGAGCAGCCAAGCAAGGGGGTCACAGGATACTGTGGCTTGACCCTGGGATGGAGTCTGGTCTGGCAGCAGCAGAAACCGCCAGCTGCAATAGGCTGGGTGGATGGGGGCTTCCCTTCCCCATATCCCTGGGAGGGGAGAGGGATGCTCTGCAACCCTCATGCGAGGGTGAATTCAGGCTTTTCATGGCTAGGACAGGGATGCTGTTCTATCACAAAGCATTAGCTTATCCAGAGCATGTCAGCCCCCACAGCCAGACAATATCCTACTGCTCTGAGGGTTCTCATTATCACATGAATCTACATCTATGATGTTTTCCGATGTCTCGGCTTTGAGAGCTCTCAAACCCTTGCTAGCAATGGATGAGAATCTCAGGCAACTAATGCCTATTGATAAAAGGTAATAAATATTCAAGCTAATCAAGAGAATAAAAATGAGAGAGAGAAGAGGACCCCGCGACACGCTCGTTGCTGCCTGCCTGAGAGCACCATCTTAAAACGATCCAGCAACTGAGCCATCACACACAACCCCAGCTACAATCACACCAGTTTTTCTTCTCAAAGCCCTTTTTACAAGCTTTGAGGACTCTCCAACAAACAGCACACTGAAGTGTGTGCTCAAGATGAAGGAAACCAAAAAACCCGAAGCCCAAGAACACAAACCCTTTGCTCAACAGCAAACTCGGCCACAGGGAAACAGCTGACCCATAAACCCAACACCATGCAGCACATGAGCTGATGGTCATCCCTTGCTGACCACCATAGCCTCAGCATGTCTTTACTTTACCTCACATCTGTGACAGTCTCTCTGTCTGTCTTCTCGCCCTGGGCTGTATAAAAGGAATCGGCAGGAAAAGAGAAATAGATCACAGCCACTACCCTGAGCCCACACTACTGGCCACAGCTCAAATGATACCAAAAACATGTATTTCCTGAGCAGGGCAAGATGAGTGAAAACAGCACAGAAGAGAAATCCAGGCTGCACAGAAGAGAAATGGGCGGAAAAAAAGACCAACCAAAAAAGCCATACTCTCAGGATGGGTTTCAGGAGACAACTCTGACAATCAATACTTTGTTCCTGGGATGGGTTGCCCGGAGAAGCTGTGGATGCCCCAGCCCTGGCAGTGTCCAAGGCCAGGCTGGATGCTGAGCAACCTGGTCTAGTGGGAGGTGTCCCTACCCATGGCAGGGGGTTGGAATGAGATGATCTTTAAGATCCTTCCCAGCCCAAACTATTCCATGACTCTATGATTCCAAAGTCAGGGATTGTCTCTCACCGGATCAGCTACGATTAGCCCTGCCCTGAGGCCATATATCCCTCATCACTCAAGGAGATGACATGCCACCTTGGTGCTGGCAGAGTCACCTGAATTCGTTTCCAACAACGAAGACCAAGACCCCCACCTTACCCACCTCTGCTGAAAAAACCCCACAAACAACCCCTATTGTAGCAGAACAAAGGGTTAAAGTCCCAATTACAGAATTGGTAACACAGTTACCCAAGAGAAAAATAAACCAATTACAAAAAAAAAAATCCAAAAACACAATTCCAGATTATATTTAACACTCAAATTCCTCCTTAATTGCTCCAGTGTCTCAGCCAGTTTGCAGGGGAGGAGTGGGGACTGGCAAATTAGCTCCCCCCAGGGCTGCTTCCCCCTGGGGAGCTTTCCCAATTTACATTCCCATTGTGTTCTTTAATTAGTACATTCCTACAGCTTTTCTGAGAGTCCCAACACTTCCAGGGCTGTGACAGTACTTTATAAATAATAAATCGGAGGGAGTATTCACTGTACCCTGCTTCACTCCTCCCAGTGTCCCGGCCGGTGTTTGGCAGCTTTTGCAGGGACCACACACAGCCTAGAGCAGCCCACCACTGCCAGCCCCAGAGGTGGCCCTTGCTGGGGACATCAAAACTCTTTTCATCTTCCCACCTTGCACGATTTAATGGGAGTCCTGCTTCCTGCACAGGATTCTCCCAGACGAAGCGTTGTGAGTTTGTGACATCCCCATAACGCGGCTGCAATGCAGGTGAGAAGGGCTGGGAGGAAAGCTTAAGAGAGACCACTGCAGACCTTTGGCTTGTCAGGATGATGCCCAGAGGCAGCACTGGACCGGTCAGTCTTTATGATTCGGGTTCTACTCAGTGGCATCCCAAACCCAGCATCAGCAAGCACAGAGCATGCTACTCCTCCACACGGGCAATATCCTCCAGCCTAGATTTCCGGCACCCTACAGACACATGAACTTGTCCTTAGGGACAATTAAAGGGGGGGAATCTATTTATTCTGCAGCACATCAGCCAGCCTGTGCCAGGAATAGAGCCCAGGATGCCTCGCCCACTCAGGACAGCCTCCAGCACCTTCAGCCTTGTGAACGTTTCACCCAGATAATCCTAGAAACCAAAGGGGAGAAAAAGCCCAAAGCAAAGGGAAGACAGCTCAGCCAAGCCATGCATCAGAGCTCCAACCCAACGTTTTCCCAGGTCTCATTAGGGATGATTTATGAAGGCTGACACCATCGTTAACCTCTGACCATGTCCCCATGCCTGCAGCGCATTTCGCAGGCTGCCTGGGACCTTCCAGCAGCAACGTGAGGGGACGGCTGAGTTTTTATCTCCCCTGCTAACGCAATTAGGTGGTTTGAAGGAGACCCATTGGATCATCTCACCTGCAGCAACCCAGCCTCTCCACTCGCTGCCGGGACGGGCCCTGCACACTGCGTGCTTGCACACACGTGCAGCACCGCTTGGCACAGGCAGCGGGCACTAATAACCTGCCATTTGCAACCCCATCTGGTTCTGACATGTCCATTATTCAAAGGCATTTGGCAAAGACCTTGGGCAACTCATTTGCAGAGTCCGGGTCAGTTCACAAGCTCATGAATTCCCAAACTATTTGCTGGCCGTGCTGGTAGCCAAGCTGTGAATAGGTTTTTGGCAGATTTGAAAGGAGCCAGTGTTTTCTGAAAACACTTGCCCTCAGAGGCTGCAAAAGCCCACAGATTTCCTTTCCTATTTAAGATGCATATCCAGCCCTTCTCGAGGCTGCAATACGATGAAAACCCAACTTGTCTGCCACTATAGAGCATTCCCTATTTTTCCTCACTCTCACGGGAGATCAAGTGACATCAGAGTCCCTGAGCCAGGGGTGCAAGTCTCACCTCACCTCACCCGTCCCTGCCCCCCCTAGGGCTGGAAACCCAGCAGAGTAGAAGCATCTCCTGGTCTGGGACGATCCCCAGTGCCTTTGCCCGGCCCCTCGCATCCCACAAATGATGCAATTGGCTGACTTTGCTTCAAGCCAAGCCCCAAACCCAGTGATGCCCTGGGAGCACAGGCAGCAGTAGCCTTGGATGCTCTTGGTCCTACAGCTACTGCATCAGGATAGCACACCAGCTAGAGCCCCAGGGAAGACCTGGAAAAAGCACGCTTGGCACCTTTATTTCCAGCCTCTTCATGTCATGCTTTGCTCTCCCTCGAGCCATCAAAGCTGCAGACCGCTGGGGTTTGCTGCCTCACACGTGCACAGACACAGCGAGCTTTTCCCTCCTGCCCCGAGGCTGAGGCTCCGCTCTCCTCCCCGCCGCCTCGCTGGTGCAAATCCTCGCTGCAGTCTCTTCAACCGGCGGGCAACCCTTCCCTGCTGCAAACAGCAGCCCACACGGCTCCCCGGGATCAGGCGGCATCACACACCCGCTCGGAGAAGCAGGAGGCACAGGCAGGGGAATACGAGACGTGATTTGCTCGGAGACAGCTCTGTGCTTTTGGCAGGACTCGAGGGCATTTGTTTTGAAGCTGTGTTTACATGCCTTTGATCAGACGTGTTTAACTTTTCTGGTGCGTGACAGCAGCAAAACAAGTTTGAGACAAGGATAATGAAACACATTGTGCGCCCGTACATGTGAACGGCTGTGGCAGGGCTACGCACATCAGTAACTCAAACTGGAGCTGGGGGCGGCGGGGGGGTTGGGGAGGGGGGGGGTTGTGTGCCAAGACGGGAAGATGCATCACGATGATGCCAAACCAACAAGTTAAAAATACAAAAAAACCCAAAACAACAACAAAAAAAAGCACTAACCCAGCAACAACAGCTCAATCTCGGCTGTTGGAGTTGGCCAAGTGAAGTCTGCGCCGAGCCTCGGTGCCGAAGCAGAACTCCACCCGGCATCACAGGGAGCTTTCCTGAGCAGATAAACTGCTCCCATCGTGGCTCAGGGTTTGCCCTCAGCAGCACCTCAGGGCACCGACACGGAGTAGCCCATGCTTCTTCCAACCTCTGAGGTTCATCAGCAACTCTCAAAGTCAAGCACCGTGTTTTAAGAAATGCCAGCAACAAGATCAGACAGCAAAACGGAAGGGCAGCTTCCAGAGATGCTCCTAAAATAGCTGCTCTCCGAAATGCCACAGCACACCTGGCACAATTAGCAAGGATGTATCTACAAATGTATAGACCAACAACTGGATCATTGCCGTCATTTCAGGCCTCACAAGGCAATGAGAACTCTCTCCCAGCACGCTAAGGAAAGGCAGAGAGTGCTGCCGGCATCCTCTCAGCACAGGAGGATGACCTAGGAGCCTTGACCATGGTCATAAACTGGGAAATGTTTCCAGGCACTGCAATGTAAACAGCCACAAGCTGAACTGCTAGTGCAGACCCTGGCATAGGGCAAAGCCTCAGCACAGATGGGGAGCTGCTCCTACACAGCAGTTTGGATGCAATAATCCTATTTTTGAGGTTAAATGAGACACGGAGGAGTGTGGATGATCCAGCCCTCTGCTAAGGAGCAAACCCAAGCACGTCATCCCTAGTATGTTTAATTTACTACTGCAAAATGACAGCAGAGAGACTTTATAATACAGTCCCATGCTGACCATGCTTGGGGATGAGAGATGCCACCATCTCTCTGTGCTTAGCGCAGCAAACGAGCAGAGCACGCTGGCACAAGAGGTTTCCTAATGGCATGCCACCTCACTACACAACCTGTCAAGCCAACAGCAGGCTTAAGCAGTGGATCTTAGTTGGCAATAGTGGGGGAAGTGAATACTCAGCTGTGATAAATATTTAACGTGCTTTTAGTCCTGAAGAAGTGTAGCACTGAGGCCATCATCCTGTAAGTGAAAACCAAGGCTGATTAATGGGGGAAGGTACTCCCATTTATGGGAGGTTAGGATCAATCCCAATTCTCAGCTATTTGTTGAATCTTTAATGCTCTTTTTCGATAGCAGAGTTCCTTGGTGAAGGGCAGCATCCTAATAAGGCTGCTTTAACAGCAGGGATGTTAAAGGGGTATAAATAAAAGACCCCTGTAAAAAACAAACAAAGAGATAAAAAAGAAAGGTTTCATGTGGCCACTGCTGCCGGCTAGCTTAGAAAAAGCAATTTTCAGGTCCCCACTCTTCTTTGGACGATGGACTTACTTCTTCTGGAGCTTTCTCTGTCATCTCGGAACTGAGCCCAAGGTTAACCCCCAGGCCAAAGACAAGCTGTTGCTCTGGGAAAGAGGGAACGACAGTGCCAGCCCAGCAGTCTGTGTCTGATCTTTGCACATCCTTCATTCCACGCTAGAAAGGTCTCCATCTACTTCCAGACTTCAGCCCTCTTCTCAGACCCACAGTTCCACCATCTCATGCTCTAATTCTTCCCCCTCTGAGCGAAGTGGGCCCATACCACCTTCCATCTCACCAGCCAAAATTAATCCCCTGCCTCTACAGTGATATCAGCATCGACCACTCCCCTCTCATGCTCTCAAACACTCCCCTTCACGTTTCCTTTCTGCAGAGTACCCAAGGTGAGCAGGCAGCTTGCATTTACAAGGCATTTGCCATCTCCCACCAAGGAGAGCATCCCTCTTTGTCCCTTTTGGGTCTTCCACGGCATCACCTTCCTGCACCCCCCTGCTCCCACACTTGCTTCCCCCCATAAATCCCCTTTTGATTTTCTCACCATCCAGTAGGACCAGCCTTGTCTCCTGCAAACAAAGCTCTCCCTTGCACATCTCTGCTTGCTGGCCACCCCTCCCTTGCTGGCAAGCAGCACGGAAGCAAGACCACAGACATCAGCCTTGTAATGAAGATGAAGAGCCACACGGCCCTGCCGGCCCTCTCCATCTGCCCTCACCTTTCCGGTTGCATTCCGCCTTATGTTGTTTCTTGTCTGAAACTAAACATCAGCTCCTTCCTCTCGCCCCAGCCTTGTGCCGGGGATGTTACGGCACGAAAGAGAGGGGATGAAAAGTGAGCTAGCAAAGGGGACAGCAAGGGGCAGAGGGGGAGGGAGTGTATTCACAGCAGGGCAGACCAAAGATGCCAGAGCCAAGTGCAGGTTCCCAAGCATGACGGGCAGTGGTTCATCCCTGATGAGCCACTCTGGCTCCATCAAAGCATCAGCTGGAGCAGATCTGGTTGTCTGAGCCGAGAAAGGGTGCTGGCTTCTCCCCAGGGTAACAACTGGGATGAGAAGACAATGTCATTCCCAGGCAGCAGCTAAGAACCTCTCTGGCCCCTAAAGCCCCCCCTCCCCCTCCAAAGTGCAAGGGGACCAGCCTCCAAAATCCTTTCTCTCCTTCCAGCCCTGCATCTGCTGTGATGGACCAAAAACGTGGTCCTTTCAAAAATGAGGCTGCCCCAAAAGCAGGCAGCATGGCTGGTCAACCTCCCTCCAGGGCTGCAAGTGCTGGAAGAGTGGGGGAGAGGGCTGCACCCTCTCACTGCTGTACACAAAGATGCTACACACACAAGGGGTGTACACACACAAGGGATGTGCACATCCCTTACTACTTCCACCCCAGACCACCCCTCATTAACTATCCACCAGGATCAATCAGCATCTCTCCTCCCACAAGCCATCTCCACTGCACTTGTCTTTCCTCATCCACCATTGTAAACAGGGATTATGAATCAAGATACAAGGTTAAGCCTCTGCTGCAGATTAACCTGCCACTGTCCTCAGGGACAACACAGGTGCCAGACATCTGTCTGTGCCCTCTGACAGTCCTCAAACATGCTTCCCTCTGTTGCCATAAGACTTTCAGGGAGATGCTATGACACATCCTCCTCTGTCTAACCTCAGCAAGCTGTCCCAGGCTCTCCTTGTGCTCCCAGCAAAAAAAGCAAGGAAGCAGAAGTACTGTACTGTGTGTCCCTGCAAGATGCCAGAGAAAGGAGCTGGGATGCAACCTGCTGGCATTACTGGAACAATCAGCCCCACAGAGCCGGCCAGGTCCTCAGGTGGACTGCATTACAGCCGGTGCCCCCATGGGACTCTGCACACCCACTGCCAAGCAGCACAGGCAGACCCACCCCGTGGCAATGCCAAGCGCAGGAAGGATGCTCTCATCCCAGGGAAGACACAACCAAGCCCTAGTCTGCAGCCAAACTGCCCAGGTGCTCTGGCTTCTCGCCCTAAGCCAGGATACCCTTTGGCTGAGCCACATGCTTGGGAAGACGATGCCTGTGCAACTGTTAGAGACAGGGCTGCTTTTGTTTACAGGCTGCTGGCAATGGCCCTGCGCACCCCACATCCTCCCCCAGCCAGGAGCGAGCTCCAAGAAAGGAAATTACACAAGCCAGAAGGTTTGATGGAATGAACCCATTGGGCGGCTTGAAGATAGCTATTAATGGAGAGCTTTCTCTAATTGCTTTTGTATAATCTGGGGCTGCTAGGCGGAACTGGGTAATAAATGAAATCCAATTACATTTTCTCTCAGTATTTATTTTATTAAGTAGAATTCATCAGCTGATGAAGGGCCCCTCGAGGTAATGGCTCATGACCTAGTGGAAGGCACTTTTTTTATTATTATTTTCCCCACTTGGGGAAGCAGATAATTCCGTTTCCCAGTAAATGCAGACTGTCACCCTGCACCGTGGGAAGCACGACAGGTCCCAGGGCAGCAGGGATCCCACAGGGACCCACACCGTCCTCCCGAGCGGGATCCCTGCTCTGACTGCTGGAGTCCCAATGAGCACAGCAGGCGATTAAACCTCAGCTTCAGCATGCCAGACGAAATGGAGATGGATTTACAGCGCACAGCACGCGTGGTGTGCTCCAGAGGGCTGCAGCAGGGACCGGTCCCACCGGGAATGCAGCAAGAAGCAGCGTCAGTCCATTGCCTGCTCCCTGGGAGGCTGGACTCTGGTGCCAGCGCTGTTTCCCTACGATGAGTCTCCCATGCAGGCCTCACAGCGTGGGCTCAGTTTGGGCTCAGGACTAGGACTGATCAAGCTGTGAACACCATGAACACCAGCAACTCAGATCCAGCACACCCAGCCCCGCAATCCAGCACATCCATGAGGACCAGCCTTGAATCATTCTGCGACACAGCACCTCAACCACCACCTGCTGGTGGTTTGAAACCCAGTGACTGGTGGTACAGACACAGTTGCTGCCATGAATGCTGCGCAGCAACCTCAACAAAAGCACTGGTTCCACATGGAGATGTCCAGCCAAGCCTTCTTGTGCCACTGTTAGCATGCTGGCACCAGCAGGTAAAACATGCCAGGGATTTCGGTGCTGCCAGCACTGCAGGGCACTCCAGCCACCAAGCAGGGTTTGCTGGAAGCGGCAGCACGGCAGGAGAACAGATCCCAGGCCCTGTCACAGTGCCTTTTCTGTGGTATGAGACACAGCAAAACCCAGTGTGGGTCAGGAGGGGTTGCTCCAAGTGTATCCTTACAAGCTCTAGCCCAGCATCCAGCCGTGTGGAGCAGGGATGGCCACCATGGCACAAGACCCTTCCTCCTCCTCCCCCACACCAAAAAGCATCAGTGGGGCCGGGGTCTGCCGGGTAATCACGGGCTCTGGTGCACGACTGTCGCCCTTCTGCTGGAGCCCGCAGCAAGGATTCCTCCAGCACAAGCAGGCAGGATGCCTCGGGGATCTTGCAATCAGCTGCTGGGCTTTTCAGCAGCCCTCTTCCCATGCAGATATTGACTGACGTTCACCCCTGGCTCCCGAGCCCAGCGCCGACAGCCGCAGCTCGCCCGGCTTTCACTGCCATCTTGTCATACAAACAATTTATCACCCGCCAGTGAGTGCTGCTACAGACGACAGACTCCAGCGTCCATTAATTAACAGGAAATACTGAGAGAGCCACACACACATGCACAAATCTGTCTGGGAGGCTTCCTACGGCACCCACCGCGGATGCATCCAGCGTGCTGCCACGGTAAGCACAGGCTCTGGGAGCCACGGGAGATGGAGGCAGCAGCAGCCGGGCTCACAACAAAGAAAAAGCAACATTGTAAGGTAAAAAACCAGGTATGGAGGTGATAGAGTGGCACGGTTTTATTCCTGAATTAGTAAGAAACTACTCAGCTTAAGGGATCAAAAAACGGATGATTCTTTGAGAGTAGGGAGCAAGCAAGCCATATCCCAGCTGCTGAGAGTTTGGGGTGAAGGTGACACCATAGACACCTCCAAAGGTGCTTGCACAGGCCAAAGGACTTGCACAGTCTTTTGCTGCAGGAACAGCTCATGTTTTGCCTAAACTTCCATGGGGGATGAGGCGTTCTTGGCTGCAGTACCCCCATTCCAAGCCTTCCAAGGCTCCATCAAGGCGGGACAAGCCCAGTCGCCCATCAGGGCAGCAAACCCAGCAGCCTTACACGTCCCAGACCACAGCTCTGCAGCACTGAACGAACATCTGCCAGAGCCTCAGCCCTCATACTGCTGGGCCAACTAAAAATAAATGAGGTGTGGGTTCACAGAGAGTCAGCATCAGGTTTAAGAAGTGCTATGTGTCGCTGGTTTTGCTGCAGGAGCCAGGCACAGAGGGTGAGGAAAAAGGGTTTCAGAGGGCAAGGAAAAAGAGTTTCAGAGGAATCTTCTGAAATGCGTCTGGCTTTTTGATTTGGGAAGAAAACCTAAAACCAGTTGGAAAGGAGATCTAAACATCACATCAAAATCCAGCGCTTCATCTTTTTCACACGTGGGCTTTCACTTTCTTCTGTGAGGCTATTTGCCAAGCACAACACAGAAACACAAGCTATTTGCGTTGATCCAAAACTGTTTTTCACCAAATAAGCCATTCATCTGGAATCTTTCTGCCCAGCTCTGCTGCAGGAGAAGCTATCTGCTCATGGCAGACCACGATTTATGCTTAAATGAGCATTTGTGACTAACAGACAGGCTAGATTCATAGTGAAATGCATCATCAATAAATCAGTCAATCACTTCTGCCCTCAGCTCAGGGCTGAAGTCTGGAGTAACTACTCAGCACTTTGTCAACCTTTACTCCAGCAAAGTCTGGGTAAGAGACCTCAGGATTTAGCCTATTGATTGCTTACTATTGTTTGTGGTGCCCTGCACGCGTTATACATGCTCCCTTCAAGCAAGATTAAATACCTGGCTTATAGCATTGGGATTCCAGGGAAATTATCTTCCACAAGCAGGGGGACAGACAAGTCAAACTGCCCTGTGCAATGGTCCGCTGTGGTGCAAAGGTGCCCCTGAATCCCCTCTGTGCTGCCAGCGAGGGGGGCACATGGCAGTGCTGACTCTCCCTGGGGCTGGTGTGGTGAGCCCCGTGACTGTGGCACATTTCTGCAAGTTAAATGCTTTTTGGCTGTGGCTCCGGAGCCTCTGAGGCTCTCAGCTCCTCCGGTAGTGTTTTGTTGCGAGAATAATAGAGCGACAGCTCCCCAGCAGCTTTGAGTAGCATCTCCAGCTCAAAGGCACCCTTAATGCCTCTGCCAAACTCCAGCCTCTCGGTTTTCACACTCGTTTGAAGTTAAGCTGATCTAACCCGGGTGAGTGGCCGCAGACGGAGTCGCTCAACCAAAGCCAAAGAATGTCTCGGACACTCCTCTGCCCGAGGGCCGGTGCTTGTCCCCCACAGACCATCAAGGATATTGAATGTATTGATACAGATGGGCAGAAGTGACCACCCTGCCCCACCAAAGGGCAAGCCTGGGACGTTTGCTCCCCCCACAACCCTAAAGCAAGAAAATGCAGCAGCCATTTGCAGGGCAGAACACCTCTTAACAGCCCTCTGAACACCACCACCTCCCAAGAACCCCTACCATGGGCTGGACTTTATTAGGGAGGAAGGAAGAGAAAGCCTCACCATCTAAGGATGCTTCTCTCTGCTGACAACACTCTTGAATACAGGAGAAAAAAAACCTTCAGCAACTGAAAACCTGCCATTTCTACAGAAAAAAAAAAAAAAAGGCAGCCTGCAGAAAGGCCTGGCAATTTAACGAGAGGGGGAGAAAAAGAAAGTTGGAAACCTGGGATTTACAGAATCCCAACCCAGACCACCAGCTGCTCTCCCAACCCCACGGTATGTACATGCACCAGAGATGGCATACTGATTCCCAGATTTCACCCACATATCCCACAGTAAGGCAAACTAATTTCCGATGCTTGTCCCGCCTTCTTTTATTTCTGCCAGGCCTCCCCCTCTCCTCTGGGTACTTTTCCTGCTGCCGTTTGTTCCTGTCCTTTACAGCTCTGCCTGCTGTCACTCGCATAACCTTGCCTGTTTGGTAATTTGTGGCAATAAAGTGTCACTGTGGGGAAAAAATACAGCATCGCAGCAGCACATAAATCTCTGATCCATAAATTGTGCTGCTCCCCACCTGCATGCCCCTCCTTTCAGATGTAAAGTGCAACGATTTGGGGCAAGAGGAAGAAAAAAGAGCCAGTAATATGTGATCTTAGTGAAGGGCAGCACTGAGGTGTCCTCATTGGGGGCTGTAATGAATGCTGAGGGACTGGTGTGTGCTGTAAATTGCCCTGGAGACTTGGGCCTCAGTGAAGGCTTCCTGGAGCTATCCAGAGCTTAAAAAGAGTAATCTTAAAGGGGGAAAATAATACATTAAACATTGCTAAGGAGTGCAATCAAAGCTGCTGTCTACCTCCTCTTTGAACAGCCTTGCTGGCGCCAAGCACACATGACCCTGGGAGCACCATGGCCATGGAAGGGATCCAGGTGTGTGCAGCTGAGCCCCTCGCTCCTCTTCCCACCTGGATTTTGGGATCCCACACATCTCCAATCGCAGCTGAACAGCTCCTCCAGTAAATCCCCACCTCCAACCACTCTCCTTGGGCAATAAGGGGGACTACAACAACGCAGGTCTGCACTTTTTCCCTTCCCACTGGTGCAGCAAGTGCCCACTTTACACAGATATGCCCTCCACCAGGCTGACAACCCATGGCTCAGAGCCAGGATTCAGCGAGACAGCTCCCACCCCAGGCAAATGCACCCCACGTTTGTGGCCCCATGATTTCCAGCTTTACTGCACTGAACATCAGCCATCCACCACTAGGGCCCTCCAGGAGCCATGAGACCCACAGCACCCATGACACCCTCTGAAATGGCTTTAGAGGAGTACAGCCCCTCTTGCTGATTATTTCTTTTAATTGGAATACACAGCTTGCCTCCCCCTCATTTACTAAATTATCATCTTGGTCACACTATAGATCAGCACCCTGAGCCAGCTGTAAAATGTCACCTCCAGCACTAGCGCTGCCACTCTCCCAACCACAGCTCCTGTGCCAGACCCAGCAGTGTCCCTCTCCTTCTCCCACGGTTCTCGGCACATTGGGGTCTCATCCACCATCCATCACACAGAACAGCAGGAAGGCTTGCATTAAAGCCTTCTCCTGACATCTTTCCTGACATCTACGGCTCACCTGAGCAGCTGAGCAACACTCCTGTGAATATAAACAAGCAGGAGGGAAAGTGCATTCACTAGACAGATAGCCTGGGGAAGTGTCATCACCCACTGAAAGCCCATATGTGGTTTTGTAACAAAGGTATTTGCTTCCTGTCCTGCCCACTCATCAGAGGAATATATGAGCAGAGCTGAGCAGCACCCTGGAGACAAACTAAAACCAAGCGGAGAGCAAACGATGCTCGGAGGGCTCTGCAGGAGCTGTGCAGGCAAACACATTATGGACACCCCGGGGAAGAGAAATCTCCTTTCTCCCAGCCTTGGGAATGGCATGCAGCCAGAATCCATCATGCAACTATCCTGCACCTGATCAAGACACTGTGTAAAAAAAAAACGAAAGAAGTCAGGTCTTGATCCCCAAACCTGCCCATGGACAACTTCCCTCCCGGAGCCACAGTTCACTGAGGCCTAAAAAAAGCACTTATTGTGAAATATCCAGCTCACTGCTGAGGTTTAGTGCTGGCCTTGGGCACAGGAACACCCACCCTGTGCCAGCGTGGGTCCTGCCAGCTGCCTGCCCAGGCAGCAGAAGGATCAAAAGCACGCAGAGGCACAGCCAGCAGGTCACGCAGCACTCGAACCACATCAAGACGTGGTCCTTAGTTTAGAATACCCCAAGACAAGCCCCAGTGTTAATTAGCTGGAGGATATTCACCCAGGGCCACTGAAATGTCCAGGGAAGCTGCTGAGGAGACTGAGCCAGGCTCTTCACAGCAACACATAGCAAGAGGATGAGTGACAGTGGACATAGCTGAAACAAAAGGTTGCTAGGAGAAACATTTCACCACTTTTCCTAGGGTCAGAACCAAGGGAGAAAACCAGCACAGCACCTTTAACAATAACACTCAAAGCTAAGCAGAATGAAGCCTTTGCCCTTCTCCCATTCCCAAAATCAGGCCTATTGTGATAAGAGCATTGTACGAAAGGAAATGAAGAGCAACTCTATCAAATGAGCACAAGCACTGCTTCACACCAGGAGCTCAGTCTGGATTAGCTAACTCATTTCACCCCACCCTTTCCACCATTCCCTCAAAAATCATATACTCACAGAACATACAAGTGTACGTGCACTGCAAGACCTGAGCCGACTTGGCCTGAGGAACCACTCCAAACATGCAGCTTGCATGACTGGTCCTGATTCAAATATCCTTGGCAGCCTTTGATAAAGATGGAAAATACATGAGATCCAACATATCAGTGGCCACACTTTGCTGCTTGGGAGGTTTAAGGTGAATGCTAGGAAAAATCTCTGCTGGGAGGGTGGCACAGCTGAGAGCCAGGTATCCCAGGAGATTAAGGAGGTCCATGCTTAAGCCATGAACCCTCAACTCAACAGCCACACTGTTCTGACGCAACATCGGTGGCAATTCTGCTCTGGAGCTCCAAGGTCTCTGTAGGTCTATGCAGAAGCAAGAACAAGATGAGGGATTGTTGACTTCATCTTGGTCAATGACTCCATGGCTACCCACAAGACCTCTCAGCCACATCATTCTTCCTATCTAAACATCAGGTCCCTACTCAGAGGAAGGACAAAGCCCACCTAGAAGCAGTACTGCTTGGGGCTGTGCCTGGAGGGGACACACCTCAGCCACCTTCAGCCCCAAACACTGCTAAACACTCAAAAACTGCATAATCAAGTGACAGCAGCAGAGCTTTGGCAAGACATCTGTCCGTCTATAAATAGAGCTCAACTGCCTGTCCTTATCACGGGGCTTTGATGTGTTTGGGGAGAATATTTTCTTCCCCTTCGCCACCAAGTCCCAGGCAGCACAGATAATGGGCTTGAATCGATCCAGCTCAAGTATTACTAAACTTCCTACCACTGTGGCAGCATGCCAGCCTCAAATAGGACAAGAGAACATGTGTCTGTTCAGAGCCAACCACAAGGAGCGGGCAGAAAATTGCTTTAGGCTTAAAAAAAAAAAAAAAAAAGGTGCTTTTTGCAGATTTGTAGATCAATCTACAAAGTATTTTAGAGGTTTAAGAAAGTCAATAGAAACAAGATATATCATAGCTGCACAAGAAGCTGAGAAGTCGTATTTCTATTTGTGCTGCTACTGGCACTCCAACCGCTGGCTCTGCGTCCTGCTGCGGTCCCACATCACCACTTTTCCAGCAGGAAAGTTGAGGGAAGGGGCTCCCTCCGCTGCCACAGTTCACCTCCTCGTTGGTTTTGCCAGGGTAGCTTAACCCTGGGGCTGGCTGGGGCCTGATACACCCGAAGTGTGTCACCCCTGCACCTTGTGCCTTGCTTGCAGCAGGAGGACACACGGACCACTGGCAGTGGCCAGGCTGACCTCCCACAAACGGCACCTTGTCCCTTTGCGTCTCCATCCTCATGGGTTCAGCACACAAATTGACTCAACTCTCTGGGGATGCTCTGGGCAGTGCTGAGACAATCCCTTGGGATTTGTTTCTCAAGCTGGTGCTACTGCAGAACCGCAGTGGCCTGAGCTCTCCAAACTCATCCCCAGGGATGTGACAGGTTAGTTCCCTCTCACAGACATATCTGCCATGTGTCCAACACTCCTCTTGCACCATCACGGCCTGACTTGGGAGGGGCCTCGCACACACCCCTTTGCCACCCCTCCAGCCCCCTCAGTTCCACTGCAAGGCACTCCAAAGCATATTGAGAATTTTTCTCTCCCTTTTTTATTACAGTGAGTCACACAACATGCCTTATCAAACCAGGCCTAAATCATGTCTGCTTCTCCCCAGATCCCATGTAATGTGTCAGCCATTAAACATGCAATTAGCCTGCATTTACAAATCTGTGAGAGGCTCTCACCATCCATCCATCCATCCATCCATCCATCCATCCATCCATCCCTCATGAGCAGGACTGCTCACATCCCTCCAGTGGAGCCTGTCTTAAGAGCCACCAGGAAGCAGATCCCACTGGAACAGGCCACATCCATCTCCCAGCCTCCATAAGGCACAGAAAAGCACTTCCTGGCTTCCACTCTCTGCCTCAGAGGGTGAAGAATAAAGTGTGCATCTGGATTGGAAACAGTTGGCTGCACAGCCTTGGTCAACGGGAAGAAGTCCCGGGGCTGTGGGATGCCAGCTCCAGACATCCTTCTGCCCCAGAGCCCATCCAGGCATGGGAAAACAGGCCAGGCTGCAACATGGGAAGCAGAAACCAGCTTTCCACCCTTCCTACATGGCTAAAACATGTGCAAATGCCTGCCACATCCCACCAAACCCTTTGGGAGCACACGCAGGAGAGGAAGCCAGTGATGCAAGGCAGGGATCGGCAGCTGACGCACCAAGGCTGGCAGGAGTACCAGTCTGCCGATGCTTCTCCAACCCCCTTCCCATCCCTCTGCCAGGCTCAAGCTCCTCCAGCAGCACATCAACTGGGCTGGGCTTTCACTCCTCTGCTGCCACGCACAAGCAGGCGCCAGGGGACGTATCATTCCATAAATCCAGGGAAGGAACAAACAGCATTAACCGTTAGCACGTGTGTATGGAGACCCCTCAAACTCTTTTTTCCCTTGCTCCCATCTGCTCTGCTCTGGGCCACTAAATCCAATTCAGCAGCGCTCAGAGCTTGTACCAAAGCTGCGACACATTTGTCAGATCCCTGACTAGACCCATGGCTAATTTTACAACGCTAATTTATCTCACCATATTATATCGCTTTCATTTCATCCCCCCAGGATCCCATTACTGCCAGTGTACCTTGTAGCCAGCATGTAACAGTAATTGGTATTATTAGCGACGTACCCTGCTCGAGCTGCTCTATTTGCAGAGCTGCAAAGAGTCCCGTGGGTGGGCTGATCTACCTCGAGCGTGGGGAGGGAAAGAGTCCTTATGCCACGACACGGATGCCACCAAGGAGCAATGCCAAGGGCAGGGTTTTGCTGCCGTAGAGCATCTCTGCATGCCCAGACCTCAGCCCACTCCCCATTGCTGCTCCATCAAGTGTTGCCTACCCCGAGTTCCTTAGCCTTGGCCTTTTAACTCCAGGGGAAACAATCAGCTGTGCACAGAGGGAGCATTTCTGTCCTTGCCTGTGGCTCAAAGGACAAAGCACTCTGCCAATGCGTGGTTAAAAGGCTGCAAAACAACCCTGGGAAGCATGATACAGGGGTAGAGAGCAGGGAAGCTGCACAGGGAAAATTCATGAGACTTCGTGCTATTTTGGCCAACAGTTTCTCCTCCTTGGTGTAAGCTCTTGCTTTCTAGGATCAACGTAATTAAAGCCATGCAGTTTTAGCTAAGTGAAAGACTGCGCTAGTCAAACGGTGACAATTCCCACTTAAGATGTCCTTGTCTGGCATTTGGAGACTTGTTAAATTTTAATTCATCATTTTCATTTCTCAGGCACAGCACCAGCAAGCACCGTCTCCCCCAGCACGGCTCTTCAGGGCCTGCGTCCCCTCGCGGGGCAGCTCCATCCACAGGCGCCTTCCCTGCTCCACCACGGCTCCTGCGTGGCTTGGAGAACATGATCCCAAACTCCTCAAAAAGCACTGTGTTACCACAGGCCCATACAGAGCCCATATGCAGCAACAGGTCTCAGAGGTGGGGCAACCTCTTGCCCGTGGCTGCTGGTGGTGATGGTGGTCTCCTGAGGGGATGCAGCCCTTTTCAAGCAGAGCCCATGCACTGCATCTGTGATACTGCAGCCTGCCAGGGCAGGAAAGCGTAAAGAACATCGAGCAGACCTGAGAGCTCCAAGCTGTGCTTGTCTGCAAGAGGTGGCACTTGAGCTCCCACCACAAAGCTGGCCGGGTGACACTTACCTGCTCCGGAGCGGCTCAGCCACGACACAGGACCTCTGCTACCGTGGTATTCTGAGCTGCCCAAAGGGCTTTCAAGTGGGAGAGCTCTTTATGGAGAAGTTGTCCACGGGCGGTCCATGACATGTGCATTTTCCAAGCTTTTCATCCATACCTGTCCCTCCACATCCTAAACAACCACTCTCAGCATTTGCCCTCTTTGCACAGCAGCCAAAAGGCTGCTCGCTCACCAGAGCCAGCCATCCTTTAATAAGCACCATCCTCACCATAAAGCACGTGTCCTGCCCCCCCACCACAGTCAGGTGCTCCAGAGCACACCAACTGTGGACGAGTTGCGTGAGCAAGGTTTTTAACCCACTTCTTACCTCTCCACCAGTCCGGAGGCGTTGGGGCGTCCCCAATTTCTCATAAAAGTCCGGGGGATCCTTCTGGCTGCTCGACCAACCCTCGCCGCTCAGATCTGGGTTTTTCTTCAACAAAACAGAAGAGACAACCTGTCAGGTGAAGCTCTGCCACTGCATCAGGTTTAGGAAACAACCAAAGGAGGGCGGGCATCTGTTTCCCTGCCCTGCCAGCTGGGGGTAACCGGTGCAAACACGAAGCTGGTTTGGAATAAGAGCCCTCCCCCGTGAGTGTCACAGTCCAGCCCCAAAGCACGTACTTGCTTAATTATTTCGATTCAGAGACATGAAATGGCAGAGGAGGGGGAAAAAAAAGAAGAAATCCTGCAGCTTTGGGGCATCTCTGATCTTCTTTAAAGACAGACAGCAGGGCTCCCCAGACGGAACGGCAGAGCAGCACTACCCTGTCAGCCCAGCACCGAGGCATGCGCCCACGAGGTCTTGTGCTGCCGGAGCCCTAATCCTGAAAAGCCTCACACACGTGTTAAACGGTGCAGGGAGAGGCCACGCCGCCCGAACCCGGGAGTGTGAAGAGGAAAGCACGCCCGTACGGCTTGGCAGCACAGACACCAAGGACTGGAAACGGGAGAGGGACTGCGCTCCGTCTGACACGCTGCCCGGTGAGATGGAGTCTGAGGCATTAGTGCAACCAGTGGTGCCCTCCCTTACAGCAGGAAATATGCTTTTTGTGTTAGACAAACAAATTATCAGTCGAGATCTGTGCTCATTATCCAGCTCTTGTGGCTGAGGTTGTGTTGCCGCCCCCCCCGCTTTCTAAATGTTTGGAAGAGAAAAAAACCAGTCTTATGGCTCTGTGTTATTAAAAATGAAAAATAGGAGCCAAACCCCACTGGCAAGAGGAAAGTCTGGGAGTCACTCCTGCAGAGATGCTTTCCCAAGGGTGACAGTGACTCCAAGGCTGGAACAGCACAGGCTTTAATTAGCACCCAACCCTCAGCTGATGAGCTGTGCCAGAGTCCCTCCCAGGACCTCATGCAAAGCCTGGGCAAGCCAGCGGGAGGATGCTACAGAAACTACAACCCTCACTCAACCCCCGCTTGCCTACAAAACCTAAATAAATAACAGACACACACCCCCCCCCCCGCCCCCAAAACGCCACTGGGCGCCTGATGGAGAAAGCCTCATTTGCAAAGTGCTAGGAAATAATTACAAAGTTTTCCCAGAGTTTACAAGGAGGGAAGCGGATTGTTTGTCATGCCGGCAGCCACGGTGTGCCGCAATTTATCATGCTTGTCAGGTGTCAGCCACCAAGAAATTTAACTCCAGCTGCCCCGAGCCCAGCACTTGCAATGCCCCACCCCTCAAAAGCTGCTCTGCCAGGCACCCCAGAGCTGATGAGTGACTGACAAGGAGGGGAGAGGGCTACTTCCCACCAAGCCTCCTCTCACTTTGCAATGCCAATGTAACTCTTTGGTTATTTTTTGGAAATGTTTTTGGTTGTGTTGTTTGGGTTTTTTTCCTACCCACGGATGACGAGGAAGAAGGGAGACCAGGCTACAGCAAGAGAGGAGGGTCATTTGTCACTACCTGCCAGGGACCTGCCTGGGCTCTAACTCCAGCTTGGCAGGGATATGGGAAGAGAGATAGGCTTAGCACTGAGCACCCTCACGGAGGGAGTGCATTATTATGGGTACAAAGTGCAAAATCCCAGTGCGCTTTCTGAGAGACATCTCTGGAACCTGCTCCTATGGAAAGGACTGACACCCCCTGCCACCTCTGTGCCCTGTGCTGATCAGATGAGCCAGCCGTGCCACAGGTCCAGCAGCCCAGCTTTCCACATGGAAGTCAAAGCATCTTTTTGGGGACTTGCTTTTTAGGGACTCCAAATTGAGGTCAAACTGGGTTTTGGAAGAGCTCAGCATGTCCAAATCAAGTCAAATCAAACCAAGTGAAGGACCTGATTCACATGAGTTACTGCTGAGCCAGAGGCAGTAAGCTAGGCTGTGAGCTAGGCTTCCCCAGAGGCTGTGAGCTAGGCTTCCCCAAAAACAGGTGACAGCCTCGATCAGAGCTCAGGTGGGCTCACATAAGGAGTAAATGTCATCAGCCACAGAGCAGAGGCAAGTCCTGCATCAGGTCCCTGCAGGAGGGCTTGCATCTGTGCAGAGCTCACCACACATCACCGGCACTTGAGGTCTCAGCAATGCCATGGCCAGGGCACTTCATCAATGTGACACCTGCTTTAGAGGGCCTGTCTGGGCTGCCCCACAGAAATACTTCTGGTTTGGCCATTTCTGTAGCAACAAGCTACAAGGAACCTGCCTGCAAAAGCACTAATTGTTTGAACAGGTCTCTGCAAAATGCTGGAGGGAGCCCAGCACCCATGGCACGCTGCTTATCCCACGTGAGGCATCTGCATGGCACGGCAGGGGCTAGTGGATAACTGAACCATTTGCTAAAATAAAAAAAAAAAAAATCCAAACACACAGCATTGGCCAAAAATCCTTCTCCCCCACGCAAGCTGGGGCTACGTCGATCAGGGACGCGCGGATTTTACTTGCGCCAACAGAAGGGGCCCAGCGTTTCCCAGCAGCAGCAGGGCATCCCGTGCCAGGGCTGGGGCACAGGTTGTGCAGCCCTGAGCGCTCGAGGCAGCGCAGTTCCTGCTGTGGGAAGCTCCCACCACCCCCCCCCCCCACACACACTGTGTGTGACACACCCAGGCAGCAGCGTGTCTCACAGCCTCGCGACCTGGCGCGGGGAAGGTGGATTTTCGTGGCGTCAGCAGCGAGCGGATCCCCGAGGCCTGGCTGAAAACCTTCCCCAGAACTATCAGACCCAGCCTCACGGCACAAAGATACTAGGACTTCTTCAGCACAACTGTAAGAATTTCTCTGTTGTGTTTTTTTTTTTTTGGGGGGGGGGTAATTTTATTTTTAACTGTGGATAAACTAATGCCTTTTTCTCCCCCAAACTCTGTTCTGAGAGCAGCTTAAAACTCTCTTTGCTAAAATTTTCCGAAAAAATTCAGCCGGAGGCAGAGACATGCGAAGTTTCAGTCCAAATGGTTAAAGGCTGGCGTAGTTTCAAGCAACTGAAGACAGGGGCTTATAATCAGAAGTGTCAGGCAGCCTTAATTATATTATTTCCTGAAGGAAATAGTTTTCCCTGCCGAAGTCCAGGAGTTATTAAAAAAAGTTGACCTCACTGGAACCAATCAAGATGGAGACAAGAAGCCTGTGATGGATTCTTAAAGCAAGCATGTTCATGCATCTCTATTTTCAGAGGTCCAGGATTTTAGGACAGGTGTTCCCAGACAAGCCTGGCCTTGCGACAGCTCAGAGCCAGGAGCCAGGATGCGGAGCCCCCTCCCAGCCATCCTCATGGAGTGCCCTGGGCAGGGGCACGTGGGAGGGCACCCAGGGAGGGCGCTTGCCTGTGCCCAGATCGATTGCCTCGCCAAGGCGAGCGAGGAAAAACAGCTGGACGCTTTGTAGCTGTCAGGAGCACACAGGCTTTTTGTCCGTCTCTTCTTCTGTGCCCATAAATAAAAGTGACAGCAACTTTATTTAGGACTTCTTCCAGTTAAGAGGGGATGGAAGAAAAGTGAAAAATTAAATCATAGCTCAGCAGAGGCAGAGGGGGGAGGTCTTGGAGGCACAGCTCAGGCTGTGGCACTGCTGCAGCAGCCAGGGGTGGTGGCAGCCCTCCCATTCCAAAATCAGCACCTCCTCATCCCCATCAGTGCATCCTTCTCCTCTGCCCTTCCAGGCACAGAAATCCCAATCCCACATGCCCCTGTCTGCTGCTGCCCATCAGCTCCTCAGTGCAAGCCAAGAGGTTCAAGCATCTGGAGTGAGTCAGAGCTGGAGTAACCATGTTTTCTTTCCTCCTAAAAGAACCCCCAGATAATACAGAGGAGAAAATCACTTGTCCCCTGCACATAGGCAAAGGTTGTACTTGTAGCATCAGCAGCACCCCCGAAGGGCAGCTCAGGCCTGTGCAGCTCACCAGCATGGCTCAGCAGGGAGTACAGCATTTCCACCAGTGTCCACTACCACAGAAGTCCTGTCTGTTTTGGCTGCAACCTCCAAGGAGTATTTTGCAACTGAGGAAAGACCTCCTTTCTAAAAAAAGTGTGGAAAGAGACTCAAAGAGCAGGAGAGGAAGGAAGGCTGTTCTGCCAGAGAGCTGAGCACCCTGCAGACCCAGCCCCAGGTGATGCCCCAGGACGAGGGAGCAGAGCCAGGGTTTGAGCATCCCAGTGTGATCTCCCCCAGCTCCCTGCAGCACCTCCCAGCAGCACAGCACCTCGTGTATCACGATGGTATTGCAACACTCTGGTAACACAAGCTTTGTTTCAACCCTCATCCTGCTTGCACCACTGCCGAGCTGGAGTTATGCTACAAGCCAAAATCCAGTCCCCACAGGGACTGCACGGTCGTGCCAGTTCCCAGGAGCTATGGGGCTTGACTGGAGCTTGCCTGGAGCTGTGCCATGCACTTGCACACAAACACAAACACTCAGGACAGGCCTGTAGGAAGAGAACGCCCATCCCATCCCCGGGGATGTGCACCCACCCCATGCAGAAAGGTTCAGGGTGGAAGCTGCGTGCGGCTCCCCAGGGAGAGAGGCTGCCAGTGACCTCATGGGTTTCTTCCACCGCTGCCCTCTCCGCTGCCATGAGTCAGAGATTAATGACAGGCCATTTGTCAGCACCGGTGGCATCATTGCCAATCTCATTTCTGAGCAGACATCTGACCTTGCTTGCCTCCGCGAGACCCGTGTTACCGCATGGCTCCAGCAGGCTCCTGACAGCTCCCGGGGGACACAGCGCACGGCAGGGAACCGGGCTGTGACACAGGCTGATCCCGAGTCAGGATGCACAGACAAACCCTTCAGCTGCGGGATGAGCAGCGAGTGTTTGGCAGCTGATCCCACTGCCCTGCCCTCCTCCCAGCTGGCACTCAAGGAAGGGTCCCTCTTACCAAGCACTGGACTGGGTTATGGAGAAGGGAGATCAGTGCCCAAAGAGGAGGGCGTAGGCAAAGCCAGCCTTGCCTGAAACTCAGGAAGGAAGGGGAAAGGGGGTGTGGGGGACACATGGCCTTTTTCCTACGCTTGCAGCATCCTCTGCCTCCCACTACCCAGGCAGCAGGAGGGATCAATGCAGAGCTCCAGCTGCGGCACCCAGAGTTTTTCCCTAGTCAACCATGACCCAGACTGAATTTTAATAAGCCAGATCTCATTCAATGAGGAGACCAGATAAAATCCATACACAGAGCCACCCTGCATTCCTGAGCAGAGCTTGTACCCATGTCCTGCACGCAGATGACCTATGCCACAGGGTCCATCACTCCTCTGCCCCAAACCAGACCATGTTGTCACTGTCACTGTGCAAGTCCACTAGGAGACTGTCACTTGTGACCACACACAGCTCTGGTCCAGAGAAAGGGAGTAGTGGGGCAGCAAGAGACACAGGGGAAGGGAACCAAAACATCAGGGCATACCAAGCACACCAAGGCTTTTCAGCCTGGGAAGAAGGAGGAGGCAGGACTTAGCCACAGGACCTCGGGCTAGACACACTGTATTGGCCAAACCATAATGTTCACACTGCTTCTTACTAAACAACAGAAAACAAATGATTTCCAGAGGAGCAGGGAAAATTCGAGAACAGGTCTTCTGACAAGTGCTGTCCCGATGCAAGCTTTGCCTCAACACAACCCTCAGCCTTACACAGCCAGACGCAGCCCCACCAGGAGGGATGAGACAACCACCAACACGGCTCCCCTTCTGTGCCAAGTCAAGCCAGTCCCAGCTCTCATACTTCTCATAAGGAGAACAAATTAAACTGATGTGGGACTGGGAAAAGACCCGCTCAGTTAAGATGAAGAAATCAGTGCCATTAAACGTCATTAGAATAATATGCCCAGAAAGCTTCATAAAAGGAGATACCATATGATTGAATGCTCTCCAGACCCTCATTTTACACAGACCCAAAACATCAACCCAGAGCCTCTTCTAACAGCCAGCTCTCACAATGATCAGAAGGTTTTAGGTTTTGTTTCGTGACGTGTTGGGTTTTTTTTTCCTGAGGAGCTTTTGGGTCTGCAATTGAAACTACAATTCCTTTAGTTCCTGGGGGGGGAAAAAAATAAAAATCATTTTTCATTAAGCTGAAGCAAATGCCATTTTTGCTTGTCAAAAATATTTGACACAACTCTGACAGACTCGACCAGACATATAAATAAAAGATTTAAATCCTTCTGCTTCAGAGCTTAAGAAAAAGCTGCTGTCAGTCCCGCGCTAGTACAAGCTCTCCGCTACAGGTCACGCTCCCTGGGGGCTGCCAGCACCATCCCAGCACTGACGCCGGGACAGAGGGCAGGTACCAGCCACACCAGCCCATTCATGCCAGCAAAACCCCACGGGCTATCCCTCTGCAGGCTGCTCTCTCCGAGCCTGGATCAGCCTCCCCTGGCTCAGCCAGCACACAGCCGGCTCCAGTGGCAGGGAGGTGAGCAGCATCGATCCCTTCCCTCTCCTGCCACCATCCATATCTGATAGCAGCATCGACCCAGCAGCACTGGATGCTGTATTTCCTCGGCCACCTGGGCTGTGCATCAGCAGCCATCGAGCCTCCTTCCCCATCCGTCGTGTCAGCGAGGCGGCCGCAGACGCCGTGGCAAGACACAGAGCGGTGTCGAAGCCCATTTTGAAATCCTTCTATCCTATTCAAGCCAGAGAGGCTTATGTGTATGGATTTATACTGTTTGCCCCAATATTTAGCTACTGAGCTGACTAATCTGTGTGCAAGAAAAACCCCGGTGGCTCAGAGGCTGAGCAATCTACATCATTCATCATTTAGATTAGCTATTGTCTTAATCCTCTTTAAACTACTGTATAATACATAAGGGAATGGATGTCCTATATGCTCAGGATATGCAGAAAAAACCCAGGCTGAAGCTCAGAAATTTGGACAGAAGCTAGAATGACAAATCCTACCGAGCCACAGAAGAAGAAGGAAACTTGTTGCAACCCCTGACAGTGGGTTTAACTTCTTCTTGCTCTCTCCACCCCAGCAGCCCTTAATTATTTCCTAGCCAGCTTCCTAATTACTTCCGAGGCAGCTTCCTAAAGCTCGTCTGCCCTCTCCCCTCGTTACAACCCTGTCGTGAACTCTGGGCCCCAACCTGCAGCAGCCTGTGCAATGTGGTCTTACTGCTGCCCTGAGGATGCACAGCTCTGTGGCCTGGGAGCTGGGACATCCCACTCCAGCATCAGCCGTGCGGCCGTGCTGCTCTCAGAAAGGCAATGGCTCTGCCCAGCCCAGTGCCAGGGTTTGGGCCACGTCTGGCAAACAGGACTGCTCAGGTCAAGGGTGAAAGCCTATCTGGCTGTCCAGGATCATGCCCAGGCATTGCTGCAGCACCTGGACAGAAGATGAACAAAACCAGGTTTCTTTATGGAAACAGCAAGGAGTTTGGGGGCAACAGGAGACAGCGCAACAAGGCAGTAGCAAACAAGGCTTTAGGTCCCTGCCTGCCAGAGCTGAGGGAACTAATAAACAGACAGATGAGCTAAATTGTCTTCTGAACCTCTGTATCAGTATTCACATTACAGAGGCTGCTTCCAGCAATTCCAGCGTATTAATAATAAATGCTACATAATTACAGCAGACTTGCTTTGTCCTCTCTTCCTGTTTACTGTCAATGTCTCTTTAACCCTTTGCAGCCCACAGCCAGCTCTCCACTGGCACCAGACCTTCCATGGATGGCACCGCACTGTCATCACTGAGGGGTGTCTCTCCCAGCTCCCTCCTGGGCTGGTCAGGGCGCAAGGGGAGGTGAAGGAAAGCTCAGGTGCTGATACCACTCCACCCCGATCGCTTCCTACCTGTCAAAGCCCTGACAACGTTGCTGCAGGGCATGAAAAAGGTGTGTTTGAGGCCTCAGCAGCAGCCCCAGGCTGGGATGAGTTGGGGACTGTGCAAACAGCATCTCCAACGCACAGAGTTGTGACAAGTCACCAAGAGCCTCCTAACAGCAAAAAGGTTTATTGCCTCTCCTGGGTTTAATCTCCTCCAGACTTGAAGATGGAGCTGCCTACCCTAGAGACTAATGTTTTTGGGGTACCTCTACCCCAGCCAACTGGGGCTCTTCCTGCTGCACCCCATGGTCCTAGGGCTGTCAGTGGTGACAGCCACCCAGGATGCAAACACACCCTGCTGGGAGCTGGCAGTGGGCTCTGGAGCAACCCCAGAAAGACATATCTGTCAGGAGACATGGGAGATGACCCACACAGGTCCCAAGTCTGGCACCCAGGTAGGGAAGAACAAAGGTTTTGGATAATCGACTTCCAAACCAAACACCTCCAGCTTAAGCAGTGGCCACATCCCTACACTCTCCCCTATTTCCTGCAGCACCACAGCCCCTTGGACACAGCTGCTCTTCCCGAGTCTCCTTCCATGTAGGAAAGCTGTACCAAAATGCCTGCCCTGTCTGATCATTTCATGAGCTGACCCAAATGAGAGTTAAAGACCCTCTGGCACTTTCCCCCTGAATTTTAGAAGTGTTTCATCCAGCCTAGCTGCAAACTGAACTCTGGGGCCTGCTTTACTTCCCAGAGGACTGTGCAAGCAAAAAGCATCAAAACTCTGGAGGAGGGCCCACATTAACAGTGCAATAGCAGTTTTTATGTGAGCACAGGTTTAATTTGCACCTTTCAGGCTAGCTCTCTATTCCCGTCCTTGCAGGGAGGCTGCCATGGCTCCTAACACAGCTTCACTAAGAGAAGAGAACAAATACCTCAAATGGGATTTCTGCAAGAAACCAGCATGCAAAACAAAGTGTGCCTGCCTTGCAGGGCAAATTAACTCAGCTTCTGACCCGACTGCAGACCTTTCCAGACAGGAGACCCACTGGACAGCAAATGAATGCCAAACAACTCAAATGCAAATCTCTCCCTCCACAGAGCGCCTCAAATGCTAAGGGAACATTTGGCTCAAACAGCTGAGCATTGAGAAGCCTCGAAATGGAAAAAATACAAACAACTCAATCCCAGTTACATCACTCACACAGGGAAGGCAAGGCTGGAGTGACATAAGAACGTCTGTCCCTCAGACACCAGTGTCTCCCACTCAGCCTGGGACATGCAGAGCATCCCCCAGCACTGACATCCTGCCATTGTTTTCCAGTGGTTCCCACAGCTGCACACATCCACTTTGCATTTTCTGTGCCATCTCCTCTGCCTGGGGAAGCGTAGAAGATCTTTTTTTCTCCTGGTACACAGACACCTTTTTTGAGTTCTGAGAGAACGAAACAGCAACCCGTCGTTCAGGAATAAGCGCTAAAGAAAAAGAAAGACAGCTCTTCTGTCCTAAAATCAGTACAGGCACCAAGAAAAATTAGAGAGACAGATGGTACGAGGCCTGGGAGCAAGACACAAGGCAGGAGTCCTCTGGACCACTTACATGGAGTGTGCATGCCAGAGAAGGACGGAGCAGAATGGGGATTGGGAAGAAAAGGGATCATCATCATCACATCAAGCTCTTCCCTGCAGGACAGAACCAGGAAGACTACTTGGAGAGCAACATCGTAAACAGTCAAAGCTAGCAGACCGCCCCAGGGTGCAAGGAAGGGCAAGTTCATCCCTGCTGGGTGGCCCTGGGTTGATTGGATCTCTGCTGTCTCTTCACTCGCTGCCTCTTTTGGCAAGGCAGCCCCAATATCTACACCGCAGGGACCTGTGCAAAAGGCACTCAGCAGGCTGGAGTCCCCACACCCCCATCCATATGGACAGGGAAGGGAAACCCACCAAGAACGGCGAGGAAGGTGACATATGCCAGCCCCGGAGAGGAAGATCCCGAGCTGGGCTGGGACACTCGCAGGCGGTGCTGCTGGAGGAGCTCCCGCACGCAGGGGGAGGCGATGGCCCTGCCAGCCCCTCGCAGCACCCGCCAGACACACGGGCAGCCCCCAGCACTGCTGGGGTGGCTGCCACGGCAGGATCACAAGCGAGGGGGGACACTGAGGTGGGCTGATCCCTGCACGGTGATGCCACGGGCCAAAACAACATTTGCCCCGGGATTATCAGCCAGCTCTCCTAGACGGAAAGACAGAAAAGTGTTAGCGTTCTGAGGCCCCAGAATCATCTCCAGGACAGACTGCATCCCAAACCCCTGGCAGGGCTGTTTCCCTGTTTTCTAAAAACATCCATGTCCAAAGCCAGTCCCCACATCTCAGGATGCTCCTCAGCAGGTGATGACAGCACGTTGCAGGCTGTGTGAGCCTCCTGTGTCAGGCCCCTCTGCAAGCCATTTAGAAAAGAGACAGCAAGTTATTAATTACAAATTAAGCGCTAATTGATACTAAGCTCTGTTAGCTCTAGGGGAAACAGAGGCAGAGCTGTGCCCCTCGCACCCCGGTTCATTGACTGCAAGTGCAATATGAGGGTTCTGAGCTCCCCGAGAGAGCTGCTGAGGACACAGTCATACCACTTCCAGCTCGAGCTGCAAGCTCTAGCCCAGAGATCTCTTAATACTTCATTTCCTCCATCTCTGACCTGCCTCCAACCACTGTGACAACCAAATGTTCAAACACCCTCTCCCAGCTGACAGTCAGACCCCGGTGCAAACCCACCACCACCAAGTGCCACTGATTGCCCGGCACGAAAAGTCCACCAGACTTTTTCTATTACATAGCAATTAGGGGTGACAGCCCCAGGGTTTGCCCCAAATAAAGACCTCCTGTCTTGGAAGGGATGAGCAGTTTTCCTATCACCACATCCCAGCAGCACTTCAAGCTCTGTACAAAAAGTCCGAGTTTTCTTTGGTTGGGTGTGGACTCCTGCATCTTGCAGGGAATGAGGAGATGAAGCCATGCAAGGACCAGCCCATCCCAGACAGGTAGGATTGGGCCATCTGAAATCCTAGACCTGAAGGAATCCCTCCTGCCCCAAGTTCCTCAGCTCTGCCTTTCGAAAAGTTTGAAAACCCAGTGCAGAATTACCTCCGCTCCTAATAAGTAACAGGTAATAAGTAATAAAACAATAATATTAGTAAATAATGAATGCCTTAGTAAGAGGCAGTGAAGCTTCAAGTATTGCACCTCTTTGCCCCAGCTTTGAAGCACATGGGAAGTTCCTCTCTTGCAAGGGAAGCTCAGCCCTTGCCTGCTTTGGGCAGACCCGCCTTGTTCGGGGGCTCTGCTGGAGCAGGACCAGTTCTGCTGGGTTTGGCAATCAAGCAGCTGATGCCAGGGTTTCCATCCATCCACTCTCGCACTGCCCTTCTCCTCTGGCAGCTCAATTAAGCCTAACGAATTACATCCAGCACAAGTCATGAGCAAACACAGGAAGACTTGGCGACCGCAGTGCTGTGCAAGCAGAAGGTGAATAAATAAAATTGACTCAAGTTGATAGAAGATGCCAATTCAGTGGTAGAGATTCTGTAGTGTAGCATCTGTTTGGGTGACTTAGGCTCAAAAGGGGGCAAAACGAAAATGTGACAAAAACAAGTTCTACCTTTGAGTGGGAAAAACTACAGGGAAACTTTATGCTATTTCAACATTTAAGTTTTAGGAAAGGGCAAAAAGAGTATCTTTCTAGTTACCAGCATGGGTTTAGGATCAAAGCTATAGAATATTGTAGGCTGACCCAGATAGATCTCAACCCTAATGACATGCAGGTGGCACAGGACCAGCCAGCTCAGGAACAGGGGCTGCTGCACATCAGGGCTGAGCATCTCAAAGACTGGACTTCTTCCCATCTCCTATTCCAGTTGTGGTGTTTGACATGGGGACAAGATGCTTCTCAGCGCCTGACGGGCAATCAGATGCCCCAAACTGGGCTGTGGTCTGCTGCCCTGTCCCTTGGTGCTTCCAAAACCAACTCCATCTCCAGCCTCTCCCTACCCATCAAGAGGCTCAAGATTGCCATGACACTCCCCAGCATTCTGCTTCACCTTCCCTTCCCTGGGCTGCACAGACCCACTGCTCCCAGCGTCTCCAACACCATTCTTCTCCTCCACAAACCCCTCGAGTTACCCTGTCCACAACCACCCCAGGGAGTTTCGATATCACATTCCCCCAGGAGATGATGGTGGGGAAACTCTGCAAACCAAAACAAATTGCACAGCTTCCTAACAGACAAGAAACCTTTCCCAAATTTGGTTGTACCCACAACCAACTATCACAGTTTTCCCTTCAAAAAACAAAGAGCCTTACTCCATGGTGGTGCAAACAGTTGCCGTTTCAAGGCAGTTTCCCTCCTCCCCTTCCCTTCCCTGTTCAATTTGAAGTCAATTACAGGAAGGTTAATGGGGCAGAGAGGATGCCAGTTGGCTGGGTAATGATGTCAAAGCACCTGGCATTGCCTGGGCAACAGCTAGGCAGCGGGGATGCAAATGAAGGCACAGGATTGCGCTTGGTCCCTCGAAACGAGCTGATGCAATTGAGCGTATCAGCATTAATGAACATGGAAATAACGAGAGAGCACCCAGAGAAACAAGACACTGATGGGGGGGTGGGGGCCGTGCCCACAGCAGGAAGATATGGTGACGGGCACCATGTCCTGGCTGTCGATGGGAGCAGCCTGCGCGGCGCTGACGCTCCCCCAAGCCTTCACCCAGATGTGCTTCACACGGGTTAACGCTCCGCCTTTGCACACCCGAGACCAAATCATGTCGATCTGCTGAGAGCTCCCCTCATGCAGCTCCTGGCTCCTCTCCAGACAATCTGTGACAGGAAGAGCAAGAGGGGAGATCGTGTGCGTCAAGAGGCCACATCTCGGAGTGACCTGATAAACATGGGGCCAAGGCAGCGAAGGCCCAGGGGCAAGAGGTGCACAGGAGCAGAGGGGCTGGAGGGCATTTCAGTGCAAAGAGCAGCGACCTGCTCAGCGGGAAGGCTGTTCCAGCAGTGCAGACCAGATTCTCCAAAGCTTGCAGTCCCCACATCATCTGCAACTGATATTCTGAAGCTTTCAGGCAGAGGAACAGGAGCCTCTATCTGGGATGTTGTCTGCCAGTACGGCACTTGGCACAGTATGCTTCCATGGACCAGGACTGCAGAGCAGCACAGCAGAGTACTGCAAGCCTCAGACACCAGCAGATAGCCATTTCCAGCTTTGGTCCACCATCCAGCTGCTGTATTTTCTTCCTAATCCATGAGCTCCATCAGATCCCCCTCAGCACGTTTACTGCTTGGAAAACCTTCACCCCAATATTATTCAGTGCTTTTCTATCCCTGGCCTTTAAGGCCACCCCATGCCACCACTCTCCCTCTTTCCTGACACCACTCAAACCCCAGCACAGCTGCAGTGATGCAGCTGCCTTTGGTCCTCACGCAGAGGCCATCCATTCCTCCAAATCCCAGTGGCGCAGGTGCTTTCTTGTGCTTTCTCCTCACCCTCTTCAAATCCGCAGTCCACCCCTCAAACACGCTGCAGGGCGGCAACAGCTCCACCAGTAGCCACAGTGAGGTCCCACAGGGGCTCTGCTGCCCCAGGAAAAGCTGCGTTAGAGGGCTGGCGGGAAGCTGACAGCATTTCTCACACCGGTGACTAGCAGAGCTTGCACGGTGGAGACGCAGCTGTGCAAATGAGACCCCAGCAACCGCCCCCCAGCCCCAGTGATTCCCCACAGGCGTGAAGAGCAGTATCAGGGACACAAAGAAGCCGACGCCACAGGGAAGCACTTGGGTCACGCATCCATTTACAAGGTCATCGCCCTGTGCCTCTTTAAAGTCCTTCACTTTCGCCGGAGGCAAGTCAAGGTGACTGGGACAGACCGTGCTGCCGCTGCCCCTGTTCCCACCGACGCTCCCTGCTGTCCCTGCGAGCCCCTGGGAACCCAGGGCATCCTTCTCTTTCCTCTGGAAGTGGCCCAGCCACGCAGCAACCCGGGCCGTAGATAAGGCTGGCAATGGGCAGGAGCAGAGCGGCCGCGGGCTCTGCAGGGACCGGAGCATCCCTGGCCAACCCATACGCAGGCTCCGTGGGACCCGGGGCTTGCCTCAAGCACACACCCTCCAAACATCCTCCCTGCCCACCGCCGCGGGACCGGGCACCTCTGAGCTCACAGCAGTGCCATCTCCACGCCAGGGCTCTCCTCGAGTCTCAGCATGCTGGTTGTAAATGTCAGCAGTAAGAGAGAGGGAATTAAATGGAGGAGGGGGAGAAAAAGAAAAGGTGGGGGGGGGAAAAAAAAGGAGAGAAAGACGAAAGGGAGAAGAGACAGCTCTGCTAATGAGTCAGCCAGAAGTCTCAGAATCCATTTGAAACACGTAGGGCTTAATTTAACTTAATGGTTTTGTCAAACATTGGCACTCTGTTAAAAGCACAGGAGAGCTGGTAATCCAAATGCCAGTGGCTCTGCCTTTGCTAGTCACAAGAAAGCTGCTGTTCCAGTCCCCAGATAGATCCATCTGGTTTCATGCAGGCAGCAAGTATGGCCCTGGCTAATGCAGTCACTCATGAGGGTAGTTCTGTATTTACTTAGCACCGGCAGCAGCTCTGACTTTGCCCAGAACACAAAAAATAAACACAGCCACTGCATTTCTGAGCTTGTACATGTCTTAAGGCAGCTCCAGGCTTCTCCTGAAAACACGGCACGGTCAGGGGAAGAGAGATTTCCAACTTTCCCTCGGGAAGACAAAATGAAATCTCTGACCTATGTGGACTTCGGAAAGAAGTTGGAAGAAAAAAAAGAATAGCAAACTCTTTGCTCACAAGCAGGCAGAGAAAGCCATGAATTGAGCTGGGAAAGCTGGTTCCCCACCCAGCCCTGCTCTCCAGCAGCCCCAGGTCAAGGGCCCCCAGCAAACCCTGTGAGATAGAATGGGGCTCAACTCCAGGGCAGCTCTAGCTCTGCTGCTGTCAAACCCCTTCTAGAGATAAAAGCAGAAATTCCAACCTGCCATTTAAGATGATCTTCCTTCTGCAGGCTGAGCCCTTCTTTACACACAGTTAGGACAAGCAGAGGGTGTTTAAGCTGCCTTGCCTGCCCTGATGCCCTGTTCTGTCAGTAAATAGGGAATTTGGGACGTCTTGTTTTGGTTTTGTTCCCTCTCTATGGGCACCAGCAGGCACGGTGTGATTCAAGTCACCGAGACACAGGCACACTGGGGAGGGGCACCAGGGCACTCTCCCCTTTCCAGTGACAACAGTCCAGGAAGGTCAAGCTTGCCTATGGAGTCTTGGGAGGAGACTAAAACATTGCTTTTAACCTTGCAACCACCTGCAGAATATCAGTCTCTCTGCTCTGTCCTCCGCACCCACATCCTCCCATGCAGCAGCAGCAGCCACCACAAACTGGTGAGAACAGAGATGTTGGTGAGCTCTGCCCACCTCCAAAGCCACTTATGCCTCCAACAGCAGATCCCAGAAACCTTCCCTTCCCTAGGACAGTCTCCACTTCCCAGCACATTCCCCAACCCTTGCTCTGGTCCATCGCAGAGAACCACCTCTGCCATATACCCCAGGCAGAGAAAGGGCCAGGACTAAAGGAAGCACTGCTGCCAACCCCCAGAGCAGAGGGCTACAGAGGGAAACAAGCCCTAAACTCCAGGGCCATGGGCACATTCCCTGCTCCACATAGTGCAGGTGGGGAAAGGGCTCCAGGAAAACTCGGGGGGGGGGGGCAGTGGAGGCTTTTGAGCCTCTGCATCCCCTTAAACCTCCCCCTCCATCCCAGGACCCGGATTCCTGTTTGATTTAAGACACAAATGGGATCGAGTTTAAAGGTCTCAGCCTGGCCCTTGACTCCTTGGTGGGAGTCTTTCCACATCACAAAACCACCAGACAATTCAGCCTGATTGACAGCCTTTCAGGCAGTGGGGCCCGGAGCTGAGGGAGGGGAGGGGGCTGTGGGTCAGGGCTGAGGGGGGGCAGCCAGAGCAGTGCATGGGGCTGGGAGAGCAGGGGATGGCTGTGCAGTGGGGACAATGTTCAAGGTTTATGCTTCCACAGGAAAAAGGTTTTCGGGAAAGGATGAGAGGCTAGAGCATCCCTGAGGGATTCAGTTCCACTTAATACATGCAAAATCCAAATTGCAGATAGCACATGCAAGGGGAAGACAGAGATTTGGTATAATGCACTCTTTCCTGAGGTAAGGGGACAGCAGTGTGCAGCAGAGAAAGCAGGAAGCTGAGGACAAGATGGAAGGGGGACCCCAGGCTCACAGAGAGAAGAGTCAGTGACAGGCAAGAGCCAGGAGAGATCAGAGATGGAAAAACAAGTGAGCAAAGCCAGCATTCAGTGACCCTGGGCTTGGCCAGTGGGGCTGCAGCAAAGGCTGAGATGGCAGCACAGAAGCACACACATGTGGACACGTGCCATAGTCTGCCTCGGGCCCCGTCCCTGCTCTCCAACGCTGGCAAAACCCAGCCCAGTGAAGGGACTTGACCAAGTTACCCCTGCAGCAACAGGCAGGACCCCCAGAATGGCCAGTAGCAACGAGTAAGTGCTTCTTCACCTCCTCCACCCTTCTACTCCTCACACCCCAGCTCAGGAGAGCTGGGCACAATGGTCAGCTCCCTCCAACACGGCTCTTCCCCCTGTTCCAGGGCTGATGCCAGCAACCTCCATGGGTCTGCAGACCCCAGTCTTCTGCTGCACGTGGCCAGCCCCTTCCAAGCCCATTCACCTTGGTAATTTTGGGAGAAGGTTCCCTTGAAAGGATTCTCACCTTGCAGTCTGGGTCAAACCCATGTTTGCCAGCCCCTCTTCTCAAGAGGACACAATGCACTTCTGCAATGAGATGAGAGCCATCACTTGGGGAGATCAGGCAAGGGAAAGTAAGAAGACCACAGATACTTGTCACGCTATCTTATTTATACCCCCTTTTTGCACACAGGAAACCCTTTCTCCTACCTTCTTTTTTTCCCCCTCCTCTAAATAAAAGAGAAAAATTTTAAGCTGGTGCTTTAAAGCACAGCAACCGCCAGCCCATCTCCATGGCTTGCCAAGAGAGCAATTCATCCTCTGCCTCTATTCTGCAGTAGGTAAAGCCCCCCCTCTCGCTTTTGTTCATCTCCCCGCTCTTTTGTCTGGCCCTGAAAGCGTTGATCACTCCTGCATGAGGAATGTGAAACTGATGTGATGTGATAGGAACAATGCTCCGGCCCCGCTCCTCGCAGCCACATCAAAGTCCCCATTTGCATGGCTTCCCCTTGCCTGCCTGTCCCCCTCTGCCCCCGGCCGTGCTCTGGCTGCTTCAGCGCCTTCATTGTCCTCCCAGCTTCGAGAAGCAGCCTTGGCCTCCTGCTAAAAGGCACTCCATGGGCTGCCCGTGCCTGCCTCTGCCTTCTCCCGCCCATGGGAGATGGGATCCACGGGCAGCATCTGACATGTGGCATTCGCAGGTGGCACTGCGACAGACCGGGATGCACCAACGTGCTCTCTCCGTCCATCCTGCTGCTGTCTGGTACCCATTCCCCAATGGGTGCCTCTCCCCACAGCGCTGCCAGGCTGGGGTGGGGGGGTCTAAGGAAAAAGATGGAGAGGAAAGGAAGAGCTGACAAATCAAGGAGGTGTGGGGCAGTGGGACCCAGCCCTGCTAGAGGAGAATGGGGAGGTGCATGAGCATAAAGATTAGGATATTTCTCAGCCAGTGGAGGGCACAGAGGTAATTCACACTGAAAATGCCCTGCCCTTGCAGTGTCTGGGGGAGGTGGAACCCTGCCTGTCCTTCTGGTGTAGAGGCCAGGAGCCAGACACCCAGTGAGGACACGACCTGGCAGCTGGACACCACCACACCTGCAGCACTGCCAGCCCATGCAACACCCTCCAGTGCTGGCAGCGGCACAGAGCTCAGTGGATGCTGCAAAAGCCACTGGAGCAGCTGGATAAACACAGCTCTGGGCCCACGCAGCCTCCTGCCAGGCTGCTGAACCCAGAAATGCCGACACCAGGTAAAAGTCCTGCTGGTATTTTGCAATGGGCAGCTACAACCCAATGCCAAGCCGTGCCCCTCCCAAAGCACACTTCAGAAGGACTCTGGCTTGCCAGACTTCACCAGGTGAAAGGCTTTAACCCAGCAAAGGAGGCTGCTGAGAGAAAGCAAACCCTCCAGCAAGACAGAGAGCCTGTCCCCAGTGCCACAGCAGCTGTGGCTCCACAGCAAGCCTCTGCTGACATGACAGCAGCTGGAAAGTGATCACTTTACACCTCCCCAAGGCACCATCTGCCTCCAGGTCCAGTGGGAGCTCCAGGCAAGCAAGTTCTGTTTCCCTTCAGAGGGCACCCAGGTGCCTGCTGCCAGGCAGGGAGATGCAGGCAGCACCCTGGCAGGGAAGGGGAAATCCAGGCACTGGCCATACCAGCTGTGGAGCACGGGAGAGGCTGACATGGGACAGGACCAGAGGTAGCGGAACCACAGAGAACCACGCAGCACCGATCAAACACTGATGTCTCTGCAAAACTGAGGTGCTGCTGGTACCCCTCACAAGCTGAAGGATTTAATTTTTGGCAAAGAGGAAATAAACTTAGCTTACCCTTGCCACCAGGGCCCATGTAAGATTGATTCCCCATCCCGCTCGTTCTCAGGCTTCCAGTCGACCTCGACACCAACCATGATGCTGAGCTGGTCTGTGTCTCTGACCAACACACAGAGATGGCCAGCATCTCTCTGCTGAAACACAGAGGCTTCCATGTCCAGCCATTTCCAACACAGCATGCAAGATCCAGGTGAATCTGTGATCAAGGCTTTGAGCCCAAGCACATCTCCAGCTTGCACCTCATGCAGGGGATCAGTGATGAAGAGGGACTCCAGGTGTTTTGACTTCAAATGCACAGAAAGCATAAACCAACTGCCCGAGAGCTGTGTCTGAATTAAAACCCCTCAGACCAAAATGCCCTCATGGGTTACACGTAGTATGCACTGCTCTAATGTTAAACAGGCACTTCTTAGGCACTTCCCAGGCCACCAGTACCCAAGCAGACTCCCATATCTTGAGATCCCCTACCTTTTTCTTCAGTTTTTACCTGTTTTTGCTTATTCTGTTATAAGGTTATAAATAATAAGCTTTATAATTTCCTTATATTTGCCCCCTATTCCAGCGCCTCTGCTCCTCATCTCTAGCTGGAGCCCAGCAGCCTGCCAAAGGACACAGCACTGGCAACTATTCCTGATTTATACTGATGGAGAATATAACTTCCCTTTACTAAAGTAAATAGAGTCACTACCAAGAGGCAGAGCACAGTATTTTTTTATTAATGAGCATATTTCTGCCTCAGTGCTCACCGGGGAGGCAAGACAGTTCAATGTGGAAGAGCTAAAACCACCTTCCTAACACTCTGGGTCACATTTGCTACACAAAGAGTCTGTTGTTGTGCATTAGACCTGGCCAATGTCACTCCTGTTTAGGAAAGAGGAGTCTCTGCTAGAGGAGTATCTTGGGGTGTGATTAAGGAGGATATTTCGTTCTGGCACTCAGACTTTTCCCTGCCAAGGTGGTTTACCTTAGGATGACACCAGAAAGGCTGTTTTGCTGTAGCTGTCCTCACACACTAAACAGAGCCCCCAGCAGTTCTGAGGCTCCTTCATCAGGTTGGGGGAAGCACAGCACACACATCCGTGCTGCCCACCACCCTCCTGGGCTACCACCTGCTTACCCCAGGGGATAAAGCTCAGAGTCCTCTCTGTCCCCAGGAGGAATAGAGACCCCTGTGATGGGCTGACACTGGCTGGATGCCAGGTGTCCACCAAAGCCACTCTACCACTTCCGTCCTCGGCTGGACAAGGAGGGTAGAAAATACAGCAAAAGCTCCTGGGTCAAGATAAGGGCAGGGAGAGATCGCTCACCAATTACAGTCATGGGCAAAACAGACTCATCTTGGGGACATCAATTTATTTTATTACTAATTGAATCAGAGTAGGGTGATGAGAAATTAAACCAAATCTTAAAAACAGCTCCCACCAAGCCCTTCCTTCTTCCTGGGCTCAGCTTCACTCCCAATTTTCTCAACCTCCTCCCTCACAGAGGCTCAGGGGGATGGGGAATGGAGGACGCAGTCATTTCGCCACACTTTGTCCCTGCAGCTTCTTCCTCCCCAGAGGCTGGACTCCTCACACTCCTCACACAGGGGACCCTCTTCCCCTGCTTTATTGTGGGTTCCCTACCACAGGAGTTAGTCCTCCACAAACTTCTCCAGTGTGAGTCCTTCTCACGGGCTGCATGAACTTCTCCAGCATGGGTCCCTTCCACAGGGTGCAATCCTTCAGGAACAGGCTGCCCCAGTGTGGGTCCCCCAAGGGATCACAAGTCCTACCAGGAAACCTCCTCCAGCCTGGGCTCCTCTCTGCATGGGCCACAGGTCGTGCCAGGAGCCTACTCCAGCATGGGCTTCCCATGGGGTCACAGCCTCCTCTGGGCATCCACCTGCTGTGGTGTGAGGTCTTCTGCAGAATGCAGGCGGATTTCTGCTCCAGGATGGACCTCCAAGGGCTGCAGGGGCACAGGTGCCTCACCATGGGCTGCACCACAGACTGCAGGGGAATCTCTGCTCTGGCACCTGGGGCATCTCCTCCCTCTAGGTCTTCACTGACTTGGTGTCTGCAGAGCTGCTACTCTCACACAGCCTCACTCCTCTCTTCTCTGGCTGCAACTGTAATTTTTTCCCCCATTTCTTAAACCTGTTGTCCCAGAGGTGCTCCACCGTCGCTGATGGGCTCAGCCATGGCCAGCGGCAGGTCCATCTTGGAGCTGGCTGGCATTGGCCTGTCGGGCACAGGGCAGGCTCCTGGCAGCCCCTCACAGAGACCACCTCTGCAGCCCCCACCCCCACTACCAAAACCTTGCGCACAAACCCAGCACATGCCCACGCCCCCACCCCTGGAAGGAAGGCAGCATCAGTGTTTTTTGGGAGCTATAATGGTGCAAAGAAGTAGCTTTGCTCAGAGAGATGACAGCCTGCAGGGCTCCAGGACAGGAGCCTTGCTCCCGTGTTACCGCAGTGAGCTGCTGCAGGAGAGGACACAGATAAGGTGCTGTACATCTCTCCGGTGCTCCATCTCCCCAGCCCTCCACACAGCTGTCAGCAAGACAGGACAAGTCCCACTCCATCAGAAGGGTCCTTGCCAATGTTGCATCAGGAACAGAGAACAAATTCTTTGTGCCAGGAAGGGATAAAGTGATTCCCACACAGTGCTGGTGGACACCACCCTCCAGAATTGTGGATACACTGCAGAACCTCCTGCCCACTCAAGCAGGGCTGGGTATCACTCCTCCCCTGGGGATCAGGGACCAGGAGACAGCCGAGCTTTTCCCCTACTCTACACCAGTGGTCCTCACCAGCTCCTGGCCACCTCCAGCTGCTGATGCTGACCACATGGGATGCTGCACCCAGAGGAAGCCCCCTCAGCTCCCCTTACACTGGCATGGCAGCCTCCTGGAGCCCCACACTCCCAACCCTTCCATCCCATGGACAGCCGAAAGGCAGCAAGACAGTTAAACAGAGGCACCCAACTCACTGCATCCAATTCCCATCGGAGGCACACCACAGGTGAAGAGGCCTGAAATACAGCTGGACAGGTGTTGTTTCAGGGCCTCCTAATTCTCCGTCCCTAATTCATTCCCGGTTTCAGCGAGACGCAGTTAATTCTTGACCGGCCAGCACGCGTGCATGTTTCTTTGCTTTCAATCCGCCCAGCAAAATCCATTTACCCTGCCTGTCTCATCCAGTTTCCATCAAGCCTGCTGAATTCTCCTTCAGTGAAACAAGCAAGCTTACTGTAACACCCTCTTTTGTAAGAGCATGGCGAAAATGACAGTCTTTCTGGTACCCAGCTATTTCCCTTTGCAGGAGCTAAACGTCGCTTGTTTTCCATTGTGAACCATTCTGACTTCTTAAAATGCATGGAAGTACCAAGGGAGTCAATTCAACCGGGAAAGAAGTTTCTAAAAGGGAATATTTATTTACCCTGCAGTTTCCTGCGGAGAGGTTTAGGCCGGTAGTTTGCTAGACAAGGATGTGGGGGTCTCCAGGTGAACACGAGGGGGAAGCGATGCAATTCAGCATCTGCCTTGTCCAGCGCCAGCCATGAGGAGCCAGAGATCAAATTGTTGGTTTAAGGTTCCTGGCTGCAAAGCCCCACTTGGTGGGCCTGCAGGAGGCAGGGCAAAAGCTCCTCACAGCTTGCACAGCCAAGAGAGTTTTTTTGGCTTTCGGTGCCTGAGCCACAAGCCGCCTGTGGTTCTTGCCCAGTCCCAGTCCCCTGCAGTATGTGATTTCCACCTCAAGGCATCTCCTAGGGGTTTCTCAGACCGAGTTTGAGGCAAGACAGAGAGAACAGAAAACTCAGACCTGTTCCTCCCACACTCCCTGCTCCTTTCTTACTGCTTTTCCGGTGACATGGCAAAGGAGCTACAACAAGACACCAACATTACTGGCCCTGTGCTAAATGCTGCCAGAGAAGCAGCACGTGACTCAGAGTGACTCTTTTACCCCAAGCCAGCCAGAGAACAAGGTCAAGCTGCTATCTGCAAGCACCTGGAAGACCCACACTGTTAACTTCTGCCCAGAAGTAGACACCAGCAGCCTCAGAGCAGGGGTGAGTCCTCAGGGATGCACACCAAGGAAGGAGACTGCCAGAGAGCTCTCCTCCCATCCCCACTCCTGCCTGAGCAGGACAACTGCACATCTGGAGCCAGGCAGCTGGTGGGAACCCAGCATGGGGCACACCAAGCTCTGCAGAAGGAAACCTGGCCCCTGTGCTCCATTTGCAAAATGCTTGAAGCCTGATGCTTTCAGCACAGGAAACATCCAAACTCCTTACACTTTAGGATTTAATTTCCCTCCTGCAGTAGCCTGGAGTTTTCATTTCTCATCCTCTCTCGTTTTAGTTTCCTTACACTCTTTTCACATCCTTGCCTTTTTTTTTTTTCTTTTCTGGCGGCTCCTCAAGTTTCATTCTCTTTTCCAAGTTACACAAGATGAATTTAAGACTTCTGCCACTCCTCCCTGCTCATTAGCAGACATAAATTAAAAGCAGAATTAAAGAGATTACTTGCAATGCCACTTGAGACACCTTCAAGCCTCTTATTGCTTTGCCATGTACTGTGAATTCTGACTCACCAAGGGACTTTACATTCGGACCTTGCCAAGTGTTTATCTACATCCTGTTAGGTAGATTTGGGGGGAAGAGCTTTCATCCTTCTAAGAAATAAGATAAGATTAAGACTTTGCTGGAAGCTTTCCATTCCTGCATCAAGTTTTGTTGGAAAAAAAGTTACCACCTGCTAAGGTCTTTTGACACTGAAGAGCAGTTATGACCCATTTGCAGGAAAAAATGTGCAACAAATGATTTTTTTTGGTTTGTTTCATGGAATTTGCGTAGGATGTTATCAGACCTGTACTGGAAACAGCTACCACCTGCAGGGCCCTGATCAGCCACCACCTCCCACAGAGACCACGGCCACAGTGAGCCAAGGAAAATCACTGCACACCAGCCTGCTGCCAGGACCAAGAGCATCCTGTTGATTTCTGCATTTCCAGAAGATGAAGAGCTGAGGATCTGAAGATTTTTATTGCTAAGCTCAGCTGCACCTATCACCTCCCATCTGTGACCCTGTGTGTCAGGGAAGGGGCTGAGAGGGATGCCAGTTGCTCCACGCTCATGGATGTGCTGACATTTGCACCCAGAAGCTCAGAGATGTTGTCTGAGTGGAATCACAGTTATTTCTGAAGTCTTATATGGTGTTCACAGTACAGCCCCTGCTGTTAAAGGCTCAGTTGGCACAAGCCAGAGGGCACAGGGCTTACAGAGCCCTGCCTGTCGCACAGCACCATTCACACCCTGACAGTCACACACACAGATCCAGGCAAGAAGCGAAACTGAGCTCGAGTGGAGGGCAGAGCGCTCAACCACCTGTGGGAAAAGAGCAGCAAGAAGGACTGAGCATGTGTCAGGAGACATTCCACCCCAGCTGGTCACCGGAAAGGGGCTGGGAGTGATGAGGACAGAGCACAAAGCCAACAGCTCAACAACTGCCGGCTCAGAGCGCCAAGGCACGGCGAGAGCACACGGGCCATCACTGCTACGTAAGACACCACATGCCTTAATCTCTCCCGGGGGAGAGAACCTCTTCCAGCCCAGACTGTTTGTGTACTCAGCTAATTTTGCTGCCTGACTTTCCACCTACTTGCTCAGCGGAAAACCGATCCTCCCAAGTAATCATCACTATTCGATCCCTACCCTCGGACCCAAGGCCATGGCCTAAGCAAAACCCTGCTACGCTGCATCAGCTGCACACCCAGTGTCACAAGGGCAACTGGCTCTCCTTGCCGTGTCCCCTTTGCTGGAGCTCCTCTTCCAGCCTGAGCATCATGTGTGCCAGCACAATCAAATACTGCAGCCCACTTGTTAACCTAAACGAGCCTCCTATATCCTAAAATGCAGTTCAAAATCTCCTCTGTGGCTCCTACACACAAGTCAGGCTGTTCAAGCGCAGTAATATAATTAAGGGGAAAAAATACCCTGCATACACCAGGGAGCATCCTGAACAGCATGAGCTTAGTATTAGCTCTTACTAGAGCACAGTGTGACTATTCCTGGCTGCTGCCTCTGGTGCCGGTGTCCACACTTGTGGAAAAAAAGAAAAAAGGTTGTGGAAGTGGAACAGCTTCCAAAAAGAATTAGGAGAATGAGTTGGGAACTGGAAAGCCTGCTGTGCAGACGCAGGCTTGAGCGCTCAATTGGTTCAGCTAAGCCAAGAGACGATCAGGAGAGGACTTAATCACCCCCTGCAGAAGCACCAGTGCAGGGACAGGATTTCTGCTGGCAGTGGGACCCTCCTCCAGGGCTGTCCAGATTCCACACAGCAAAGGCAAGGGAGACAACTCAGCTCGCGGGTCACTGTAAGGGGGCAAACAAACTAGCCTGGGGTGGCAAGTATTCTGCCCAGATCTCAGCTCCAATTGCAAGCCACCCTACCCCTTAAGTCCCAAGCTGTAACAGAGGAGGCAGATGAGTGCGGGAGATGCCCTGGTCCCCTTCCCTGGACCAGCCAAAAGCATGAACCAAGGGCTTCCACTGACAGCCCACCCTGAGATGTCCCTCTGCACCTTCCTCTATCCCTTCATTTCACATGCAAGAGACTTGCCAAAGGAGAACCCCATGTTCTCACTAAAGACAGCCAGGCCAATGGTCATTTGGAAAAACAGAAGGCAGATTATATTGCTTTTAAAATGCAAGTCAGCTATCCTCACTGGATCAAGGGAAGGGTCACTTAGGACAGACCAGCAACCTTAAGAGGTCAGAACAGACATTCCATGTGTTTCTCCATCACTTTGAAGTCTAACTGTTCTTCCATTCCTGCTTCCATATTAAAACCAATTTCATCAGGGAAGCTCTGCATCAGACACTGCTCTAAAACTCTTCTGCAACACTGAAGCCTGGTCGTCACTCCTGGCTCCAGTTACAGCTCACTTCAGCTTTAAAGCAAGGCTGCCAGGGGTGCCTATCTGAGCTGAGTAATAAATGGCACAGGTCTGCCGCGCTGGGGCTGCAATCCCATTGCAGAGCTGCATCCTGGAGCCCAAGTGGCACATGAAGGAGCAGAGACATTACACCACTTCACGCGGGGACAGGAACAACTCACTGGGAGCCCACGTCGTCCCTCAGACTGGGGCATCCTTTGCACTGTCAACACCCCTGGCACCAGACTACCTTGTTTTTTTAAAGCAAAGGGACACAGTTATTTACATTCCATCCGTAATTCCCCTAATGCCCTGAAGAGTATTTACTGAGGTTAGCCAAGCATTTGAGATGCTTGCAAAGTACCCTCAAGTTTTCCTTAATAGCTATTTCTCTATAGTCATGTTTTGTTCCCAATCTCCCACACATCTCTTTGGGCTTTTTTAGTCTTGCTAAAGACAGGTATAAAGAGATGGCAAGGATCTCAGTCATTTGAGATAGGAAAAGAAATTGGTGAGAAAACAATTCTATTTAATGGACCTATTGTCTCCCTTCTATTTTCTTCTCCTTGGCAGTGCTGTGAAAAAGCCTTTCTCCTTCCTTCCATCACCAGCTGGAAGGGCTGAGATCACATAGCTCAGACACTTCCACACTGTGACTTAAAGATTCACCCCACTGTGAACTCAACAGCATCCACACTCCCCTCTGGCACCCAGCAGCATCCTTGCAGACAAGTTTTTAATAGCTTGACTGTTCTTCCCAGGCCCCACAGAAATCCACACTTGAGCACACTTCTCCATTTTGCATCCCTCACTGCTGCATGTTTCCTCACGAATGTTTTCCTTTCCTGGTTCTCTCCCTGATGCAATCCTCCAGGGCCACTTCACACCTCCCAGAACCTCCCATTTTTAAGTCCACTTTCTACTTCAGTTTCTCCAGGTACAGAATTATTAACCCAAAAATGCAACTGGGCAAGGTATTCTGGAGACAAAAAGCTTCCTACAACCTCACACCAAGAATCCTGCCCCAGGCATTTTTTCTCCCATAATAGTCCTTCCCTCTCTGATCACAGCATTCCCATCACCTTCTCGTGAAGGCAGCTAGAACCAACACAAGTTCTTTGGTCACCAGACTTCCGTGTGCTTGCAGTGCTGCCACTCAGCATCAGCGGGGTCAGTGCCAAGCCATCTCGTCCCCACCATCCATCTCCGGTTGTGTCTCTGCAGTATTCCCAGAGCCTCCAGCTGGGACAGCAGCTCCAACACCACACACACAGCGAGAGGCCCTGGCTGGAAAGGTTTAGAGCCTGTGCAGACACGGCAGGCGGGAGGGGGGAAACTAAAAACAAAACAGGAGAGAGGAAGGCAACCAGTTGCAGGGCAGCAAGGAGAGCACTCCGTCTGCTCCCTCTCCGCTGCCTGAGGTGCTCCCTGCATCCATCTGCAACCATTCCTGCCTGACTGGCAGAGGTTGGAGCACCACCGTGGCTTCTGGGCACCAGTGCAAAGAACCCTCTGTGAGGAGGGAGGGGAGAGTTCAAGCACCAGCCAAGAAAAGGCTGTTTCGTGCGAACTCTACCCACCCTTCACCTTCAAGGACACTTCCTCCCCTTGCCACAAGTAACAGGCACAGATAATTGAAGGAAAACATCGTTTCCCAGAGCGCTTCTGATCTGTATTATCCATGCTCCTTACAAGCTGTGGGGCGCGTTCTGGCCTCCACCAGCTGCGAGCACACAGGAAAGTGCAGCACAGGGGTGAGGGGCAGAACTGCTGCTGGGAATGCTAGGAACCACACCAAGCCACTTAATAGCTCCTGAAGGACCTGCAGCCACAGAGACACAGGGGCTTGTGCTCAGGCCAGGATGTCAAAGGCCCTGGGTCATTTGCACAGCCCAGGTTGCTTCCTAGAGCTTATCCAAGAGAGTGCATTTAACTGGGTAGGCCTGGGGCACCAGAGGGAGAGTTCAGTTCTCATCTATGGACTCGTGGGAGTTTTGTTCTGCCCCCCTTTAGGCTGCCTCCTAACCTTGGCACCAGCACCTCACTGGTCAGTCTAACAAAAAGACAACCTGGAAAAAGGAAGACATTTTGATTCCTTTCCAGTCATTTTCTTAAGCTTTGGGCATCTTTTTTTTTTTTTTTGCCAAAGCTTTGGCTGCTTCTACTCTGCTGCCATGGCTGGTTGGAGTCTCCCAGGAGGCGACTGGACAGACACATGGGACCCAGCTCACTCCAGCATCTCACTCCAGCATCTCACCCCAGCATCTCATGGCTCCTCCCCCATTGGAGAATTGTCAAAAAGGTGTTCAGGGACCACATTTCCCCAGCTCACTGCAGAAAGGCCCTATGCTCAGGAGCAAGGCATTAGTAGACATGCAGAAAAAAAGCAGATAAGCAAGAAGACTTAAAGGAAAAAAAAAATCCACTTTGGCAGCACATTCAAGGTGCCTTTCTCCAGAAGAGCCATGAAGAGGTGCTGCACACAGCACATGTACTAAAACCAGACTGTATTTTTTTCACAGAATTAGCCTCAGTCAAGGAAGCAGCAAAGGTCTGGCCAACCTGGACAGGGGGTAATTGCATATGGGACTACCCCTAGCAGTGCTGTTTTCCTCTGAGGGATGGTGAGATGCACAGATCTGGAACCACCACCCACCTCCAAGTGAGCTCCTGCAGCTGCTGTGACAAATGTGGGGACAGATGGGGACAGAGAGATGGGAAGCAGCAGTGACAGGCTGCAGCAACACACCTCCTTCCTTTGGAACAGCCTCGCTGCGTGCCGAGTCAGGCTCCTGCTTGCTTCAAATTCACCCAAACACCATCTCCTGCTCACTCAGGCCTCACCTCTCTCCTCTGTTCAGCCCTTCTTTCTCCTCTTCTTCCTTCCCCGCTCCCATTAGGGTTGGGAAACTCTCTAGTTCAGCATCTTCCATTTGTGAATTAAGTGATTTATACCCGCTCCAGCCTGGTAAACTATAAGATACTGGAGAGGATCCAGGACTGCAGGAAGCATGTCTGCCTTGGCAAAGACAAGAAGCAGAGGAAGAGACTGGATAGGAACTGGATGGGCTCTTCCTTCACCTGGTGCCCCAGCCTCTCTTTTCCAAGCCGTGTGATTTATCTCTCTCCGGACCATCTCTGCAGGAACCAGGTCCATTACGGAAATTAAAATGTGCTATTGCCAGCAGCTGGCAAGATCAACCCCTCAGCACGCTTGTCCCCTCCAAGCAGGGATGGCAGACACCGCGGAGCTTGCAGCCAAGTGCATCAGAGAAGGTGCCAAGAGAAGCTCCTGCACTGCGCCCTGGTGGGCCAGCAGCTTTGAACTGTGCTGGCCAGTGGCACAGCTCAGAGGGCCAGCCAGATGCCAGTCTGAAGCGGGATTCTGGCACAGCCAGGCTTCCAGGAGCAATGGAGAGTAAATATGGACCTGCCATGCCATTGCTCGCAACCCACAGCATAAACACGTCCAAGGTGTTAGAGACAAGCATCCCACCAGGATGCTTCAACACTGAGACTGAGTTTGGGCTGGGGGGAGAAGAAAACCCTTTCTCTCCTCTGCACAGCTTCCCTTCCTAGGGAAATATCCCCAGCAACAATATGCCTGAATCAAGGGAAGATTGATCTCCCAGGACAAATAACCATCACAGGGGGCTGGTGGCTGCAAGAGATCCTTCCCCAAAAGAAAGGCTTCAGCTTCACACACACAGGAGGAACCCTAGAAGAGGCAGCCTGGTGTTTCACCGACTGCAAACACATCAAGGTCATCATCACTCCCTAGACAAATCTTTTTTGCTCATGTATTTCCAAATGATAACGTGAGAGCATTCAGTCTTGAAGACGTTTGTGCTCCAAGCTGGTGACAGCTCTGGAGAAAGCACAGAAACAAACGCCTGAGGAAGCGTCTTAGAAGGGCTCAGAGCTGGCAAGGCAGGCACAAACTTCTCCTGAGCAAGATGAGCTCAGTCAGGCATTACTGACTGAAACAAGAAGAGAGAAATGCAATCCATGCTCGGAGGAGAGGATTCCCAGGAGCATGTTGCTCCCTACACCAGCGCTCCTCAACCCAAGTCACTGAAGGCACCAGTGAGCAGCCCAAGAGCCGCTGCAAACGCAAAGCCTCACACCCACCCAGCAGCACGTGCACACACAAGCAGCCATAGGAGAGGGAGAGCAGGTTTGTGAGCAGAGAAATGTTGGACTGTGCCGTCAAACAGCCCACGGGTTTTTGTCAGAGGAGGCAAGGTGGCCCTTAAAAGTCAGGGAACACAGTCCTGAAGGCTCAGATCTTCATGGCCACATCAAGAGCAGGAAAGAAAGAAGCCTTGTCACCAAGGGACCCTTAAAACTCCCACTGTTTCCCTGATGCAGAGAATGCAGGTCATGTACCCGGACCCTGGCGTTAACAGCAGGACAAGGTGTCCTTATGCACTCAAGCAGCAGAACAGGAGCTTGTTCCACCCGAGATTCTGCTTGCCTAAGCTCTTGTACAGCCAAAGGGCAGATGAGAAACAACCAGCTTTGGTGGGGGCTGGGGCAGAGAGGGATGGGTATCAGACAACTTTGTTTTTCAATGAATTTCCCACAAACAGACTTCTTGCTGGCACTTTCCATCACTTAAGACAAAAGAGTAGAAGTTATCATCTGGACAGTCAGAGCACTGCCATGCCAACTATCAGCCTAATCCTTCTGATTAGAAGAGGATTTGGAAACAAACGGGGGGGAGATTTCCTTCCTTCCTTCCTTCCTTCCGCAGCATTTCAAACAAACCCACTTCGTGCTGTGCCATGAGGTAACCTTTTGCCAGGCTGTCCTGTGCCCAGCCTAGACACAACAGGGCACTGAGCATGGTATCTGGAGCCAGAGATTCGATTCTTAAGTACCTCTGAACACGACGAGTTAAAGGGATCACAGCCACCCCCGCAGCTCTGCCCACACCACAGCAATATCCTCCTGCACATCACCTGGGAGAGCCCGGGGTGACACCACCCTCGGCTGGATCTGAGCCCTGACCTCCCAGTGCCCTTTTAAACCTTCTGTACTCTGCTCCCTGCATTGCCATGATACTCTCGCTCCCGGCCACAAGGAGCCTGCCAGGATTGCTGATCAGCTGCATGATCTGCTTAAGAGGAGAAGATCAAAGCACACCAACCAGCTCCTTTGCAGCCTGTGCCATTTCTGTCCTATGCTTCTCAGGGAAGCTCCAGGGTCTGCCAGGTGGACTGCAGGTAGCGCTGGGTGGGCTTACTCACGCCTGTCCCCCAGGAGCTGGAAAATGCTAGAGAAACGTGGCAGCTCTGCACACAAATGCAAATCCAAATGCCCAATCCAAATGTGGGAAGCTACAAAAAGGAAAGCAAAAGTGCCCTTTGGCAGGTCCCTTTCTCCCAGGGAAGGTCACTCGGGCCAGCAGATGCAGGGAGGCGTCACAGTGGGGCTCTCCATCAGCTGTTGACAGCACAGACACTTCATCTTCCGCCAGCAGGAACGTCTGGGCAGCCCTGCATAAGCTCCTCGGGTACTCTGGACCATCACCAAGTGACAGTTCATCCTCATTCTCCCATCCTTGCCAGCCTTCTGACCATCCACTCTGTAAATAGCTCAGATGGTTTCAAAGGGATGGGATAAGGAACAAGAGGTTAAAAAAAATTTTCTCCTCTCTCTCACCTGCCTGTGCAGCATCTCGGTCTGAGGCTGCAGGTCAAACAGCCTCCTTCAGTTCAAGGCAAACGGAGTCCTGTGATTTCTAAGTGACCATCTGTGACCCAGAGCTGCAGCGTGGAGAGTGGATACAGACCTGCATCTTAAGTAGCTTGATTTTTGTACTACATTTACACAGAGGCAGCAGAGAAATCCCCCAAACGCTTCACAGGCAGATGCAACAGCAGTGTGCAAGAGCTAATGCCATGCAGGGAACATGCTCTCCGCTGGCTGCAGCCTGGCTGCTCAGGCCCTGTGGGTAGCACGAGCCAGCAGGTCCTTTATTTTTTCCTAAGGGAAGAGCTACAGCCACTCAGCTTCCAGTTAACCAGAAGAACGTAGGCACGCTGCTACCAGGGCTACGACCCACCACATCTGCAGGCCAGCTCCTGGTGAGGGTTATCCCACCCCAAAAGCACCAAACCAGCCTGCCATGATCCACACAGGGAGCAAGAGACTCCACACAGCAGGGGAGCAACACCAAAACGCCCCCATCTGCCTGAGCACCGCTCCCAGCGGAGCACAATAGGCACATGGCAGAGCTGGGAGCACGGAGCATCTGTCCTGCTGGTGCTTCCCCTCTGGATACAAGGCAGTTCATCCCTGCTCCGCAAACATCCCTGCGCATCACTGCCCCGGCCAAGAGCCACGTTCTGCAGCTCAAGGGCAGGCAGATGGTAGAAAGCCACACTTGCAGCAGGAGCAGAGCAGGCAGCTTTGAATCAGGCTACAAATGCAATACAGCCATGCTGCTCCAACTGGCAAGTCCTTTGCCGTGCGTAAGTAGACTCATTGCCTCCCAGCACCTGCACAATGCCTTCAATTTACACACGAGGACAGTAATTAACACACCATCACCCGTGGATTGAGGCTGGATGATCAATTCAGCCATCACAACCTCGCTCCAGCCCCAGCACAACTTATTGCCCTGCCAAAGTCACTCCAGGCCCTTTTCTTCCTGATCAAAATGGGACTGCCAAAGGCTCACCAGAACTGGTGCTGCCAGTTTGTAGGTTGGCTCTTTTTTTTGAATTTAAAGTTGCATAGAGAAATTTACGAGGTATTTTTCAGGCCGAGATGTTGACATTTTATTTGCCCAGTAGGAGCACCCTGGGCTGCTTTATTGCAAAGATGTAATTGAACAAAGCACCAAGAACAGAAAGGGACCGGGAAAACCTCTGCAGCTGGGATGTACTTCATCTTGCAGCTCTCACACATCAGTGCTGAAGATGTACAACCAGATTACTGTCGTACAGCGTAAAACCTGTACCTGGAGACACTTGACAAGCCATGTCTGGGCAGGGGAGGGATGCAGCACGAAGTTGGGGTGCACGGCATCACCAAGACTCCTCAGAGCACAGAGCCTTGCTGGAGGGCACCTGGCAGCTGCAGGTACACAAGCACAGGCTTTGCACCGGCGGAGTGCAAGGGACGAGTTTCCCACTCAACCCTGACAGCACCTGAGCCCCTAAAGGAGGGAGAAAAAGCCAGCAGGTCCTCAGCTCTTCCCAAGGGTGGGTGGGGGGTGTGGGAATGCTGCAGGCGATCAAGACTTGCTTTCCTTAGTCTATGCACAGCAGAGGGAAAGAAAATAAAAATCTCTCTACTTTTGAGCCGTAGACTGTCAAAGGCTGGAGTTATACAGCGCATGCTCACCCTGCTGTTACGCCTTTCCTTGCATGTCCATACTGTCCACTGCCAGGGACAGAACCCTGGGACATTTGGCTGCACTGATCAAGCCATTCTCAGGCAATAAGCCAGCCTAAAGCATGCAGCAGGAAAGCACTGGGGCAGATATTTTGATTCACATTTGCAAGGGCTTTTGACAGGAGCAAAGAAAGAACATTTTAAGCATTCCTTTCAGCCAGCACGCATCCCGGCCCATGAGACCCCTCCTAGGGCAAGGCACAAGAACAATCTCTTTCAAATCAAGGGCTCCTTTGTCACCCTGCTGCAAGCCATTTGACCTTCAGAGTCAGAAGGAAGCTCATATCACAAGTGGTCTGATGGGCCCGGGTTGGGAGCGAGCCCAGGCACTCGAGAAGGACCACAGCCCGGCTGCCAACCCCAGCATCTCAGCAGGGAGATAAACAGACCCCGAGCCTGAGCACTCAGCTCTGGAAGCACTTGTTTCGACTCAGCACATTTCCTCTGACAGCCAGACGCAGAAGGTCACTCAGGCCAGCTTTCCACGTACAAGATATATCCTTGCCAAGAAAGAAAAGTCCCAGGTCAGGCTGTGCCACAGGTGTCCGGAGAAGGTTTAAGCCTTTGAAACAGAATCTAGCCTTCATTTCACCAACAGCATCTTCACATTTCTTTTAAATGCATCAATCCCCCCTGCCCTCCGGGCTCTGAGGAGGAGATTGCACTCCCCTCCTCATTCATTCACAGCTCTCCCTGCAATTGCCCCACGTTGAATATTTGGAGCTCTCTTCCTGCACCTCCCCTTTATTAGGGAGCACAGCACTTCTGAATGATACATAGACAGCTGACCCCACACAGGGCAAGAGCCAGCAGAGCTTCTGCCCTAAAATTCACCAAGTGCCCTGGTGCAGCCTTTTGAGAACTGCTTGCTATAGACAAGCTGCTCCCCTCACCAGAAAACTCGGCAAAGTGCGAGCAAACACGAGTTGCCATTGCTGTGACACCTCCAACGCGCAGCCATGCTGCCAGGGACCGCTCTCCCCAGGGACCGTGGCTCCTGCTCCGCACCAGGGGAGGACCACAGCACCTCCAAGTCACGGCAGAGCCCAGCCAGCATCCAAAATGCTGCGTCTTCTCCCAACCTTCGGATGCTGGGCGCTAGCAGAGCATCTCAGGCCAGCTGAAACTTTCAGCGTGTGCCTCAGGTGTCAGCGTGTTTACACACAGGGGTTGCTTGCTGGTGCAGAAGCAACAGAAGAGACACCGAGCCCCGAGACAGGGTTCGCTCCCCAGCAATAACCCAACCACCCCCATTTCCCCAGCCCCACCACTGCCTTCTGCCTGGAGCAAGGGAAAATAAAACACATGGGCTAACACCAATCCAGCCAATATTCTCCTTCAAACCTGCTCTGCAGTGATTGAAACCGTGACAATAACAACAGTTTTCACAAGGAGACAGGAACGAATCTGAGCATCAGGCACCAGCCAGAAGGAAGTCACGGCTGTGTGGGCACTGCAGAGAGCTGATCTTGGACTGTGCCCGGGTCAGCGTGAGCAAGGCACACGCTGGCTGGCACGCCAGCTTCTCCAGAAATGGGAAATGTGTGACAGATGCATCGTGCTTATGTGGCAGAACGGCTGCTGCCGCTCCCACGGAGCCCTGCCAGTCTGTTTGCACACAGGCACACCACGGGCCCATGTGTGTACCCTTCCCAGCCAGCGAGGTGTTACAATACACATCTAACTAATTCAATTATTAAAAAAAAAAAAAAAAAAAAAAGGATGAAAAATTAGAGCACACAGCCTGTGATTAAGAATTTCTTTCTCAACACGCTGGCAACACGCCTGCAATTACCAAGCCCTTGATTCTCTAAATTCCCCGGAGATCAACAGCATCTGATACCAGCGTGTCCTCAGGTCTTTCATAACCCAGAAGGCTGCTCCCCCACCCCGCTGTTTCAACACGGGTGAGATTTTTCACACCTTGCAGCTCAGAAACACTTAAACCTCGGACATCCAGCCCGGCAGGTCACACCAGATTCGCTGGAGTAATTGGCAGCACAGGTGGGCTGCAGCTGACACAAGCCAGGGCAAAAGTACTCTCATTAAAAGCAGCAAAGCAAGACCACGCTCAGCGCGATTGAAGGAAAATTGCTTCCCACACCAGCTCCGCCGAGCCGGCCACCAGGAACACCGCACAGGCAAGAGCTAGAACAGCCCTCCCACTAATAAGATCCCCCAGAAATGCGAACGATGGCCAAAGTAGCTACGTGAAGGCAGGGCAGGAGGCTGGGGAGAGCCAGATGGCTTTTCCCAGCCAATAACCCCAGGTGCCACAGGGTTAAATCAATGCGTGAAGCTATTAAAGGGGGTGGAAGTGTTTTAGCATGGTTGAGCGAAATTCCTCACACTTTTAAGCCGACAAGGAACCCATTGGGGCTTAACGGGCTAGCACAACCCATCCCATTACAGGTCGTTAACACGCACAGGAGCCTTGGGAAGAGGGGCAATTAGGGTTCCCCACTAACTCTGCAAGAGGGACTCCCTCCCGAGTTTCGAATCCCACCGATTGGGAAGAGGGATCCAGGAAGAGGCCATCCCCTCCTCTAGCCCTTGCACCTTCTCCACCTGGAAGGGGCACACACACCAGGACCTTCCAGCAGGCTGAGCTCTCAGCGGGCTGAAGGAGCAGAAAATTGGCCCTCAGAACAAAGTGCAATAGAGAAAGCTCCCAACCAAACCTCCTGTGCTGGAGGACATCCCTCTGCTCCACTTTCCTTCCTCCAGATTCAGGGCTGAGGAGCCCTGTCCATCACACACCTAGCAGCAAGAACAAGGAGATACCAACAAAGCATCTGCCCTGGAGAAGGCTGCTCCCCAGAGGCTACAGCGCAGTGCTGGGATTACTGTGGCCCTCAATTTCTGACATATGGAGCATGGTATTTCCAGCCTAGACATAAAGTTAAGACTCCTCAGGCACTTAATAGGCATATACTGGTTATTTTCCACTGGCAAGAAAACAGTAACTAAAGCTGAGGGAGAAGGAAAGGAAAAAAAGACTCACTGCATTGCTGCTTAGAGCACCTTGCCCTGCCCTCCTCCAGACATCCCCAAGGAGGGCAACCAGATTTGTCAGCATGGTGGGATGGGAGCCCTGAGACTGCAGACCTGGAGCTAAAAATAGGAGAGAAGTGGCCCCCGAATGTGGCTGCCAGCTTCTCCCACACAGCCAGCTCTGGGGAGGGTCTGAAATACTGATCTGCTGAATAGACTTTACAAATTCGGAAACAAGAACAATCCAGAGCATCAATGCCTTGCTCAACCCAGAGCAGAGAACAAGCTGGGAAAGGCTCTGGGTGGCTGCAAGAACAGTTGTGGATGGGAGAGAGAGAGAGAGACCACCCGTGTGGGAGAATGCCTGGAACAGTCCCCAAAAAAGTGAAGAAAAATCCTACAATGCAGAGTGCAGACAGCCTTGGACACGATGATTTGGCAAATAAGGATTTTACTGTGATGGAACTGATATTTGTCTTTTCTTCACTCCCATAAGAGGGTCCAAAGCTCCCATAGAGAATATAATAAGGAACTCAAAGGGGCTGCTTTCCTCAAATACCTCTTCCTTTGGGCACCCAGCCCCGTCCACAATCTAAACATCCCCAACACATGCAGCCCATCAGGGCTTTGGTCTCTCACAGGTGGTGTTCCCTTCCTTGCCTGTCTCAAAAGTAGGATAAGATCATCGTAGCAGCACAAATCACCACGGGCAGTAAAGTGACTCTGGACTTGCATCAGTCCAGCCAGGACTCAGCTCCAGCTCTTTCCCTTCTCTGTGTTCAAACACCTACCAAACATTAAGGAGACCCCACCCACAGCCCTTTGGTGGCTGTGTGAAGTAAGAAGTTGCAGCAGCGTAACTCTGACTTCTCCTCATGGAGTTGTCACTTCCAATTCAGCCCAAGACAAGTCAGCTTCCCAGTTCTCTCTCCAGAAGTCTCCACAGCAGCTGTACTCTCAGCCTGACCAGCATCTGCTCACCAAGCTGCTGCCCTGGCTCAAGGACACCACCTGTAACACCACTCCATCCCTCCAGCTGCACCCAGCTCCTCCGGGCTCCCACTTCTGCACGTGCCCCTCGTTGCAGCCACCCTTCCTCGGGGGAATGGGCCCTGCTCAGATCTCACCAGCCTCCAGCTGCAAATACTCCCCTCTTTGCATCCTCCTTCAAGCCCCTTCCCAGGACCCTCTTTCCCTCAAAGTGCTGTTTACCACTGATGGGAAGGCTCCCAAGGATGCCCGTGGAATTACCCAATATATAGAGACAAATCACTTTGTATTTTGCTCCCATCATCCTAGGAGGAGCCCCAGAAACACCTACAGAAGTATCACCCCAGCACCAGGTTCGCTTTGATGCCTCAGAAGCGACCAGGCAACTGCTGTGAAGCCACTTGCCCCATCTCTGCCCCACACGCACCAGGGCTGGTCTGCACCGAAAGCAGAGAGCTACGAGCACAGCCCAGCTGGGCTCCCAACCAGGAACAGTCTGCAAGCTGCTGCCTGATCCCTGCCTCTGGCTGGAAAAGGGCAGAAACACCTGCAAACCCCACAGCAGAAACAAACAAACAAAAAGATAATTCCAAGCAATGGATTTCCTCGCTGTCCCCTTCTTGCACAGGGACAGATCCAGCTGGAAAGGACCTTGATGACACACCTAGTCTATGCCCTATGTCCCAAGAAGCCACCCCAACAGGCAGGGTTGGAACAAGCAGCATTAGAAGACACCCAAGCCCCTCCCAGCAGTCCGGGAGAGGAGCCGGAGCCCCTTGGAGAGAGGAGAGCTCAACCAGGCAGGAGCAACATCTTGCAGCAAACTATTTGATTGTGAGGCACTGGCACAGGTTGCCCAGAGAAGCTGTGGCTGCCCCATCCCTGGCAGTGTTCAAGGCCAGGCTGGATGGGGCTCTGAGCAACCTGGTCTAGTGGAAGGTGTCCCTGCCCCTGGCAGGGGGGTTGGAACAAGATCGTCTTTAAAGTCCCTTCCAACCCAAACCATCCTACAATTCCATGAATTTGCTCTGCAAAGACCAGGGTGAGCCCAACCTGCAAAGGCTCCAGTGGGTCTCATAGTGCCGTTTTCCACCAGACTGGAGCTTGAAGGCAGCACAAGCGCAAGTGCTTCCTCCCGCTGCCCCACCCGCCCCAAGGAGACGTTACCTGGCCTCGTATAATCGCAGACGTTCAACAGAGAGGGGAACCACAGCAGGGCAGCTGAAGGGACCGGGGGCAGTGCTCCAACCCCGCTTTTGCCCCGCTCACATAGGAAGCGCTGCAGAAGAGGCGCATGGCCGGGTGTATTCACCCGCTGCCGCCGCCGCGCCGCCCGCGGAGTGCAGAGTGCTTCCCCGCCTGATCCGCCACGCATTTGTTTCGTGTTGCAGGCACTGGCAGGGCTGATTTGTAAGATGATGAAGCGGTCTGAAGCCTTCCACATACATGCCAATTAGATGCTCCAAACCCCAGGCTCAGCAGAAGGTCAAGTGCGTGCTGTGCCGCGCTCAGCCGCACGCTCCCCGCATCCGCCGGGCTGCTCGATGGGATGTCTGAGGAAGGCTTGGGACAGCACCCGCCGCTTGGTTTCATGGTTCACGAGGAATTGGCTTAAAATGGGGAGGGGGCCTAGAAATAAAAGTTGAGGGTGTTTTTGTTTTAAACAGGGAGGCCAGACGTGTAACAGTCTCACAACTTCGAGCTGTTTTGATCCAGCCAGCCCCCTCTCTGCTGAGTTCTGTCAGGAGACAGGCACAAAGCACCAATTAAAGACGAGTTATGCTTTTTCTGTCAAGCAAAAAAGAAAGGAGGAGGGGGGAGAAGATGATGGGGAAGGGGGGGAGAGAAGAAATCCAGCCCTGGAGTAATTTTGCTTTCAAAGCAAGCTGTCAAGGCAGCCCCCTCTCCTCCCATCTCCTGCGGAGGAAGAGCGAGGGAGCACCCGTGCGCCTGCTGCGGACGCGTGGCATCAGTCATCAGACCACACCATCAGTCACTTGGCACATCAGGCCGAGCCGTGCCCTCACCTTCCCTCGGGCATCCGTCAAAGCCTGTGACAGGGAACAGCGGATTCCTAGCGGAGATGGGCTGAGCACAAGCCCCACCAGCGCTGATGACAAGAATCCCCAGTTATGGGCAATTAGACTGGGAGCAAAGCAAAACAAAAGCAGCAAGGATTCCGTACACTGGCTGGCTCTTGTGGCCACATCAGCTCGGTTTTTCCACGGTAGAGACATGCACAGCCAGCACAAGCAGGTAAACACTGCCTCTTCTGCCACATGGGTTACCATGTTTGAAAGCTCCCTGCATGGCTGAGCTCGGGACAGAGGGCTGAGACCTCTCCCATATATTCCACACCACTGCTTGGTTCAAACCAAGGCTACCTGCCTTTGCAGCACACTGCCAAGGAACCACAGCACCAAGGACACGGCAAGCTCTCCATCACTTTGGGCTGATACTACTGCCTCTGAAACTAGCTTGAGCACTTGCAAGCCATTCTCAGACCTCACTCAGCAAGCACCACTCCTGCAGATGGACAGATTAAGAAGATGACAAAGATCCCTCAAGGCTTCATTGTTGTATGAGGAAGATAAATAGCAAGCACAACTCCTTCTAAGGTGAAAAAGGGCAGGTATTTCAGCACTGCACAAGCACCAACCCCACCCTGAATAACCTATCTGCTTCCTTAGCAAAGTACCCTTTGCAGAGCCTGCTGGTTACTGATTAGGGCATCATCTTCACTCCCACCTCCTCCTTCCTGGGCTTTCTGAAAGCTGCAGCTAATTACAGCACAAAGTCACCCGCAGGAGATAATGCAGCAGGGTGGCACTCCTGCTGGGCTGACTGCTCCCGAGGAGGGGATACCCTCTGCCACATTAGCAGCACCCAGTCTTCTGGGCTGGATCCATCCCACAACCAGCCCAAAGGAGGAGGGGGAGGAAAGAGCATCTCTGCCCCGGTTTAGGTCTGCCTGGGCTGGCTGCTCACACTCCCAGCTCACCAGCGAGCGCCCTGCTCATTAGCATGGGGTCACTCAGCTGCAGCAGGGCACAAGCACCACTTGGCTATTGCAACACCACTCACGTCCACTGCTGTGGAAGTGTTGAATTTCTTTTAAGAGCTCTGAAGATCTCAGTTTGAATTTAAGAGAGGGGGAAAAAAAAAAATCTCACAAAGAATTGCACGATCTCTGTAAACATACCAGAGGAAAAAAGAAAGCGAATCTTTGCGCCTCTTGACCTTGACAATGTCCTTATAATTACAAGACTATTTATTTTCTGTTAAACCCCAACTATTGAACAGACAGTGTCAAGTTGGTTTTTTCCTGAGCAGGTGATTATCCTGCCTGACTAATCTAATGAAAATTATCAGGAGGCTACTGACCTCCTGCTACACACACTAAATAATGCACAAAGCTTCAGGATCAGACAGGCAAATCATAACCCTGCCTTATCTTAATCACTTTCTATACAGCTCCAGGCCTGTTCCACTTCTAGTTGGCTGTGTTAGCCAAATGCTATCTCAGTGGAAACCACAGCAGAGCCAGCCCTGAGAACTGCACAGCAAAAAGTTACCTCCTTAAGATTTATTTCTGTAGAAGCCAAGAGCTGCAGAGGCAGATATATTTAGTCTTTAAGCTGCTGTCTGACTCCTGAGCTTATAGCATGAGGCGGTGGTCCCCTGGCACTGGGCTTTGGGAAAAGCAGCATTTTCCTGCTACTTTGATGCAGGATACAAGGAAGGTAAGGTCTAAAAATGCGTGCACAAAGGGGCTCACTGGTCAGGTAGGTAAAGCCACCCTCTGCACTCCATCCTCTCAGAAGCTCATTTCAGCCTCCCCCCGCAAACAGGGCTGCCCACAGCATGAGAACGAGGACCCCACACTGGGGATGCTCTGTCCCCAGCTCGGAGCTTGAGGATCTGCAGCAATCCTGTCCCACTCCTTGCAGTCCCTCTCTCCTTCAGGAGAGACGAGTGCAGCAGCTGGTAGAGATAAAAGACTACAACTAGCAATTAAGGAGGCTAGAACTAAGCAAGGAGACATAAAAAAAAAAGTTATCACACAGTCCTCACACAGCCTCAACTTGAACAGCACCCACAGCTAGAGGAACGGAATGCACTGAGGTGACTTCAAGCCTAAAATAATTTTCCACTTGGGAATCTACAGAGAATTGTGGAAAAACACTGCTAAAGGACAAGCTGACTAATTTTTACAACCCCCGCTCCCAACATGAAACCCCAGCTACCACACCACAGACAAGGCACCCCTCTCACCCACCCAGCCCGACCTCACTGCCTCACCCTTAGCACCCATCAGAGGTGGTTCTTCAGACCTTCTGGCACAGGAGCTCCCAGACTACCTCCCATCAGTGCCGCAGCCAGGAGCTTCACCTCAAAGTGCTGCCAGCCTCAGCACCCTGCTCCTGCCCTGCAAGGCTCTCCCCATCTGCGAAACACCTGATTTATCCTCCCACCCTGGATATCATGGAACTTGAGTCACTTTTCTCCTGCTGAGGAGGTGCTAAGGAAGACGTGGGTGGACAGGATTCCTCATCTTAAACGGCCAATTCCGCCCTTCTTACAACCTTTCAGAAGGAGAGGGGCAGTCTCCTCTAAAGTGAGCAGGAAAAAGCCCAAGGTGGTTTTAGGCATAACAGAAGAGGGAGCAAGAGAAAACATAGAAAGACAGGCAGGAAATAGCACAAGATTCAGCTTCAGGAAAATACCAGCTAACACATGCAAGGAAAATGATCCATAGCAGAGATATTCAAAGGGAACCAAAAATCTGGGAAAAATTAATGTCCACAGCAGCAATTGTGGGGGGACAGTGAGCAGGCAGGGCTTTCAAAATGAGCACTGCCGAGGCAGAGGCTCTACCTAGGCCAGATCACAAATCTGGAGATGGAAGGATTCTGCCCTACTGCTCTGTGGACATGGCCACGCCCAAGGGTGTGTCCAGAGTGATAATCCTGAGTCCCATGGAGCCTGGTCACACCATCCGGACATGGTGTAGCTGAAAGGGTTAACTGTCAAGGACAGAGCAAGAGAAGAGGTCCTTTGTTTTTTGTTTCAATTCTAGAGAGCTGCCTGTTGCTGAGGCATCTGAGCCACTTCTGCAAGGAGTTAGAACAATAATTAAATTCCTCCATGTCCTAGTCTGGGTGACAAGAGCAACCTCTGGCTTCTCTGGTCATTGAAGCCAACACTGTAATTGCTTGTGTCACACAGCCTTGCTCCATCCACACACCCTGACTCTGCCCTGAAAAGCCAAGATGCAGGTCAGTTCGTGTCTCTGCTGTCTAGCAGCTGCTTGGTATGCTCCACGGGCACAGCTGGGGTTGCAAGAGGGCCACTGGCTGGGTTAAACTGGCAGCACCCCGCTGAGTTATGCGGGACCCTCTTGAACTGCCATCCTTGCTGAAAAATGCTGCTCAGGGGCAGCTGAGACAGCTCCCAACAGGCACCATGCAGGGTCCGGTGAGTGTAAAGCAGGAGGTGAGAGCCTGGCAAAAGCCAGTGAACTACAGCTGTCTCAGGATTGGCTTTATCATTGTGCCTGGGCAGGGAGAAGGCTTGCACAAGAGGAACGGATGGAGTTAAAACTGTGCTGCACAAAGCCCTCAAAAGTGCTCCAACGAGTGAAACAAGCTGGCTGCTGGTGCTGGGATGAAGAGATGGCTCTGGCTCCAGCTCCAGCACCTGCAGCCACCGCTGGCACCCTGTTCCAGTGCCCGGCAAGCACCATCCTCTTCTCACGCCAGGAAACGTGGCAGAAGGTCGTGACTGCCTGGGAGGGACTGCAACACCAGAGCTTGCAAATGCACGTTCTGGGGAGGTTTCTCCACTCCCCAAGCTGACTTCCAGCTGGAGACACGAGCCTGCGCTTGTCCCCAGAGCAGACAGCAGCAACAGAGGCACCCCCTGGTGCCGCTCTCCACCAGCACAGCATGGCAAGGCATTGCAGTGGCAGCCTCCAGGGACACGGCAGCGATTTACTCGCCGCAGACAGACGGACAGCGCTCGCCTTCCTCGCCGAGACCCCGTGGGTGAGACACTGATTAGTGTCACCCATCCTGGCTGTACCTCAAGGCAGACACCCAGCCTGCTGGGACTCTGCTGGGAGCCCACCAGCTCCTTGCATTGGTTTGCGTTTAAGACCCAGGGGAGATGCAGGTTTAAGGAGGAGAAAGGGTTTGCCTGCAAGTCTCTACCCCTGTCCTCTCCACCCCAGCACCTCTTTTCCAGTGCAAGCGTGGCTCTGCTGCTTTTGAGCACCCACCACTAGCTGATTCCAGAATGGCCTGATTAACAGGGGGAAAAAGGAAGCTAAAATCTGTTTCTCTTCATGCGTCCACCAGCAGAGCCGTTGCTCCAGCCCCCACGTGTTACTGCCAGTGACGGGAGGCAGGAGGATCCCAGCTGGACTCCTCCAAGGCAGGGATGGAGCAGGGCGAGCTGTTGCTGGGCCAGCACTTAGGAGAAAAGCATCTTCAGCTTGACAACTCAGCAAATTTGATCTGAAACTGGCGAGAGAGAAAAAATGCAAAGGCTTTAAATGTCATCTCGGGTTTGACTGCCAGAAGCATTACAGACAGACAGACAGACTGACAGACAGATAAGCACAGTGCTGCACAAAGAGCTGGATGCCCTACTTTGGTCTACTCAAGTATTTACTAATGTGTCCCACAGCTGGCATGAGCTGTTAGCAACTCAAGAAAGCTGGTTTTCTACCACCAGCTCCGTTCTGGGACCTCAAGGAAATCCCAAAGCCACTCCAGGTTTCAGATTCCCCTCTTTGCAAGCCATGATACTTCCCTCCAGCCCTAGGTGGTGGCAAGGTTAAAGGCTGACCCTGGTAATGTACTACAGCAGGCAGCCTTGGGGAACCCTCCAAGCCTAAATGCACATGTGCAGGTGAGTCAAACCTCTAGTTTGGGTCCTAGACCCAAAGACAGACCAGATCAATTCCTTGTTGTAAGGGGCAAAGTCAAAATCACCAACACATGTCCTTTGCCATTGGCTCTTCTGACCTGGGCAAGTCACTTCATCTTCTCCTTCCTTCCCCTGGGGAGGCACTGGGGAGATACAGGTCTATCAGTGCACAAATGGCTCTCCCCTGTGCATAAGGCAGACCTGCTTGGAAAAAAGCCTCACCATTGCTGGCCTGACTGCAGGTAAAGACTTGCCAAGCCCAGGAAGCACAAATACTGCATGCCTCTGAAGTCAAGGACCCACCATGGCTGTTGGGGAAGTTCCTCTTCATCCTCGCTTTGCAGGTGAAGAAGTCGGGGTGAACCTGAAACTGCTGATCCAGAGCAAAGAGGGCTGGGGAGAGCAGATGTGTCTGTACAGCAAAAATCGCTTTGCAGAGCGGGGATACACAGCATCAATGATCCCCCTTCCAGTCCTCATCCCATCCAAACAACCCCCAAGAACACGGTGTGTCCCAGCATTGCTGGAAGACAGCTACAAGCAGAAAACTGGAGCCCAGCAAGCAGGGTGTGCCAACGGGAAATGACTGATGGTAGCTTGCTGGACTTCTGAAGGAGGGACACCTTCACTGGGAGTCACCAGGTGCTTGCTTGGGATGTTCTCCACACTCAGGTTTCACAGAGCTCAAACTGCACCTTCTCCTGGCAAAACCACTCCAGCTGCAGATAAGAAGGAGAAGCCTCCAAAATTCCCTAGGCAGTTGGGACATCACAGAAATGTCCCGTCAAAAGGGTTTCTGCCAGGTGGCATAGCACACCTGTGGCATGGCCAAAAATGTTGTCCAGCCCAAACGCTCGCTCCTGCACAGATTTCAGCATTAGCTGGTGCTCTGTGCCCTGTCACAGCACTTACTCTCATGCACAAAATAAAAACTAGACACGCCAACATACCCAATGGGCCTGTCAAACTAATCACGTTAGGAGGACTGGAAACACACCAGCAGCAAGAGCCGGCCCCTGCTCCAGAGCCCTTGCAGAAATCACGCGTCCAGGAGACGGAAAAGCCTCTGTCGTTCCCGTAACCAGGTCAATAAAAGCACAGACAACTCCATCCAGAGGGAGACTTTTTTTTTTTTTTTTTTTTTACGAATCACAAGAAAGAGCAGCTCCAGCTCCCCCAGCCGCGGATAGGTGGGCAGGCACAGAGGGGCGGCGGGGAAACGTGTCTGCGCAACACGTGTGGGCCAGCGGCCGCCCCGCACATGGCCGGGGAATGGGGGCCAGAGGAAACCGCCCGGAGCCGAGCCGGGAGGAGCGGCGGCGGCAGCTCGGTGTGACTTCTCCCACCCCCACCAGCCCGGCTCCCAAATCCAACACCCTCCCACCCATATGCGTGTCTGGCGTGCTGGGAAGAGACAACGGGCCGGACAAGGATTTCAAAGCTGAGCGGTCCCAGGCAGCTTTGAGTGGCCTCAGATTCATGGAGTGACAATAACCAGCCCTTTGGGGAACAAAAATACCCAAAATGAACTTCATTCAGGTTCCTCAAGAACAAAGCAGTCCCGTCCCCAAACCCATAGTTATCTGTGGGTGCGCTTTACTGTAACACTGTTATTTCTGGAGCTCTTCATTAAGTGAGAAGCCCAGAGGACTGGACAGAGCTTTTTTTGATCGAATTTCAGAGCAGCAGCAGCCTTTTGTTGTCTCTCCTTCCTTTTAACATATTTATTTTTCAAGCCCTTAGTTCAGTGGCACAGAGGAGGGTAAATCCCACATTGGCGAAGACTGGCACAGGCTGCCTCCCCTTTGCATCTGAGAACCACATTCTAACCACAGGAGAGGATGTGTCCTCATTATCACCAGCATTTTTTAGGCCGTAGTCAAAAGGACTGTGATGCAGAGTGTACCTACAGTACAAGCACATATAAGGTTGTTTTATTATATACACGGTATTGTTTGATTTCACAACCAAACCTCGCACCTGGCCCCGAGGCACCCAAGCCAGGCTGCTTCTCCGAGCAGGAGGGCAGCACCGCAGGTCACCCCTCCCGTGCTGATCAGCTTGCCAGGCTCCAGCAAGGGGAGCAGCTCCCCATCCATCGCCCACAACACGGCACCCTGAAGTGCCCCCCGGCAGCCCCGGGACACCACGGCAACAACCTGGAACAGGGATAGCTGGGTGGGTCAGCCTTGCATGGCAGGGTCCTTCGAGTTACCACACCCAGCCTCCAAGTTATTTGCACATGTACTCCAGAGTCTGAGGAAGCCACGAGAGAGCAGGAGAAGTAAGCAAATACCCGGCTGCAACTTTGTGAACAAAATGAATTCACTGGCTTAACACCCACTTAATTAAGAGCAGGCGCATCCCTCGGTAACTCCTAGCATGGGGATGTGCCTCGTTCTGTGTTTGCTTTCGGGGGGGCTGCGACACCACCAACAAAAGCAAAACTGGTCACCAGTCCCTTTGCAGAGCCAGGCTGGTTATACATTACTGACGGAACACACGGGGAACATCCTTGCCCCAGGATCTACTTTTCTTCCCACTGCAACAGGAGTAACAGTAGCTCCTTCCTGCCAAGGAGGTCTGAGCCACCCACTGCTTCTCTCTCCTGGCAATTCAGAGGGCTCTGACAGCCTTGGGGACCTCAGCCCTGCGAGAGGAGAGAATGCTTTTGGCTCACTGTTGCTGGGAATGACAATGGGCCCTGCTCTCCACACTCACCCACCAGCCAACTCCCTGGCTTTAGGTGGCTCCAACTGGCTCTTAGCACCACTGGTGGGGATGGGCAGCTCATGCTGTCCTCTCCTCACGGGGCAGACTGAACAATGGTGTGGGTGGATAAAGAACAGGGAATGAGAGCAGCCCCAGAGGGAGCAACCCCCAGCCCCTCCTCTCAAAGGGGGACCAACCACCCACCAGCCAGGTTTGGTCCGGCAGAGGTCCAGGCTGCAAGCTGCTTCCAGTATCACGGAAAAGACTTCCCAGGAGCCTTTCCCTCTTACCCAGCACTTCTTGTACCGCTTCCCGCACCAGTTCCCCCTCACAGGGTGTGTTGCATAGTATTTAAATACAACCAGGTCCGGGCAAGCCAGATTTCAGTTGATCCCGGGTCCCCTCTGTAAGGCAATGCTAGGAAAATGCTCCACCAGCTGTTAGTACAGCATCACTTAATGCAAACCCTTACAGTCTTCCTCCTCCAGCCTCCCCCAGGCAGAGAGCAGCAGAAAGTGATCCCCCCCCCCGGGGAAAAGAGAGGAGATTTCCCACATAATAGGCACCAGTATTAATTCTTCCAACTGCTGCAGCTTTCCTTTCATTCTGTGACTTTATGAACATCACTCGATGTTGGCAGCAGCCCTAGAGGGTATCTCAAGTCACCTGAAGGGAAAACAGCTTCTTCAAGCACCAGCATCTGGGCTGCCTCTGAGACAGAGGGCAGCAGCTCTGGCCGTGCATGGCCACACTGACCAGGCAGCTCACAGCCACGGCACTGGATCAGCCATGCCTCAAGAGGGCTTTGATGACATCTTTAGGGTGTCATGGCTAATTAGAGCCCTGACTATACCCTCTAATTAGGTAACACTTTCAGACAAATCACCCTGTCCTCTTCAAACCACTTCACACCTCCAGATACATCCCTAATTGACTTGGAAGTTGACTCGGCACTTCTTCCCGAACCTCCTTCCATTTCACAAGGCGTTTCAAAATAAATAAACCCCTGCTCCTCGGTCCTGTCTCGGAGACCGGCTGGGGAATTGCCCTCACGTCCGCACAGGCACGCACCTGCACGACCTGACACAAAACCTCCAGCGCAGGCACAAAGCAAACGCTCTGACGCAGCGGCAGCATTGTCCTCCTCTGATCTCTCGTTTCCAGCCATCCTGGTGCTACTTTCAACAACAGTCAGCAAAGCCTTTTCTCGGAGAACAGGAGTGTTTGCGATGCGTCAGTGTCCTACTAAAAATACTGCCTGGGGGCTTGCAAGAGGAGCAGGGCTCCAGCAAAGGAGCCCGGTGTCTGGCAACAGAAGGCATTGGAAAAAACCCTAACCATTGAGAAATTAATATGCCAGAATCTTATCAAGTGTCAGCATTTCAATCCAGAAGCTTGATTTCTATTTTCATTAGGCAGTGAATAAACTGAAATGATCCAAATGTTTTCAGTTTCCCGATAGCACAAAATTTGAAGTAGATAGGCAACCCACCCCCACCATCATAACGGCAAACATGCTGAACAAAAACTATCAAAATTCATAGAAGATAAATATTGAGCCCTTAAAAGCCTGCTATGAGAACAATGTCTCTTTATTTGCTTTCCGTGAGGTTTGTTATAACAAGAGAGAAAGACTCCAGTATGCAGTGTTTTAATATATATACACTCATTCACAGCTGGAATAATAGATTTTAAGGACGGAGGACAATATTGCAGCTGGATGTATGCAGAAATACATAAACATACCTTCAAAAACATATTCTTTGCACTCTACCCAGATATATAGATGGACATATATAATACACACACACACACACACTCTCCATGTTTCAGATCGATCAGAACCATTCATTAAATCAGACTCTCTAAAGTTTCTGCTGCTTTGGGAAAACATGACCCTGAGGAGACATCATGCATGAACTTAACAACCAGCAGAAAATGAAACCATGACACGCTGCATCTTGAAAGCCAGCCCTGAATCTAACTTAATCCCTGCTCTGGACAATGCCTCTGGAGAGGCATTAAAACCATGCTAAGGTGTTTTCCTGGATTTCCCAGATTCCCCGGAGATTCCCTGGCACTCTGGCTGCATCCATCTCCTTCTCGCTTCGGAGGTGTTTCCGGCTGAGCGCTCCCATCCTTACTCCTGCTGCGCCCACAGCCAGTGACGGACGGACCCCGCGGAGCAGCATCCGGAGAGCTGCGTCCTGCCCTGGCAGCAGGACGAGCTACCCGGGGCTGCTCGTGGTGCTCAACACCCGCAATCCTACAAAATGTGCAGGGGGGTGATGTACGTGCAGGGGAGTGATGTACGGGGCTCGAAGGGTCAAGAGCAGCTTTGCATCCTCCTTTCCCATCCCCAACAAAGGAATTCCAGCAGATCTCGTGCCCCCTAGTGTCATCCTGGCGAACGGACCGACACCGGGCACGGCCGAGCGCCGGGTACCACCTGGCCCAGGCAGTGCCCGTGCTTATTCCACAGGGAAGCCGGCACCGTGTCCTGCTGGCACCCAGAGCATAGTGAAATGCCGCTCGCAGCGGTTCATGCGAAGGGCAGGGTGAGGTTGCTGTCCCTCCCCAGCACCCCGGGGCAGCGATAGCCCCCAAGGTGTCCCCATGCCCAGCACGGTGCCACCTCCATTCTGCCCCGGAGGAGCCTTGGCAAGATCTGCCCCACCAGCAGATAGCCCAAACGGTGTCCCTGGAGAAGGGCCAAGAGGAGGAGGCAGAGAGCATCTGCAGTGGACACTGTCCAGAATACAACTCCTCCTAAAAATAGATGGACCCTGGAAGGGCACAGCCCTTCCAGGGAATGGGAATGCTCAGTGCTAGGAGTTCAGGGTTTGGCATGATAAAACTCCGAAGTGCCTGAATGCAAGGCACTTTGTTACCCTGTTTCTTCCCCATGAGAGCACCTGTGGCATCAGGCTCTGGCCACGAGCATGAGGAGCAACGCACGAGACCAGCCCAGAACCCAGCATCCCCGCGTGCCAGCCTGCTCTGACCCAGGATCCAGCGTCACCTAGGAAAATACCCATGCTGACTGCAACACTAATGGGTTCAACGGGGACCAGACCCTGCACACAGAGCACCTAAACAAGAGGTGTGTGCTGGAAAGGTGCACAGGAAATGTGCACGCACATGCCTCAGTTTCCCCATCCATCCAGCAGCCCCAGTGCAGCTTGCCCTCTCTTATTTCGCTCGTCCCTCCTGTTCAACTGTTAGTTCTTGAGGGAAGAGGCACCCCAGGAATACACCTAGACCACCGTCCCCTTCCAGCATCTGCCAGCAGCATGCAAGCAAACTTCAGTAACCCATCACCAAAATTTGGAGGAATTCTCCCCAGGGCACTGACCTGAGTATGCTGCTTTCTTCTGCAACACCGAGCAGGGACTATAGCTTAGAATAATGGGGAAGTAACTCAGTTCAGTGCTGACAAAGCATCACAAGCCCCAGCGGGGTGGGAGGGGAGGAGGTGTCCTTCCCTCACGCTGCAATGCCTGGTATACATCATGTTTAGGGCCAGGCATACGTCACCAACACAAAATGGACAAATTGGAGGGATTTCAGAAAAACGAGCGACAAAAATGATCAGGAGGCAGAAGGGATTGATTTACAAGCGGAGATTAAAAGAGCTGCGATCAGTCTAGCTGGGCTGAGCAAGTACTGACTGCAAGAAGCAGTTGGATGCTAATCTGCAAATGGGATGAAAATGATATGGGAAGGAATAATTTAGCATCTTCATCAGTATTGGGATGAAATGAGGGGGAACTCGGAGCTGAGCAGGCAGGCAAAAAAATCCCAAACCAACCTGAAAACTCCTTTCCTAGTTATGCATGACTGTCTCCATCAAAACACTCAAAGTCCCCAAAACTCACTCTGCCTCGGACAAGGACCCTCGGGAGCAATCGAGCCTAAGAAGGTGTGCACACACACACAGACACACACACACACACACAAACACACAACAGCGCCCTTTCCCACCCCTGACTCACACTCAGGAAAGCAGCAGGGCCGCCACGATAGCCGGAGAGGATGGAGGCTTCACGCTTGCAGGGAAGCAGCGGAGAGCGAAGGCTAGAGCTGCCGGGAGCGGTGGGAAGGTCCCCGCAGAAGGATGCTTTTGCACTCCCGGGTCTTCACAGGGGGAAAGGTGCTGAGATGGCTTCCTGCAAAGTGGCAGGAGTGAGCTCAGCTGCGAGCACTCAGATATTTACACACAAACAGCACATTACTCAGCAACTCCCATTTGTCAGGCATAATGGCAGCGGCAGCAATAATAAACGACAGAGCTGAGAGACAGGCTCTCCAGGCGCACACCCAGCCCCAGCCTGGGCTGGAGCAGGATGCATTCCTCCAGCTTGCAGGGAATTAACTGAGAGTGGCCAGGAGCTGGGGCTTGCACCCACAAAACTCCTCCTGCCAGCTTCAGAGTCAGTCACGTTTCCGAAAGCTAAGCCTTGGCTGCAGAGTTATTTGAATGTGTGTGTGCATCACAGGCTTTGTGGCTCTGAGAGGTACCAGGGCTTTTTCCTTCCCCAGTCCAGGAGGTGCTGAGCACCTTCCAGGGGGATGGGGATGCAGCATCCTGGCAGGATGGGGTCCTTTTGGGGTGAATCAGACCAAAGAGAATGCACGATTATTAGATCATGGCTTGGCCTGCTCTGACAACAGGCTCTGATAAACTTATCTTAAAGAGCTGTTGCAAACAAGTCTGCCAGGCACGAGGCTCTCATTTCTAAAGCTCAGCCTGCCTGGGTAAAGTCCACTCTCTGCAGTGAGCCCCAGGGAGCTCTGGTCCCAGCGTGGTGCCTGGTCCGGCACAAGCATCCCTTGCACATCTCCACACATCACAGCAAAGCTCTAACTCCTCATGGAGGGGCAGGGCAGGGAGCCGGGAGCAAGGACGGCTGCTCCTACATATCTGCACATTTTGCAGGAAGCAGCCAATGTCAGTGCCTCGCCGCCTGCACACAGCCAGTGGGATCGGCGGCAGCACGCGCGGGTCCCGTCCCTCACGCGAGTGCACAGCGTGGCGCGCTGAGAGCGGGCACAGCCTGTGAAAGCACCTAAATCCGAGCAGAAGTCAGCAAGCTCCTGAGGTAAGGACCTCCTCGACCACCCCGCAAATTAAAACACAAAGAGATGAGAGAAAGAAGGGGAACAGCTTTGCAGGCAATCCCCTTTCTGTAACCTGCACTCTGTACAGACCCTACACATGTGTCTGTAAGCATGGGGTGGGGAAGGATAAGGGAGTGAAGAGGTGCCGATCGTTATACCAAAAAAGTTTAGCTGTTAAAGAAACAACTGCCAGAGGAGCCAGGGAAGCTGAAACATGCAGACCTGGTTCTGTCCCCAGTGAAGGCAGAACAAATTGGCTCAAGAGCTGATTGGAGTCACAACTCGTTTTTAAGATTGCAGTGGGGGAAGTCACCAAGATGTGGAAATGTCAGGGAGTTTTGTGCAGCAAAGGGATCGGTGTGTATTATGCAATTCTGGAAAGCAGCCCTTGTACTCACGCTCGGGATGAACTGCCTGCCTAGCCCGGGGAGAGCAGTTCCCCAGAAGCGCCATGCAGACACTTTTCTTATAAAATCACACTTCGGGGGGAAAAAAAAAAAAAAAAGAAGGAAAAAGGAAAAAAAAAGAAAAGAAAATCAGCACTGCCACAGCAGAGAAGGCAGGTTGCGCCTTTGGAGAGACGAAGAACCCTACTCTCCCGCCCAGGAAATCCACGGGCTCCGGTTTACAAAGAGCCGCCCCGCAGTCCCGGCTCCAGCCCCGTGCACCGCCGTAGGGAGGACTCATCCCTCTCAGCCCTCAACCTGGTGCCGGCCGCGATGCCCTCCCGGCCGGGCAGGGGACGGGGGGTCCCGCCGCCCCGCCCCGATGCGGACCCGCTGCCCCGCAGGGTGCGGGGCCGCTCCGGCCCCTTGCCCCCCACGTCTCCCCGCCGGGAACACACGCACGGCGGGGCAGGGAAGTAAGTTGCCCAAATTTTTTCCTCACGGGGGGTGGACGCGCGGCCCACGTCGGGGCGCGGACACGCGCGGGCGCTGGAAAGGTGCGCGGCTGCGGGGCGGGAGGGAACACCAGACCGAGGGGCGAATGCGGGGGGAGAGAGCGTTCCCCCCCGCCCTCCTTTCCGCCTCCCTCGGCGGCGGGCACCGGGGCTCGCCTCCGCTGACCCCCGTGCCCGCACGCCGCCTCCCCCGTCCCGTGGGTGGGGGTCCACCCCGTGCCGCCCTCCGGCCCCGGCCGCCCAGTACTCACGGCGCCTTCCTTGCCGCCGCTCCCGGCGCTACCCCATGCAACCACCGGCTGCTTCTGCACCGGCTCGGGGGCTATAAGCTCTTTTAAACTCCAGCACATAACCCATGTGACCGCAGAAGCCACTGGTAAGGAGCGCCGGGGAGCCAGCGATGAGCTCAGCCCGCACCCCCCGGCACAGCGCCGGGGACGCGCTCCCGGCCCCGCCGCGCCGCGCGCGCCCGCACAGACACACAGACGCTCACACACGACACTCGCGCTCACGGACACACGCACATCCACACACGCACCCCCCCACGGCCGCACACGGCTCCACGCCCCTGCGGACACGCCGCCGCCTCCTCCCTCCCCACGGATGCTGAGCCGGAGGGAGGCACCGCGCACACGCGCGCCCCACAACCCCCGTGCAAATGCACGCTCGTGGAAGCACGGTGGGGATGGAGCCCCGCAGGCAGCACACGCACACGGCGAGCTGCAGCCCCTGCAAGCCCCCCCCCACCTCCCCGGAGATGCAGACCCGAGTGGAAGCAGCGGGCTTGTGGTCACCCCGGCGCACACGCACGCTCACGCGTGCCCCGCACACACGCACGGTGCCTGGCACAGTGCACCCTCCGCACGCACAGCCCCTTCCGGCAGGAGATGCAGACCCAGGAGAAGGTGCCGCGCTGACATTTCCATGCGCGCCTCCGGGCGCACCCTTGCACACGCCCCACTCGTGGGTGCCACGCTCCCTCACACCAACACCCTCTTGGAGCGCACAACGGGAGCGCCACAGGCAGATGCAGAACCGACGATGGAAGCACCTCCTCGCTCACCCCTCTCACACCCGCGGCACAACCCAGCACCCGACACACGCGCGGGCTGTGCTGCCTCTCACGCAGCCATTGCGCCCACACCTGCACCCACCTTCCCCGCTCCAATCGACCTGCTGGTGTGCGCTGAACGAGCCCGCCTTGCCCACCCATCACAGCCCCACGGCTGTGGGGCCCCCTGTAGCATGTGGGATCACCCCATTTCCCATCGCAGGGAAGAGCTGTCACACGCGTGGGTGGGGTCTGCAGGGCAAAGAGGGCAGATGTCCCCGAAGTGCTGTGCTCAGTTACTCCTGACGAGGGAGGAGCCCCAGGGGTGGCCACAGAGCTGGGCCGGGTTGCCCGCTCCAGCCACGGCACAACAGAATTGGGAGAGCCAGGCTGCAAGGGGGGACGGGAGCCGGGTGTGAGGCTTTGGTGTGCAAAAGGCTGGGACAGGCGGGCCCGGCAGGGCAGGTGCAGGCGTGTGCTGCTGGGGCACGCCAGCAACACGTGTGAGAAGGCAGAGCTGGCAGGCAGAGGGCTCCGCTGAGAGCTGAGTTATGGAAAATGACTCTTTCCAAGGAATTGCTAAAATTAAAGCGGCAGTGAGGCCAAGCAAGCAGGAGCCAATGGGGAGGGTGAGCAAGGACAGCCAAGCGGCCTCAGGGCAAGGAAGGGCAGGGTGGGCAGGAGGCCGAGGAGAAGGCACCCTTGCAGGGCATCCACCCCCGCCTCCAACTCCTGCCAGCTGCCCAGGCTATTGCAAACACCTTGCGGGCAGGATTTGGGGAAAGGCTGGCTGGCACCCTGGTGGCACTGGTTGGGGGATGCCATGGAGCAGGAGGTCTGGGGGGAGCAGCCTTTCCCAGCCACATTCCCTGCTTGGCTGCCAGTGTGCAGATAAATACCTCTGTTTTCCCCGTCTGGAAAAGACAAATGCCCATGGAGAAACAGCCTGCTCACTGCCAGGGGCTAGGCGCCAGCAAGGGGCAGGGACCAGTGCCCACAGGGGATTTTGAGGAGCCCTGCCGAGCCCTGTAACTCATTATGCGACTCCTCTGTGCTTATCTCCAGCTTAGTGACCGTGGCAGGGCTGGGGTGCTGCTCCCTGGACATCAGCATTCAGGTCGGCAGCGAGGGCTGTTCCAGCTTCCAGATATCTGAGCGTTCCCAGCTCAAATCCCCGTGACTCAGGAAACAACACATGCAAGAAAACTCTGCAGAGAGTCTTGGGAGAAATACTCCCATTGGCAGGTTCCCATTTTCCCTGGCATCCCAGGATTTCTCCTGGTCTGAAGAAAACAACAGTAGTAACAAAACAACAGAACTTTCTTCCTGATCTTCCTGTTAAAGAAAAAACCAAAAAGGTAATCTTTGGGCAAATCTACAAAACTCAATCTGTTTTGTTCTAACTAGATAAGCGTTGATGAAATCAAAGCCACCACCTCTCCCTGCAGTTGTGGAGACAATGTCACACAGGCAGAGGAAGGGGGCAGGGTGGGAGCCGGGTTTTCTCTAGTTTTTCATTAATGCTGCTAAAAGACACTCTTAATTGGATGGAAATAATGATGTTTTGTCTCAGATGAAAGTCCACAATAAATTATCTGTTCATTGTTACTGGTTTTATCCATGAAGAATAACCAGCATGTTGGGACTCTGGGGAAATTTATGATAGCAGATCCTAGGAAAAAAAAAAAAAACAGAAAAAAAGATCACTAGGGAAGACTAAAAGCTGAAAGAAGATGTCTCCAAGGCTGTTCAGCAGGTTGCAGCAGAGCTGGGGAATGACCCTGCTGCCCAGAAAGTCAGGACTAGACTGAAGTAGTCATGAAATGGAAGAAGACAAAAAAAAATCCCAACTCCTTATTCTCCCTCTCCATCTTTCCAGCCCTGCTGTCAGCCAGGACCAGAGCTGAAAAAGAAGGAGTAAAAGCTGTGCAAGAACCAGCAGCTCTCAGATGCCTTTGGGAAATGGCAGTGTCAGGAGAGCAGGTGGTTTCGTGGGGACAGGAATGGAAAGATACCAGAGCATTAACAGGTCCAGGAAGAGACCTGAACCTGGGAAAATGAGCCAGCATCATTCCATCACCCTGGGCTGCTTTCCCCACCCACAGCACCCCAGTGGGAGCCACTCAGAGAAGGCAAGGGGCTCATCACAAGCCTGTACACCGATGTTCAACCAGGACACTTATCACCAAAAATGTCACTCCACCTCATTACCTGCTGCCCACCTGCCTCCAGCAGCGGTGGTACCCCAAGCAGGAGAGCAGATGCTTCACAGCTGCATGGCAAAAATACGGCACAGCCGAGCCATGGTCAGACCCTGAACTTCTGAGGCTGGTCCTGGCCAGTTGTAAAGCAGCACAGATCTCTTGGACACCTGAAGCCAAAGCCCAGGGGACAGCACTGGCCCAGTTTACCCCAAATCTGTGCATACATGATGTGATAGTCCGAGCCAGTGTCTTTCCAAACCATTTATTTGATACTCTGTGGCAAACATCTGACTAAATTACTCACAGATTATTCAAACATTGGGAGAGCTGATTAAATGATTACTGGTGAATCATTTGTTCAAAGCAAAATGCCCAAATTCCTGCACTAAAGTACTGGCAGACAACAGGCAGATGAGTTTCAGTCCTCCAAAATCCCTGAGCTCACATCAGCCCCTAAGTCTTGCACTCCTTGCTCACGGCTTCCCCAAAATATCCGCCCCCTGCCCGACCCCTTGCCACTGGCAGGAGCAAGGTGAATAGGAGACGTGGGGAACCATTCCTTGAATTCCTGCTGGACTTCAGGCGAACAACAACACAGCAGGCTGAGCTAGGAGCCTTGTCTCTCGCCTTTGCACAAAAGGGATTCTCTGGAGGGGGAAAAACCCCACAACAATGGTGAGGAAACGTACAAGAAAACTGCAAAGAAAGCAGCTGACCTTGCATGCCGCAGGCCAGAAAAAAGTACAAATGTTCTTGCAAAGAGGCAGGAAAAGATGGAAGCTATGGAGCCGACAAGCTTTTTACCAGCCCAATTTAATCATCTTCTCAGCAAATGCTCCCCACGAGGAACAAGAGGGGAAAGCAAGATCATGAAAAGATTGCAGGCAAAGGAATTCTGCTGGTACTCCTGGACTGATTAAAATTCCTCAGGACTCATAGCAGGAGAGAACATTTTATGTAAAACTTCACCTTGTCTTTATTACATTTACCAAACTTCTTCCTGTGTAGATAGTGGGAGGTGCGTGCGAAAGACAAAGATGGAGATAATAAGCACAGGACCTGGCTGTGGCTTTCCAGCCTATTACCCATTTCCCTGGGAAGAGTCCTGGTGATGGTGGTGAGCATCTGCATGCATTCAACAAGGTGTGGGCAAGGAGAGGCCGTGGGGACCTCCAGAGCCTGGACAGAGTGTGATGTAGCCACGTGCGTGCGCAAAGATTTGTCCAGGAGAAAAATCCCGTCCTTGGATGTGGCCCTGATCGTGGGCATGAAGTGGCTCGGAGAGCAGTGATTAGCATGATTTGGGGGATGCAGAGTGGCACAGAGGGAGCCTGGTCTCTCACCAGTCAGCTGAAATCAGTGAGCGAAGTTTCCATGTGCGGCGAGGATGTCAGGTTCGGCGCCCGCTGCTACCAGACCCGCTCCTGGGAAACAGAGACTGGCCTGCGGTGAGACCCCTCGCTGCTGCTGCTGCTGCTGCCGCCGCCGCCGCTGCCGGGTAAGATATCGATGACAAAGTATCGCCTGACACCTGTTATAAATAACGCCTGTCCCATCACCCACTCACCACATGACCCACTGCTGCCAGCTCCTCACTCGGAAGGGGCTCAGCGTGGAATGAAAGCCATATTTAAAGTACGTTTTTGCATATGTCTTTCTGAGCGAGGAACAACGGGGTAGGGGTCTGGAAAAGGTTTCCTCCGGCACTTTTTTTCCTGTGGTGCCAGAAGAACAACCCCATGAAATCTCAGGCAAGAACAGAGACCTTAAAGCAATCATGTTTTGCACCACTGTTTCGTGAATATCCCGAATTACAGGATTAGTGTTGCAATGCTCCTGGAATGGGGAAATCAGCATCACAATCCCGTGTATTTGCCAGGTTGGGTGTTTTTTCCTCATGGATCAGGACATCTTATAGGGGCTTACCATCTCTGTCCCACTGCCCGGGTCAGGGGCCATGGAGGTGTCCTGAGGAAACGTGGCTGGCAAGAGGCACACCCAGGTTAGTGCTGCTCCTGACCTTCTGCCTCCAGCCCCTCCTGTAGCAGAACTGCACCCAAACTGCCACAGGGTGTCCATGGAGAGAGCAAGGATGTCCTAACTCTCGCCTGGATTGAGAGCCCCTGCCACAAAACCCCACCTTTCCCCAGCCATGTGCGAGCCCTTCCCGAGCTGTGTCCGATGCCAGCAGGGCTGGTTCATCCCCCACGATCCGCCTGTGGATTAACACCTCCAGGCAGGCCAGCATCTGCTGCAGCGTGGCTCCTTGCTCTGGCTGTGGGACTGGCTTCTATCACAAATCATCTTCCTCACACAGAAAGCAGAAGCCAGGGATTAGAGCGGTTTGAAGTTTTTAGCATGAAAAGGTCGGGTTTGAAAGAAAAAAAAGTGAAAGAGCTGCTTTTTGAATGTCTTCTGGTGAGGAATTTGAAAACTCCTGCCCCCATGACTTTCAAAAGGGTTGGGGCTTTTTGGTGGGGTGTTGCTTTTTTTTTTTGGATTGGGATTTTTTGGGTTTTGGGGGGTTTTTTGAAGGGGAAAGATTAATTTTGTTTCACTTTCTCTTTCTTGCCTTTAGCTGAAAAGCACGATTTCCCCAGAAACTCACATTTGGGATAAATACAACATTGCAGTTAAAAAAATTCTGGGAAATATCAGGAGAAATCAAAGGTGACTCAGTTTCAAACCCTGCAAGTCAGAAACACCTGGGATACATCAGTGCCGGGTGTGGGGAGCAGAGGATGAAGAGAAGCGAGAGCTCCCATCTCTAACAGCAGATCCCATGGGCTGCCATCAGAGGAGAGAGCTACAGCTGGAAATCACCATCCCAAACATGATGCCTGCGAAGAGATGCCTCCTCCACCACCACCATTGCTGTGCCCTCCACTGTTTGGCTCTCAACGACTGCAAACATTTCAAGGATGCATTTTTTTTACAATGATTTGCTGGGTTTCTCCTCCTTAACCTTGAGGATAAATTCCTAGAAGTCAAGAAGCTCAGCCAAGCAAGTGAAACCCTCTTGGGCTAAGCCCCATCCTCACCCCATAGGTCCTTGGTGCCTCTGTGTGGGGCACAGCCCTACCATGAGATGGATGGCTCCTGGGGCCACTCACAAAGACAGAATGGACACTGCTGTGCACCATACAGCCCTTTCATTAAAAAGGAGAAATACCTCCCCTTCTTTCTGCTCCTGCATCCTCTGCCATCTTCCTCTTTCTCTTCTTCTCCATTAGCCACATTCCTGCCATCCCTTCCTTCAGCCTCACCACTGCCAAGACCAAATGTGGACAAATGTTTACTTTTCTCTCACACACCTGGCACAATCACAGGGTGTTAACCCCACCTGCCTGTTTACCCCACTTTGAGATGTTTCACTTGTGACCCTTCAACACTGATCTTTTCTCAGTATAGATTTATTTGGCTCCTTCTTAGAACTGAGTGAACCCTTTCTTGGCAAAAAAAATGCCAGAATAGGAAATTAAGACAAATTGCATAATTGCTTTTCATCATCTCCTCAGAGCAGGTAGGGCGCCTACACGTTCCCGTTCTCAAAACTTCAGATTTGAGAATTTCCAACCAAAAAACATCTCCCCCCATCCCCTCCACTCACACACACACACACACACACACACGAAAGACAAAACCAACCAACCAATCAAAAAAAATAAAACCACCCAACCATCAGGAAAGAAAAACAACCCTCAGACAGAATCAGCTTGGAGTCTTTTATCTGAGCCCAAACAGATCTGTTTTCACAAGCCAATAGATGGGTGTCTGCTCACTGGAGTTGCGTTATATCCCATTTTGGGAACACCTTGCTGCACTGGGGAGCACAAACACCCATCCTGGGAATATTCCACAGCTATTTGCCAAGAAGACCTAATGGTTCAAATATTCTCCCTGAAATGCAAAACTATCCCAACCAAAACTGTTCAGCTGTGACTTCCTGAAAGGTGTTGAAAAATCTGGCAGGGTGAGGAAAAGCCCATGAAATTTCCCTGGGAAATTGGGCCAGCATTGCAAAAGGCTGCCGAAATTTCTCAGTTTCGTCCAGGTGGAGATTCAAGCTCTCAAGAGGAGCAAGAAAATCTGCATCTCCCCTGATACCTCCATGTGAAACAGCGAGTTAGCAAAACTTCAGATGCTGTAAATTTTGATTTCCTGACAGCCACTTTAGCAAAGCTTCCCACCTAGAGAGGGGAAAATTAATTATGCTTGCACAGCTTCTTTGTTTGAACTGAAAAAAAGCTCCCAGGGAAGTTTTGGGTGAATATGAATCCAGGGGAGGCTGCAGTTGAAATATTCACGCTCTGGAGGGTTCCAGGCGGAGCCCGAGACTGCAAAACCCATGATTGGAAAGGGGTGTCTTCATCGCTTGAGGAGAGGGCACAGACTTTTTCCACCTCCATCCCTCCTTGCCCGGATGCTGACAGAGACGTTGCCGGCTGTTCCCAGCCATCCCCCGTGCACCCGCTGCCTCCTTAGCAGCGAGTTTCTCTCGGTGTGGAAGAAACGCTGCAAAGCGGCGAGGACGCAGCGCTCACAGGGGACAAGAGGAATATTTTTCCAGCGGGGTCTCGGGGGAAGGAGGCGGAAAGACAAATAAAAGGACTCGGTTGGCTCCGGCAGCGGCTGGCAGCGGCGGAGCGCGGCGCGATGGTTCTCCGTGCCTGCAGTGCCATCTCCCGGCAGGGCCCGCTCGGGGACCGCGGGAGGATGCTCGGCGCTCTCGGAGCGGCCGCGGGGGCTGGCGACGGTGGGCACACGTTTCGGGAGGGCAGCGCTCCGCCTGGGATGCTTCCCCACAGCCTGCCGGCGGCGGGGCCGAGCGCCGAGGGGCTGAGCTTGCAGGGGAAAGAAGTAAAACAACACAGTGGTCTCGGGCTTTTCCCTGCTTTAATACAAGTGATGCCTTGTGTGGCAGGTCTCTAAATGAGATGGGTGTTCTCTGAGATATAGAATGGCGGAGACCCTTGCTAAACGCGATGTCTGGACAGAAGGGGAAGAGTGGTGCTGGACATTATGGCATGGTATAAATGAAAATATCCCTGAGAAGCTCTCACCGTGTCCATGTGCTGTCCCTACATCCTTCCCCTGGCTTTTGCCTGTTCCTACAGCAGTGTGGGGAAGCAAGGACTCATCCTTCTGTGTCTTCAAAGTATCAAGCAGTGGGTTCTGGGCTCTTCTGGCACTTCTGGTAGAGCAGCAGTGATATGGAGAAGTGTTGAGAAGGACCAGTTTCCACCACTTCAAGTGGCTCTTCTTCTATCAGATGTTTAAAGCACCAGTTTTGCTTCTGGGAATGAGTGCTTGGGTTTAGGCGTGTGGGGGCTCACATCTGAGGTCTGCACTGGCTGCTGAAGCAGGGGTGTTTTCAGGACAGACAGAGAGGGGGGTGGCAGACATCCCAACCAGCAGGTGAGGCGAGTGTTCCCGAAAGGATGTACAACCGATCAGATAAGGCAGGCAGAGGCAAGAGGAGAGATTAATGAACAGGGAAGCAACCAAATTCCCCCATGGGGCTGGGGAAGCCCAGATCTCAGTGTGCTGGATCCCAGCTTGCTCCCACCAGTGGTGCTGCTCAGCTCTGGCTGTGCCCAGGTCAGCAGTGTCCCATATATGCCTCTCATGGGCTGGATTCTTCCCATGGGCTCCTCTGAGCTGGCCAGGGAGCAAACCCCAATTTGAGACTTCATCTTTCTCTGCCTCTCAGCATCTCTCAAGCATCTGGATTTTTGGGGCCAGAGAAAAATGTCCCCCCACTCCAGCAGCGATTTCAAGCCCGTGCTATGGAAGTGCTGTAACCCTGGTCCATTTTGGTACACGGGGGTGTAACAGCTCCTATCACATCACTCACTGCTGTAACAACTGATGAATAACTGTGATCTCCCCTGCAGATCACTACTGCACTTAGAAACCTCTCTGTGGAGGTCAGGGTTCTGGATGAGGTGTGCTGGGTACTAATGGCTGTCCCCACAGCGCTAATTTAAGTAGGGATGGAAACAAAAGCACAGCAACTCTCATTTTCAGACAATGGGCTGAGAGGAAAGTGGTGACAACATTTTGCCAAGCAGTGCAGATCAAGCTCTTAGATTCCTTCCCCTTCTCTTCTGGTTCAGCATTTTGACTTTTCCTCCTGGTACATCCTTCAGGCTCTGGGAACCCTGTGCCCAGAAGTGGGCGCAGAAGCAGGTCCTCACTATCTCTGGGGTAAGCACGAGGCATCCTTTTATTCAAAGAATTGATAAATCAGCTTAACCTGCACTTATGCACTACCAAAGGGTGTGGGATGCTTGCCATTCTCTTGATCTCTCTCTCAGTACAGACTGTTTTTCTGAAAGAGGTACAAAAGTCCTGTGCTTGATGCAGTAGTCCTGAGGCTGGCAGGAGGGACCAGGTTCCTACCAACAAAGAAGTCACACCACATGCTCAAAATGGTCCTCAGTGTCCCTAAAGTTTATGAATGCAGTTTAAAGTCTTGGTAGCTCTACTTCAGTCAGTTGGTTTAAGAAAAAAAAAAAAAAAAAACTTTTGAATTTTGATTGCTTTCCCATTCAGCTAAATTCCAATTCAATTTATTCTGGACAAGTTTATAATCTTGCTCCTGCCAGCCAGGCGCTTTAATCTCTATCATTGTCTTCTGTTGCCAGGAGCAGGGAGGGGTTGTGGGGTGAGGGGCTGCTTGGCACCGTGCTCACAGCCCTGGTCAATACCTTGTATCAAGCATCCTTAAAACTAAAAGCAGGGAGGGAAGGAACTGCCAGGGATAGATTAGTGTTGGCTGCTGACAAAGAATCAGCCAGGCAAGAAAAAGAACCGGGAAAAGGAGCAAGATGAGATGTGAATGCACTCAGCTGCAGGGGAACAATATTTCTTGTACCAGCGATGAATACAGTAACAGGGAAAGACTTGTAAGCATCTTGATTTTTTAAAGTATGCTCCTGCTGCCACTGTAACAGCGTGTAGTCACAGATAAAGGGTGTTTAAGAGGAGTGCGAGAAGCAGGAGCACAGTTCCCAGGTAATTTCATTTCTTCCACAGAGATCTGCAACCGGCACAAGCTGCACCGTGATCTTGCAAGGCATGTAGTCAGCTCAGTGTGCACCAAAATCTTGGCCCTCACTTAGGGAGGAAGGTGCGTGAATGAATGAATGAATGAATGAAAAGCCTGATGGATGGATTCCCTGTGGACCAGAGCTTCCTCCTCTTGCAAAGGCTGCCGAGGGCACCTGCCAGCCTTGGGCTTGCAGAGCAGAGGTGAGGCAGAGAATGCAGACGGAAACAGACAGCAAAATGATCAGATGGGATCTGGAGGCAGCTGTGTCGAGCTGTTGGAAATTAGAGTTAATTAGAAGAGTAGGAGTTGGCACTTTAAGGAAAACTTCAGTGCTTGGAGTGCTGGGCATGCTGATGCTCTAAGGACAGTCCTGGGGTAGCAGCACAGCTCTGGTGTTCTGTACCTTGTCTCTGTCGTCAGATACACACAGGGCTGTTCTGTCTCTACACCTGGGGGAGGTCCTGATTTCAGGGCACTCCCCACAAGCCCCTCTGCAGCATTATCAGGGCTGCCTTGTATGCAGGACAGGGACCACATTTCCCATGACACGGACAAGGCAATTCTCCATGCCGGGCAAAGTGCAGGGCAGGCAGAGGATGTGGGAAGTGATACATTAAATCCCTACTTATTGTCTATCCACCACCCAGACAACATGGGTGGGAAGAGCGCAGATGCCACAAGCATTAAAGGTTTCTCTGCTGGGAAAGCCTTTCTCTGCTCGAGCTCCTCTCAGCAAGAAGCAACTCTCGATAAAACTCTTTCAGCAGCGTTGATGGCAGACTGAAGTGAAGCAGCAAACACAACCCCAGCAGGAGACCGTTTAGGTTATTATTTTAATTAATTGCACATGTAGTTAAACTGAAAGAAAAATAGAGACGTGACACCCAATTATTCAAATCAGTTTCTGCCAGTCACACACCGCTACTGCTACCGAGTCCCAGCACAAAGCTCTGCCCTCTGCTACCTCCAGAAATGCCAGATATTTGCATCTCAAGGTTGGTAAGCTATTGTCATGCAACTTTTCTTGCTGTGCAAAAGGGATGAGGAATTGTAAATCTACCAGCATGGTCCCCCAGGGAATTGCATTTCCTAGAGCCAGTGAATTACTCCCTCCTATGGCAGAGCTTCCCCCTAAAATGTCTCGTTCTTCACCATGCAGCGCAGACTGCTCCAGACAAGCTTCCCAGTTATCGAGGAAGGCACTGGAAGATGCAGCCCCACAGCCAGGAGAAGGACCCAGTGAGAACAGGCACTGGGCTCCTGAAGGGAAACACCCTCAAAGCAGTGTCCATCTCCAAGGAGATGCTAACCCAGCTCCAATCACTTGGAACGAGTTCAAGAAGTTAAAGCAGAGTGCTTCAGGCTGGGAAAACTTTCAGTTTTCTTCTATAATGACCAAAAGTATGAAAATGAGACTGTCAGGCTTTTCGGGACTGGGGCTTTTGAACATAATTCCCCCTCGGGAGCAGGCATTGCTGGTGTTTGCAGCTGGCAGTTCCTGTTCTCCCACCGTGAGGGCAGACATGCCTGTTTCTGTCTGCAATGCCAGGCAGACAGAACCCCTCTTCAGCCCCAAGAAGCAGCCCCGCAGCTGTGATCCCCAAATGGGGTCTCAGTGTGCAGAAAGAGGGGTGGTTTCCTGATTTCCTGCCACACATTTCCCCCAAAGCAAAGGCTCAGTGAGATCCCCGGTGATGTCTCTGCTGGAGAAAGGTCAGAGATTTCAGCAGCAAGGAAAACTCCCATCTCTGGTCACCCCTGACACACCTGTGAAGCCCAGCGAGGCCATCCATGAGGGTGCTCATCCCAGCGCAGCTCAGCTCTGCAGCTTCTCAGGGTCCCCTGTGCCATGATCCCTGATACCCACTGGGGATGAGAGCTGCACCGGCAGAACCAGGCAGACCCAGTCCCCACGGGACCTGTTGCCTCAACAGGGAAGGTGAGTGGGTAATTTACCTGATTTTATTCCGTTTTTAAAAATCAAACCGGTGCGATCTGGTGATGTGCCTGTGCCCCTGCACCGCTGGCTCAGTGGAACAGAGGCCAGGCTTATGTATCAGCAGTCTAGCTGATTAACAAGTCCAATTAAACTTCGAGCCACGCTTCTCCATTTGCATTTCCCTTTGAAGTTCGCTCTTTCTACTTGAGACCTGGATAAGGTTTGATGTGTCCCAAAAACAGTTGTGGTTTTTTTTTTTTTTTCCCAACTATGTCAGTTAGTTTGATAGAAAATGTTAAATTTCCCTAGAATTCTGGCTCTTCCTAGATGCTTGAATTGTCACACCACCCTGTGTGCAGGTAATTTTCTGTTGTGTTATTTTGAAAGGTGTCCCTGCCCATGGCAGGGTGGTTGGGATTAGATGATTTTAAAGTCCCTTGCATCCCAAACCCAACCGTGATTCTATTCACAGTTATTTCCTCTGCCTCCACCCTCTGTCTCACCCCATGGTTTCACTGTAAGCCCTTCAGAGCAGATGCTCTCCCCGGGCTGTGCCGTGCAGCGATGGGAAAACAATTTTAACCATTCCTGCTTTAGAAACGGATGGAGTTCATTAACAGCATCCACCTTCTCCAGCAAGGCCAGCTGCAGCAGCGCAGATGAGGGGATCTCTTGCAGCCTTACAGGGCACCATTTGAGGTCTGCACCTTCTTAGCTGCCGGGTCTGCCCTGGCACATTGGGAGGGAGACCCGATGGAGGGGCACAGCTCCCGCTTGCCCACCGCGGGCAGCAGCCCGTGGGTTGAGCAGCCTCTGCCCCGGCGTGGTTTGCCCCGCCGAGGGGCTGCGGGGCTGGGGGTGACGCCTGCTCCGGGCGGGGGGGGGCCCTGCCAGCTGCTGCACAGGTAACACATCATCAAAGCATCATTTCGCAGCAAGCAGCTTCTAGGTGAGGCTTTGATCACAGGCAGTTTGTTCTCAGGCCCCACACTCCTCCTCAAGCCTTCTTTACTGTTACAAAGACATTTTTAAAGATCGCGAGGTTTTGTTTTTCAATCAGCTCCCTCCTGGAGTGCTGCTGACGCCTCTCCTTCCTGCAGAGCTGGGACTGAGGTCCCGCCCTACCCCACCCCAGCTTTGCAGGGACATTTTCCTCTGCCCCGGATTTAACCTGCCAAACTGGTGACTTCTTTAGGGAGAACAGAAAAACAGGCAAAGGACAGAATGTCTCCTGCAGCCTTCACTGGAGTGATTATTATTAAAAAATATACCTTCCCAAACCATCCCATAGCTATAGACATAGGTAACCCGTCTTTCCTCAGTGCCTTTTAGAATGTAAAAAGACAGCTAAAAACTCTTGTAGCCCTCATACACTGTTTGTGTCACCAGTGGGGTGTTGGACAGGAGGGAGAGGTTTTTGGAATCTGGAGGGCTTCTTGCTGCATTGAGGCAACTCGAGCTCTGCAGCTGCCCCAGAGCAGCCAGGCCTTGGCTCTGCACCCTTCCCCACGGAATCCCATCCCCCTAGACTCACCAAGCTGTAGGGACAAGCACAGGACCAGCCTGGGATGCTCAGGTTTATGCACCTCCTGAGCCCGAGGCAGGTTTGCAGCAGTTAGTGTGCAATGTGAATCCAAAGTCAGCCTCTCTCTTCAAAAGCTGCTTTTTCACTTCTTGCACTGCTGGGGGAAGTGCTCAGGTCTGGAAAATTCAGAAGTCACTCCCATATCTGCTTTCTTTTTAGCTTGTGATTTTTCCAGAGCAAAACAGCCCTTCCCTGTCTCCTGCTGAGGTTTCACGTGTACCAGGGCTATTTCCAGACCCCTGGACATCGCTATGGGGCAGCCCATTGCTGAGGTAAGGCTGAGCAGTGACTGCCAGCCCAGGCTTACCTGCCTTCCTCATCTTCCTCAGCACCCAGAACACACTTTAGTACATGTGTTGAAGTAGCATTTCTGCTTGTGAGGGCTTGGAAAAGTTTGCTTGCACCATTGCTCAAATGAACAACAGCACCAAAAGAAAAGAAAGAAAAGTTAACCAACAAAAAAACCCCAAGAAACAAAACCCAGTTTTAATGGCAGACTTACTACAGAGGGAAAAAAAAAAACCAAAACCAGAGAAGCTGTTCCAGGTCTGGCCAATTTTCTCCTGCTTTTCCAGAAAGTAGGTGACTGGTATCAAGATGGACCCAGAGCCCAGCAGACCTGGTAAAATTCCAGCCCCCGCCACAAGGAAGCTCTTCCAAAATCTGAGCAGGGAGCACAGAAAGCAGCCCATTCCTCACAGAAGAGACGGTCCTGATGGAAAGATGGCCTCGAGGAAGGGCAGGCTTGGCTCGGGACGATGCCTGCGGACGGCTCAGATTTGTTTGCAACAGGCAAATTTTCCAAAACAAAAGAAGCTGTTTCAATAAAATCCAAATCTTTTGCCAGAAAGGTATCATTTTGGTAACATATTTAGGGGAATCCATTCAATTTAAAGTGTAGATTTATACTTTATATTCTATTGTGATTTGCTCACAGTATGTTATGTAATATATATCACACACCCACTTTGCATGCTGAATTTTAATATAACAAAAATGCTGAGAAAGTGTCGCTTCAATTTTCCAGAATAGCCCTGAGGAATGTTTGCTTGACCAGAAATTTACATTTTTCATTCCTGTTTGGAACAACAACAACAAAGAGGTCGATATTTCCCATGAAACAGGACTCTGGGGCTCCGACCTGCTCTCCTAGACAGTCTGGGGAGAGCGACTTTAAAGGCAGGGCAGGCGAAATACTTTTGATGCTTTCTGTTCTCTGTCCCGTCCTGCACCGTAACAACCGAGCCTTCAAACGAAACAGCTCCTCGAAGTCGCAGGAAGAGCAAAAACCCTGAACCAGACCCGCCGTGCCCCGAAACCATTCCTCTTCAGAGAGCACTCCCTCTGGGCAAATGAACTTCAAATAATTCCTCCCTCTCTCCCCCTCCAAAGAAGCCCTAATGACACCTTGTCCGTGAACTTAATGTGTTTTAAACTATCTCCATGCCTGGCCACATACTTGGAATGTCCCCTAAGGACTGCTAAAAAGTCACAAGCAGGAAAAAAAAAAAAAAAAAGAAGGGGAAAAAAAAAAAAAAAGACAAAAGCTTCAGTCTGGGTCCCTGGGCTCCCACCCCCGCGGAGGGGAGGGTTTGCCTGTGCTCAGCGTTACCTTTCGCACACCCAGACCAAGCTCCTGGTAGATGGAGCCGGGCATGAGAGCAGCTCCGGGACATCAGGCTGTGTTTGAACTTTTCACCATTTTCTCCACACACACACCCCCCCCCCCCCCCCCCACCATCATCTTGAGGGGGAATTTTTTCTTTTTGGTTTCAAAAAGCCCTTCAGGAAATGATTTAGGAGCAGAGAGCATGGTCAGCTAATGGGCTGCAGCTGAGGCAACGTGGGGTTATGCTCCTGTCCCGTCCCCGCCACGGCTCTGCCTGCACGGGGACTCTGCCCCTGCACACGCACGTGCCCCGCACACCCCAGACCCTTGGACAGGCAGACCTGGAAACCCTTGGAAAATAATCAAAACGCCCAAACCCTGTGCAGCAGCTGCCCTCCACGTGAGCTGTTGACAAATAGGGACCGAACAACTTGTGCTCTTCCCCCTCCAGCACTTGCCATGTGTCCCTGTGTACGTCGCCTTGCTCAGTGTGCTCCCAAGTGCCCCTACTATAACAAACCATCACTTGCTGCCCAAAATGCTGCATGTTTCCTGCATCCCCAAGCTCCAGGCAGAGCTGTGGATTGATACCACCAGCAGGGAGATCTGGGGGCTGGGAGCATTTACGACTTCCCCTCCGTGGGTTGTCCTCCCCCAGAAAAGCAAGCCGGGCTTCAAACACGAGCAGCACGACAGCAGCCTCTGCCAAGTGCCATCTGTCTGGGAAGTGCAGAGGCTTTCGGAGTCACAGATTGCCCTGAGTTCTCCCTGCCCCTCCACAACTCGTGCCTGGAATTATTATCCTCATTTCTCCACTGATTTTAGAGAGGCAAACTTCATCTTGTGTCAGGGCACCCAGAGTCCTGGTGGTGCAGGTCTCCCTTTCGTCTTTTGTGGGGGATAATGGTTGAGATAACCCCTCCCAAGACATCACATTTCTCTTCCAGACCACCACCCTGTGCAGCCTGGTAGCTGCCAAGGTGACTGTGGCACAGGTGAGGGGCAGGACACGGGGCAGAGCTGTGTTGGCTGCTGGGAGGGCAGCCGGACAGGAGACTCCTGATCAGATGCCTGTGCTCTCCCCCACGCTTAGGAGATGAAGGCATCTGCTCCCAGGAAGAGAACATCTCTCTGAGGTCCCCAAAGTGCCTAAATACGTACGAAAACCAGTGGTACCTCACAGGTTACTCCTAGAAATCACTTGTTTTGAGCCTACCTATGGTTTGAGCCCATCCGTGGGTGAAAGGAAGCCAGTGCCATGCCTGGCCATTGAATAAATCCTGGCACTTCCCGCCCAAATCTCCCTAGCTTTAAATTTGCCTTGGGTGGAGAGGATGAGTGACTGCCCTTAATCTTGGCAGCTGCCAGGAAATGATGAGCCTGCTCTCAAAGGCTGGTGTCATCAACACGGATAAATCTGGAAGTGAGTGATCCACGGGCTAAAGGACAGCCTGGACAACACAGAGACCTTGGCCAACATCCTGCAGCACTCAGCACTGTTACAGACCATCCCAAACCTCCCTGTCGGCCCTGTCCCCTTGGGATTTCTGTATTTACTGCAGACACAGCCCGCCAGACAAAGATTTTGGCTTCATTCACAATCTTTCAGGTTTCCAATTAGTAACTGAAAAATTCTCAGGATTAAGGCAGGCAACCACACAAGCCCTAGGGTAATTTTGCCACTAGCTAAGATAAAAAAAAAAAAAAACAAACCAACCCTAACAATCTAGAAAATATTCATGAAAAAAACTGCAAACAACTCTGCTGCCCTTCAGAGAAGCCTTGCCGTTTCCCAGCTAGCTCATCCCAGATGCTGCAGGAATCCAACTGATCTGCAGAACAGATCTGGGGCTGTCTCTGGAGCAGCTCACCCTCCAACCCCAAAGCGTGGGGCTTCTGCAAGCAGGCAGCAAGGGCTATAGGGCAGGGGAGAGGAGGGCAAGCGTACCTTCATATGTGGGGGAGATGAATGATGCTTAGGCAAGTGTTTGGCTTCTGTTTCCTGTTTTCCAGAGCTCTGGAGCCTGGAGACTGTACATGGTACATCTGAGGCAGGGGCACTGCTGGATGGTGGTCAAGGACCAGGCTTTGGGATGTCCATGGGGTGGGGAGATGGAAGGACAGACCAGAGAGGAGCACCAGGGGGCTGAGCTGGGGTCATGGGGGCTAAGACTGCTTGGGTAGGGCAGGGACCACCTGCACGCCTGCCCCTGGTTTGGTGTCAGCTGCTTTCTTCTCTGCCTTTCCTGGTCTTCTTCGCCAATTTAATTTAACATTGTCTCCCACTGGCTTGCCACGGACAACTTGTTATTTATTTTCTTCCAATATGCCAGCAGGGAAGACTTCTTGAAAGTTGCCCAATTTGCTTCCCCTTGTCTCCACCCAGCCCCGTCCTAATTAACAAAACATTGTTGTTAACACGTGTGACACTGCCAGCGGGTTGAGGGAGAGGCAGCCCTGCAGTCAGACCTTATTCCTGCTCAGCCACCCCTCCTTCTTGGAGAAGGAAGCTGGGTCTCCATGTGGAGGGGTAGGACTGCCACCCCTGCCCTCCTGCACACCCACTCCCTCCCCTGCTCGGCTCCTTGGCAGGAACTCACAGAGTTTCTCCGTGGCTGCACAGGCAGCAATGGGGAAAAAAAGGAAAGTTGGGTTGGTTTTTGTTTTTTTTTTTTTGATATAATTTTAAAATTATGCTTTTAATTTTTTTTTTCAAACTAAAAATACCCTCTCGTTTTAAAGTTTCCAAGCACGATGCCCTGAAGAAGCAAGAACGACAGATGCTGCCGAGTACAGATGTTTTGCTTTCCTTTTTTTAATTTTAATTAGTAATATTTTCCACACCAAAACTCACAGATGGCTATTCGTGTCCCTGACTGGATCAGGTCAGGACCAGAATGACCTGCTGGGGACATGGCCTAGCCACCCTGCAGCACGGTGGTTATATTTAGGCAGGACTTTGTCTCTGCCTTATTAACCTATTAGTTCCCAGTGCCTGTCTGGGCACAGCCAAGCTGCCCTCTTCCTCATCTCCCAGGCATCCTGTTTCCCTTCACTGCAGGTCTTCGGGGCAGCCATCTCCCCCAACACTTCAGCCGTCAAATGCCTGAGCTCACCTCAGCACATGGCTCTTCCATCCAAGCTATCAGGGGATTTTTGAGGATTCATGGTTTTGAACCGGTCCCTTTGCCTTCAGGTGTCACGTGTGCAGTCGTGCTTCTCCAAGACAACATTTCAACGCACAGCAAGGGCGCAGAGACGGGCTCTGGACAACAGCAGGTGAGATGTTACCACGAGGATGGCTGGGGACAGCACTGGAGGGTAGAAATTACCCCCTCTTTCTTCCCTGGGCTTCCTATGGCCATGTCTGCCTTGCAGAGCAGTGGTGTCTTCCCAGCGTGTCTCTTGCTTCCCTGTGGGACTCTTTGCTCCAAAAAGCCCCGATGGAAAGCCACCTTCCTACAGGGAGCATCACAACCCCTGTGCCACTGCCTCCGGGCAGACCCACACACGTGCACTGACCCGTGCAGAGGACTCCCTGCTTCCCAGGGAGGAAAAAACACAGGAGCGACATCAACTGATTCCAGGCTCGGTCCTGCTGGGAAGGTTTGCGCAGGCAGACTGGGGCAGTGATGGGTGAAACGCAGCTGTGGGGAATGCAGGCACGGCAGGAAGAGAGGGCAGGCTCTCTAGCAAGTACTTATGTACATTATACAGCAGGTGTTTGTCAGGAGTCATTCACGCTGCTCCATCCGCCTGTGGAACAAAGCCTGTGTTAAAAGGCTTCCTTAGGTTTTTCTGAGCAGTTCCTTTGCTCTGAACAAAGCATTTCTACGCAGAACAAAAAAAATCATGGAGGAGCAGGCACCTCTGTGAAATGTCAGCTTGGTGAACTGTGGCAATGGAAAATGCAAATCAAGAGGCAGGAATTATTAGGAAGGATCTGCCATGCCATTGTGGTGTGAAACAAGGCCACTACACCTTTGCCTTGGGCACAGGGTGCGGCTCTGTCCCTCGTCTTTCATTGAGGTGAAGCTGCAAAAGGTCTAGAGGATACTGGCAAAGATGAACAGAGGGATGGTTTTCAGGTAGGGAGCTGTTGCCTAGGCTGGGGCTCTTCTGCAGCAGAAAGGGTGGCTGGAGGAGGAATGAAGCAGTGTGGGATGGATTACCAGGGGATGTGAAGTTTGTCTTGACAGAGCACCCCATCTGCACTGCTTGTGGGGCCGTGGGCAGGTCTCTGCAGTGGAACAAACTCAAATTCCCCAGCACAGGTCATCTCAGGTGGCTCATATGCACCTGGGGACTTGCCTTCTCCTGCATTTTGATGGAGATGTCAGGGACCATCAGCAACCGAGCACAGCCCAGAGCCCAGCGTCACAGGGGCAATATTCAGAAGCGGGGAGAGGCTCGCACGAGGCTGGGAATAGAAACAAGGAAAAGGTTTAGTTCATGGGAATGCTGAATAGCACAGTCTGAAAGAGCCTAGGACTGCTGCAGCTCAGGAACAATATATGCCTAATGAATGCTAACAAATCAGCCCTAATTGCAGAGTTCTGAATCTTCCTCTCAAAGGTGTGACATGCATCACAAGACATCAAAGCAGAGGACTGAAGACAACTCAGTTTCTTGGTTCTGGGCATGTATGTTAACCCCTAGTCCTCTCCCTAGAACCACTTGCTGGCTAACAAGGCTTAACCCTCTTCTAAAGCAGGCTGGTGAGAGAAGTCAAAGCAAGCACAGCCTCCAGCCACGGCCCCACAGGAGCACAAGGGCTGGGGCTGTACCAGCCTCCTGGGGAACCTTGAGCTGCCAGGGCTAAACTGTAACTGGGGACTTGAAACACAAGAAAAGGGGGCAACAGGAAAGCCATGCTAAGAAAAACCCCAACAGGCAGCCAGACTGGGGAGGACTGGGCTCAATTGTTGTGGCGTCTACAGGAGCATCCAGTTCTCCTGTGTGGATACCCTAAGATAACTCCAGGGATATCTCAGGGAGAGCCAGCTCGCAGGAGAGCCTGCCAGGTGGCTGTAATGGGGTGAACCTATGCTAGCAGCAGCCCTGCTTAATGTCAGTAAATGGAGCAGAAATCCTCTGCCTTCCCCAGGCCACGGAGTTTTGTGTAATAGACCCCAAGTGCTCCAAAGCCCAGCCAGGTTTATGTTGTGGGGATATGGCTGTCTGCCTTTTATTGTGTTTTGCTGTGCTATCCTATTATACTGCACAATAAAACACCAGTTTCCTCCACTCATTAGCCATTTGCTTGTGCTTGAAGTGCGCTGAGCGTTCTCACGTGCCTGTGAGGGGAGGTGTAATCTGCTCTCTGGGAGTCCCTCACCCCTCTGCAGACCCACTGCCTGCATCACAAGTGTGGCCACAGCCTCTGGGGGGGTGTGTGTGTGTGTGTGTGTCCAGCTGCGTGCACAGCCACAGTGGCATCACATAAACACAGCTCCGGAAAGGACATTCCTCTGGTCGAGCTGGCAGAAACTGGGGGAAGAGGAAATCCATGGTTATCTGGGTAACTTTTAATTTATCCCCTCTGTGCCCCTAGATTAAATGAGATATGGGGACCTATGAAAAATGGTAAGTTTGAGTGTCAGTACAGACAGCACAGGTGGGCAGAGGCAGAAATCAGGTACTCTGGCAACAGCAAAAGTGGTGGTTTTTTACTTTACTGCCTTAGATACAGCTTTTCCCTTATAGATTTTGGGCTTTATTTGGTTGATTTTTGCTTTCAGCCCTTTTATGGTGCCTCCTAAATAAAAATGAGGTTATACTGTAGGTGCAGCAGCCCAGCATCTTATGAAGCCCCTTGGGTGCTGGGAGCTAAACAGAGTTAACATGGGATTTGGGCACTGGATGGCAAATCCAGGCAGGGTTTGTACAGACGGGGGCTGTGGTAGGGGAGAGGTAGAGCATCCATTTTCCCTGTACTTTTCTACAGGAATGTGTGTGTAGAGAGAAGAACAGAACCATCTTGGTGCGGGAGCTGACTAGGAGAAGCAGCAGGAGCTACCATAACCCTTCCCTAGGCCAGGCAGGGCCTGGCCTTTGCTGCATGGACTCTGATTCAGGGCATGGAACAGCCCTGTGAGCTGGCAAACGTCTCCTGCCACCTCAGCACACGAACCAGCAGCATGTGGCCCCCAGAGCAGACTGCAGCTACCCCTGCACGCCTGTTCTGAAGCTCTGCAAAGCCTCCCAGCTTCCAAGGGACCTGCCTCCAGCGAGGACCGACGGTTCCCTCTGCTGGGAGGACTGTGGAGAAGTGTCTTCGAGCTCCTTTTCCCATCCGAGGAGCACACAAAAATCAGGTGTCCCCTTCCTGGAGCGTCCTCACCACAAGCATCTCCAAGAAAATCCTTCCTCGGGTGTTAGTTCCCTCTCTCCTTGCTATCCTGATAACTGTAGAAATGAAAAGACAATCCACAGTTCACACTTAGAGATTTTATTTGATGGTGTTAATCTTTTTATGCCCTTCCCCGTGGTGGAAATGGGCTATTTCCGGGAAATTTCAGCTTGGTTTTTTTCAGTTTCTGGAGCATAGTCTTTGCTGTCATAGTTGCAGAGAAAAGCTGGGCGATGCATTCCTAATATAGCAAAGAGCAAATGCTTCCCATTTTTTAGATCTTGCAATTCTTTTTTAAGCTGATCTGCAGAATCTGATAACTCAGGAGTTTTAAAAGTTGGATGATATTAACAACCAAACAGAGCATCCGGCAGCTACTCTCCTTCATTTCTGGCTCTCAACAGGTAATTCTCCATTAGTCCGAGGCATGTGGTTATGTTTCTCAGTCAGATAAAATAGTCTTTTCTGAGTCCTGTCAGCCTGAAATCCCATTAGTTTTATCTGGATGGATTGGTAAGAACATAGGGGATGTTCCTCTTTCCTTGATCCAATAAATGAGGGACCAAATTAAGAGCAGTGGGTGGAAGAAGAAGAAGAAAGGGTGTGCTGAGGAAGCAGAGGCTTTGCGTCTTCCAGGAGAGACAGGAGCAGGGTTCAGAACAGGAGAGTGTCTTAAGACATCCTTAAAAACCAGGTCAGGAACCAGCAGAGACATTAATATTTTAACAGCCTAAAGCAAGCCCTGCCCCACCTTGCCCTGCCTGATTTGGGGTGCAGGAACCCTGTGCTGAATTAGTTTATTTCTTACAGCGTGACTTGAATAAGTCACGGACGGAGGTTGCAGTGAGTAGCCTGTAGCTCTGCTGGCTCCGTGTGGCTCCTGCAAATGCAAAAGGATGCACCTGGGGGGGGGGGAAAGACTCTCACACAGCTGTATCCAACAGACAACAAGCTATTATCCTCCTGAAAAGGGGTTTGGTGTGGACAGCTTTACTGAAGTCTCAGCCTCCTGTTCATTAGCAGCCAAGGAAGCAAACAGAAGGTTGTGCCGTTTTGGGGGAGGAATGGAGAAAATGTCTGTGTGACCACACAGACCACGGTAAAGCTGCATCTTGGATGTGGCCTTGACCTCTGTCTCAGACAAGAAACAGAGCTGGAAACGGCAGAGGGAAGGAAAGGTGATCAGAGGAACACAACAGCTCCGAACACAAAGTGACTAAATCACTTAGGACTCTGCAGCTCAGAGAAAAAGCAGAATGGAGATGTTGGGAGTAACCTGACAGGTTAAAAGAAGGTGGCAAAGGAAGTATTTCTCTTTGCTTCTTGCTTGCAACACAAGGGTGAAGAAGCATCCAGGGAATTCAGCAGGCAATGGGCTTAAAATGAACACAAAAGGATGTGCTTTCCTGCCACCCATCCTCACACCGTCCCCCCCCCCGCCCTCCAATTTGTGTTTAAATTGTGGAGCTTGTTGCCAGCAGATTTTGTAGATGATAAGAGTTTAATGTGTTTCCAAAAGCGACCAAGCACCATGAGTAAAAGAAAAAAAAAATCCCATCAAGAGCTATTAAGGGCAAAGACACCATCTTGAGAGGTGTGGGAGTGGGGAGGGTATGGCCATATGTGCCTTGTCTCTTGTGTTTCTCTCCAAAATCTTCACTAGTGGGAAGTGGCAGAAGGCATATTCGGGAGGAGGAGGGTGGTTCTGCCCCTCGCTGCCTGTCCTTATGACCTTTGGTATAAATTTGGGGTGGGCTGGGCATGGGCAGAAGCAGAGCTAAGCACCATTTAGACTCCAGGGATGAGAGGAATGTCAGGGAGTAGAAGAGACTCAGGTCCAGCCTTGCCCCATCCACATTTCAGCGTGGCTCCTGAACAAGATGTCCCATTGCTTTCAACCCTCTCTGCAGCCAGGAGAGACAGAGGCACTGCCACAGGGCAGGGGATAAATACAACCATAGTGAGGCTCACCAGAAGTCCCTGACGGCAGCCAGGAGTGCCCACCTCAAACAAACACAGCAGGACAAGCACAGAGCAGTGCTTCCCCAGTAAATCATCCCTTCTGGCAGCAATCTGCTGCTCCGGGACTTCCTCAGCAGTGAGCAGTTCTCTGCTCGCTACCTCCGTTGCCAATTTTGTGACTGCAAAAGGCTGCAATGCCTTTATTCAGTGGCAGGCAGATGCCTGGTGAATCTTTGCATCCTGTGGGTCTCAGCTGATACATTCCAGCTGAAGATCTGAGTGGGCAGGGGGCTGGAAGCAATGTGTTGTCTCGTCTCCCATCGCTCCATGTGAGCCTGTCCAGGTCCAGGTCAGCCACTCCAGGTCACTGCTGCTGTTCCATCCCACGGTGCTGAGGGCAAGGATCAGTGCCCAGGGAGGCTCACACAGCAGCACAAGCTCAAGGTCACTAAATCACTTCTATCTTTGATGTCTGCTGAAAAGTGTCAGCCTAGGAGCTCAGGAGAAAACTCCTGAGCATGCCAGGCAGCCAGGGAAGAGGCAGCTCTTGGCCAGAGGAGCTTTGTGACTAGGAAGCATCATCCTCTTGCAGACTGGGAGACAAAAGAAAGACCAAGAGAGTCCTCATGCCGGCTGCACACACAGTGCCTGAACAGCCAGAACACAACCCCTTGTCCATGGTCCCCGTCCGCACAGCAGCAGTTGTGCTGAATGCCTGGGACTCTTCATCAGAGACAACATTTGTATCTAGGTGCATTCAGCTTGTTTTTAAACAGAGGCCCAAGCCCAGCCAAACCCCCAACAGCAAGTCCACCTCACATAGTGTGAAGTGACAAGGGATAATGGCTTTAACGGTTTTAAACTGAAGAAGGGTTGATTTAGATCAGATTTAGGAGAGAAGTTTTTTCACAAGGAGGGTGGTAGAAACAGTGTCACAGGTTGCCCAGAGAGGTGATGGATGCCCCATCCTTGGAAATATTCGGGGTCAGACTGGACAGGGCCCTGAGCAACCTGCTCACTGCTGGGCACTTGGACTAGATGGTCTTCAAGTGTTCTTTCTAACCAAAAATATTCTACAATTCTGTGGTTTTGTGATAGTGGAGGACTCTGAAGCTTTAGCATCTCAGATCAAACGCAGATGGGTCTTGATAACCCAATGACACAAATCCTGACTTTCAGCAGCCTTGTTTTCTTTGGAAGTTTCCTAGGAAAAAGGAGCTTTGCACCCTGTGTCCTCAGCCTCCACTGAGCTCACCACTCAGGCTGGAATTTGCAGGCACAGGTCTGTCGGTGCAGACACAATCTTTGATCAGCTGAAAGAGAAAAAAAGACAGAGGGAGATGTGATCCCACAGCTCTGGAGACCCCAGCAGTGTGCTGGCTGCCTGCTAGCACCCAGGAACACACGGGCAGAGCCAGCAGCAAGCAAAAACTCCAGCTGGAGGGAAAGCAAGACCTGTATTTCCCCCTCCCTGCAATGTGATCTGTGATCAGACTCCCTCCCTGAGACATCCCAAGGCTGGAGCTGGGGAAGCACAGAGCACCCTGGGCCACCTGTGTTTGTACCAAGCAGTGCCTGCCCTGTGAAAGGTGATTATGAGATTGTTCTCAGCTGTGATGACTGCATCACCTCTCTGCTCTCACTTCTGCCTTTCCCATATTTCCAAGAGATAATGATCTCATCTCCTAACTGTTGAAGATCACTCCTTGTCTGCGCTTCCCCTCCCTGTTCCCCTCCTCTGTTCATTATGGGATAGAAATGTTATCGACCAACAATCACTAGATGTCAAAAAATCTTATCGCAGAATCCAGCTGCCAACAGAGCCTAAACGTGCTTAGGAAATGTCAGTAAATTACAGCAGAGAGAGAAAGTGAGCAAGGGAGGAAACATTAGGATGAGCAGTGAACTGCAATTAACTGCTCCACATTTGGAAAAAGCAGGAAATGTATGGAGGAAAGCAGAGTTAAGGGGTCATTGATCTCTGTAATTGAGGGGAAACTGAGAAATTGATGGTTTAATGGGGTTCAGCTGGAAGGACTGTGTGCTTTGTGGGCCACAATGGGAGACCATTGCTGCGGGGCACAGGTCTCATCCTAGTTAGGTCACAGTACTCCAGGTGCTCCCCAGCCTTCCTTGGAAGCATCTTGTCTGTGTTGTTCAGCTTGATACCTCCCTGGAAAGGACTTCTTGTCCCACATACATGCCTAGACTGTGTTCTTGTGTTGGCATAGACCTGTGATCAGCCTTCTTTCCAAACTGACTGGATACCGGGGCTTGGGTGTTGGATTGTCATCAAGGCAAGCTGGGATCCATCATCTCCAAGGAGTGCCCACGAGTGGCCTGCAAAGGAGTCAGGCCAAGGCTGTTTAATCTGAGTTTGCATCCATTTATCCCCCAATTCCTTCAGAAAATATCGTGTGGAAGACACTGCACAACCACCCCTGGCCCAGCCTCCCGCCACTGCCCTGGGATTCACTGGGCGGCTGTTTGGCAGTCCTGGGGTTTGGGTGTGAATAACTTCATAAGGGGCTCCAGACATACTCAAGGGTGGCCCTTGCAGGTCCAACTGCCTGTCCGAAGAGCACACAAGGGTCAGCCTTGCAAAGCTCTGGCACAGCTGGACCATGGGTGGAAGCCAGCAGCTTACTGGCTCTGCCCTGCCACACCGCAGTCAAGCAATCCAGTCTCTCCCTGCCTCTGAAGCAGGATCAAACATCACTGGAGAAGTCCTGAACTTTCATCTTCTCTATTTCCCATCACCACTGCCTGATTGTTCCCCATACATGTGTCTCCAAACATTTTGACTCACAGGAGCAGGCCTTAGACAACACAAACTGCCAAAAGGATCTGGAGGCCATCCTACAGGCCCACCCGGTCCCTCTTTCTTTCCATCTCCATCCCCATCTCCATTTTCATCTCTGTCTCCATCTCTCCTTCTATACTCTTACATATCCCTAAATCAAGCTTTCAGTCCCAGGCTGTTTCCATCCCCCAGTCTCCCAATGCATGCTCCACCTATCCTGGACACTGTTTCCCACTCTATCTCTGCTTGTCATCTCACACCCCCCATCCTCCTGATTTTCCATCCTGCACACATCCTCCCCGTGCTCTGAAAGATGCTGCAGCAGACAGAGCAGAGCTGGAATGGAAAACACAAAACACTGCACAAACATGTCTCCATGACCTGGCTGTTCCATGGGAACAGTCTGACCTTGGCTCTAATCCCATGGCAGAGGGAAGATGTTTTAAGGCTCTTTGTACCACTGAGGAAGAAATGCTGACTAGTACAGTTCCCAAGGACAACCACGGGTCATCTTCTGTGACTTCCTTTTCATGCCATAGACGCCAGGTCCCGGTTTGGGAACCACAGACCCAATAGCCTGCAAGTGTGGGCACCACTTGCTCCATTAGGAAGATGTTGAGGTCGGACCGCTCATCTCCTGCTAGATTAAATGGTCACTTGCAAAATTCACAGGCCCTTTGGAGGCGTCAGCCTCTAGTAGTGCAAGATCATTGCTTGTCAGTGCAGCTCTGCTCAGCTCACGCTCTGCGCAGCTGAGGCCGGCACCAAGAGGCACAGACCTGTGTTCCTCCATATGCTCCCTGCCCTCCTGCAGCTGCTGCACAGCCGGGGGCTGCACGGCCAGGAGAGGCTGTGCCTCCAGCTCTCCCCGTGGCTGCAGAACCACGGTCGGGTCCAGGATCCCCTTTACAGCATGCACAAGCTAGGTAAGGATAGGACAGGTTAATAATTTTCCCTAAATGGAGTAGAGGATGGGCAGAGGTTTGTTCTTTTTCCACAGGGTCATTTCCCCACTCTTTGCAATGAGACATTGCCATTTAAGAAATAGCAGATCACATTTATTTGGCCAGTGAGTGCATCCAGCAAAGATGCTCAGGGTTTGGAAAAAGATGCTCACCCTCCTTCAGGAGACGATGACATTTCAGTCTTTCTAATTAAGTTTGTGTCCCAGACCAGCAGAATCTGGAAGATATAAATCTCATTTTTCCCCCTTTGTATTAAATTGAATTTAATGTTTGTGTAAGATAAAGAGCTTATAGCCCTGGATATCTTTGTTCTAACTCCCCACGGACACTGCTTAGGACAGCAGGGTCTTCTCCTTCCTGGCCCCTGGTCCTAGGGGTCTCAGCTGCATCTGCTGATAGCCCAGCTAGCTTACCATGCAACCACCTCTCACTGGGGAATCATGGAGACACTTAGACTTCTCAACAAGTTTCAGGCAGTGACCCGTAGCAGAGGAAAAGCAAAGCATGATTAGCACCACAGAAGCTTGTCCTAGCTAAAATGGTCCCTGTGACTGCAACACCTGTGGTGGTGTGCAGGATTTTGGAAAAGCGACAGCAGAAAAGCTGAAACTCTAGAAATCAAAATCAACCTCTCCTGAGACAGTCTGTGTTTGTAAGTGATCTGAAATAAGGCAAGTATCTAGATGCCAGCTATCACTGCAAAGTTCCCAAGGCCTGGACACAAAGCCTGCACACTGTCCCACCATGAGTGAAGGTGAATCTTCGAAAACAGCCATAATAAACTTCCTTCAGAAGGAAGCCATAAACTGCCTTCAGAAAATTTCCAACCATCCACTGAAAAACTGCACATGAAACTGCTCCTCAGTGCTGGCAAATGCCATCACCATCCAGTCTCTGTTTGCTGACACATGGGTCACCAAGGTCCTGCAAATTTGTGCTGTTTTTTCTCTGTTCTACTGAGCACACTGGAGCTATAGAAGCGATAGACCTGCACTTCCTTCTTCGTTGTGTCTCTGTCAGTGTCACGGAGCTAGAGGTGATCCTGGAGCATGTTTGCCACAGAGCTGCAAAAAACAGTGAGGATTTTCTCTGCGGATTCTCTTCCACTCCAGCAGTGGACGCTAGCCTTGCTCCCATGGAGACCTGCCCTTGGGTTGTGTTGGGTGTGCTGCACTGAACGTGTGGGGTTTCAGGTGTAGAGAAGTTGGTCCTGTCTTTTGGCCATGAGGAGACCCCAAATCTGTACAGCTTCATCCTTTCCTTCAGTGCCTCCTGGGGATTGGTGAATGAGAATCTGCCTGCACCCAGCTGGGGCCCTCCTGTTAACTTTGCCCCATGGAAGGAACAGCCTGTCTTCCCACCCACAAAGAGAGGCTCCCTGACCACAACAGCCTCGGACCCCCGTGAAGCACCTGGTGTGTGAATGCTGAGCTCAAAATCCTGCTTGGAAACTCCTCCTGTCCTTCTCCAGCACTGCCTTATCTCCCTGCTCCCTGTGTTTCTGCTGTGGCAGTGGAAGGAGGAGGTCATGGAGCCCTGAGAATCTTCTGTCCTCCCCCCACCTGCTCCGGCCAAGCCTTCCCTGCCCAGTGCAATTGCAAATGTGTCAATGTTCATTTGGCTGGGCCTGCTCTGCCACAAACTCGTGTAGCCCTTGAGGGACTCAAAAGCCAAGACAATTTCAAAGGGAAAGTTGAAGCTTCCGCTTGCAATTTTCTCTCTTTCCCGTCTGCTCCCCTGCAGCGACGGGAGGGTGGAAGGAGAAGGGGCACACGATGTGGCTGAAATACGTCAAACCCAGAAGTTTCATTAACCATGCTCAAGAATTATTATTCAGACCTTCCTGGTGCTCCAAGACTGCTTTTAGTTGGCTGAAAGCTTTTAAGCGCGGAGCCACTGGATATAGGCCAAATTGTGTGACTGTGATGCTGTCCATGACCTCCTTCAGGCTCCCTGGACTTTTTACCTCCCAGGTGTTCCAGCTGACCTGTAAAATCAATATGCTGGGACTGTATATTTAACTGAGTGCTTGTCTTGGGCCAAGGCCTCAAAAATGTAGATCACAGGCAGGTATTTCTGGAAAAAGACAACTGGGAGATGAGAATGAAAGGGTGTAAAGATCAGTGCAAAAAGGGAGTAAGCTCATACTGTTCAATAGAAATGGCATGGTCGTACAATCACAGGATTGAAAGGGACCTTAAAGATTGTCTTGCTTCAAGCCCCCTGCCATGGGCAGGGACATCTTCCACTAGATCAGATTGCTCAAAGCCCCATCCAGCCTGGCTTTTAACATTTCCAGGGATGGGGCATCCATGACTTCTCTGGGCCGCTTGTGCCAGTACCTCACTGTCTTACGGTAAAGAATTTCTTCCTAATGTACAATTTAAACCTGTTTCTTGGTCAGTTTAAAGCCATTCTCCCTTGTCCTATCACTACATGCCCCTGTGAAAAGTCCCTCTCCAGCTCTCTTGTAGCCCATTGAGCTACCAGTCTCCCTGAAGCCTTCTCTTCTCCAGGTTGAAGTCTCCCTTTTTGCCCCAGGAGCAATAATCACACAGTATTGATGCATAGCATGAAAGATGCAAAGGACTGCAGACTTTTTCATAAGTTTTCCAGTCATCCTGATGCTTGTCTACTGAGAGTGGGAAACCCTTGGTCTCTCTCTCCTCGGATTCACTTATGTCCTGTGCAGATGCACACAAGACAGGGTTTTCAGCTGGTGTTCACTGCTAGTGAACAATTTTCAATTCTAGTGGCTTTCCTGCTTTGGATAAACTATCCAGTATTCATCAATGTCCATCCTTCTTCCAAAGCTCTCCGGTCTTGACTAGTGTGGTGCTTGTTCGGCGAGCAGGAGCCTGGTACTCAAACCTCTGACTGGAAGGAAAAAAAGGGTATCTGTGTCGATGGAGAGATACAGAGTTCCCAGGCAGGTGCGAAGGAGAGACCTTTATTACAAAAACCAAGTCTTTTTAAGCAGTTAGTCCTTATCAGAATACATACCACTGAAACACAACAAACAATAATTCAACCAGTCACCATAAGCCACGAGGTGATCATGCGAAAGTTATGTAACTTGTTTGCTCTACTTCTAAGTTAGCTGAACTGGTTCCCAGAGGCTTTTTTACTTAGCCAAAGTAACAGAAGTGAACCATGATTTTACAAGGGTAACAAGGCCTTCATTTTGCAAGGTTTTACCTATCCGCAACAGCTATATATATTTTTCGTTTGCAAACCTGTAGTGAGGGGGCAGAAGGGAGGTTTTCCCATCTCTTGTCCCTGGGATCTGCGAGGCCTTCAGGGACCATTTGCTCTCTAAACTCTGAAAGCTGCTACGATGCCAGCTGAGCACAAGCTGAGATTGCTGCAGCCATGAGCGCTGCCGGCAAGCAGCTGGGGGTGTAACAGACAGCATCTCTGCAAACACAGCTTCAGGCAGTACTAGGGTAGTGCCTGTTATAATTTTGTATTAATTACTGCTGTAAAAGCAGTTACTCAGATGAGATCAAGCCCTGTGAAAAACAAGGGGCGGTGCTTGCTCCAACTCGGCATCTCCATCTGAGCGTCCAGACTTACAGTCTGCCTTGAGACGAAAGGTAACGAGGGGTAATAAGTCTGTAAGAGTTATAAAAGTGAGAGGGGCGGCTCAGCATGGCCCCATGTGCCTTTGCTGAAGACGTTCTGGAGAGTGAACCCTTTCAGAAGCCAGCCTATGGGTTTGTGTGTTCGCCCCGGCCCTTCCCCAGTGGAGAAAATCTCATTTCCCACCACTAATTGATGCACAGAACCACTCAGCTCACTGAAATTACAGAGAAGAAAGGGTTTTGGGGTTTTTTTATTGGCCATCTATTAGCATTTTTAATTTGCTACATGAGGTAAGTTTCAAAAGGTGCCAGAGGGCAGCTTAAGAAATTAGCTGTTCTTAGCATTTTCTCTTCTTTCTGCCTGACTTGGGTCCTCAAAGCCTTAATTAAAACTAGGGAGCGCTTCCAATGCACAACACGACAGACAATGCATGACAAGACAAGCTGGAGCCCCCACAGAGCATCACACCTCTCTGGGACTTCTGATGGGAGCAGGGAGCATGAGGGAGCAGAGGGGAGATGGTCACCTCGATGTTCCACAGGTGTGGGAGGCACAGGGGCTGTGAAGTGGGACTGTAAGTCCAGGAGCTGCTGCAGGAAGCAGAGCTGGACCCAGGGCTGGGTGAGAGAGCCAGACAGGCAAGCCTCACACCCTTGGTGGGAGATTGTTGGGGTGTCTCTCCTGGTCCCTGATGCCAGTTAGTAGGTGAGTAGACTCATTTACTGAGGAATCTCCCAACTCATCACTCTTTTCTGGGGGATACTTCTCCTCCTCATTCCCCATCACGTATCCCTTGCTGTCAGGCAGCAGCATCACCCGACACTTCAGGATGCCTGGAGGAACAAAGGGGTTTTGAACAGCTTTTCAAGCACATTGTGGGAGGGAACCTTGCTGCAGTTTGGGTCACTTAAGGCCAAGAGCCAGGTTAAAGCAAGACCCAATATCATCTTGCGATGATGAATAAGTTGCCAAAAAATTTCAAGAAGGGCAAACTCGAGATTGTAGGTAATATTTAGCCTCCTCAACCTCTTCTTACTTCTTTTCTCATTTTAGGTCAAGTTGGACACTCTCCACTGACTCAGAACAGAACTTCTCTGCCTCTCCTAACCAATGCCTTCTTCTCACTGGCCATCCCTACAGGGCATCCAAACTCACAGAGCCAGGAAGAGGCCACACTGCTGCCAACACATGTCACAGGCACAGCCTTGCTCTTAGCATCTGCCGTGTGATCAAAGACAGCAGGCACACCCCTGACTGCTCACCATGGGCCCCAGCCCAGCACCACTGTCTGTACCAAGGCAGGAGGCTGGAGAAGTGAAGGGCCTGTGCTCCTTCCAGCAGTAGGGAAGTGGCCCGGGGAGAAGCTCCAGGGAGCTGTAGGCCAGCCACAGAGCACAGCAACAGCTTTGCTTGATGCTTGTTTCAGGATTTATCTTAGAGAACAAATATGTGTTCTGGAAGAAGGTTGGGCGTGGAAGTAAATGTTAGCTAAGTCAGTGACAGAAGAGAGACCACCTGCCTTCTGCAGCATGAAGCAGCCATGAACAGATGGGATGCTTTCCTTTGAAGAGAGAGTGGTCACCATGACCCTGCAGGAATGGAAAACTTGGATCACTTTGCTCCACATGACTCCACCTGTTGAAATCCAAGGACAGAATGTGGCTGGAGCAGCTCATGGTGTGGATTTACAGGCTCTGGATGGAAGCTGTCCCCAGCTGTCTGTTTGGCAATTGCTGTCTCAGCAATGTGAGCTGAGTCAGGGCCATCCAGGGCCATCACCCTGTGGTACCAGCTTTATTAGCTGTAGTTGAAACAGCATCTACAAATTGTCTGCAGCAAAAGCATCCAGGGTTAAACTCTCCAGTTTTTCTCCTGTCACAGTTCCCGCCTCTCGACTGCTGCTGCAGTGCAGGGACTCGACTAACCCATACGTGGGACACCTTGAACCCTTTCCCTCACCCTTTGACTGGCAGCAGTCAGCAGGGACCACAGTGGGTGAGACTGAAATCCAGGCTCTCCATCAACAAAACTACCAGAATCTTTTGGACCAACTGGTACCTCTTCCAGTGGGGAACAGAAGTTGTGCCTCCAGTTGTCACAGCTCGAAACAGTGTCCGAATGGAGACTCCCCTTCTGTCTTGCTTCCTGCCAGGCTTTCACTCCGCCTTTTGCCTGCACCTGGGTGCTGAGTACCTGCACAGAGCTGCCACTCCTGCATCAGGTCTGCACAGGAACTCCCCTACAGCTTGCCGTCAAAGAGGGGTCAATAATTTCTAGCTGGCTCCATGCTAGCAGCATGCAAGGGCTGGAGCAGGAGAGAGCCCCTCTGAGATGTCTCCATGCTGCCTGTTCAGGAACAGGTCAGGATGGCTCTGCAGAGGCTGTGGCTGGTGCTGTCATTAGGCACGAGGCAGCTTGTGCAGTGAGCAGGAGCTTTTGCATATCCTGCAGACCCCAGGAACTGTGCTGCACATAGCTGGGTACCATCTGTTCCTGCCTTCCCCACCGACTGTTCATCCCACTCACATCCATAGGGCTCTTGTTAACACAGCTCTCCACTGATCAAACCCTGCCGTCCTGCTGGGCTCAGTTTTCCTCTTCCTCCTCCGAGGACTCTTCTGTGGGTTACTCCACCCCAGCTTTAATTAACACTGGGGAGAGAAAGTGAAAACAGCTCTTAGTTGATCATGGCAGGGGACGAGACCTAATAAACCCCAGGAGAGGAAGACTGGCTGCAGAAATCAGGGTAGTAAAACCAGAAACCTCTGAAGCAAGGCTGGGCTTGGGCTCCTGGAGCCGGTTAGTATTCAGCCTGAATGCCACGTTGTTATAGACAATGCATTAACATCAAAGCCACTGGGTAAGCGGTTTTAGTTAAGTGATATATTTGGTGTTATATTTTTATTGTGTGTTTCTTTACACCGTGTTTTTATTTTTATGTTTTCATGTTCGAGTATTTTTGCAAGAATTTAGTGCTGCTGAAAAGCACTCTATCGACAGCGCCGGAGATTGAAGCTCTTTGTCTGTATCCAGAGCAGGCAGCACGCTAGCAGCCTCCTGGCACCACGCTGGCTCTCTGCCTCAATCCCACTCACAGGGATCACCTTTAGACATCAGAGAGCAGTCCTGTTGGCACTGCCAGCAGAGAAGGACAAGGGAATGTGTTTCTGGGGTCCCAAGCTAAGATGAGGCACTCTGAAGTCCACTTTGAAGCCCAATTTGCCAAAAGCCCGTGTGGTCCTATTCCCCACTGTGCCAGGGGTTGTCAGGCATCTCACAGTGGGGTTTCAGGTTGCTGGGTGTCACGGACACTTTTGACCTGCAAGCCAGAAGTCTCCTCTAACAGCAGGATTCATAAATCTCATCTGCTGCAGAGAAGAGAAGACGTCAGCTCCCCTCCTGTAGGACCAAGATCTGTGAAAGAAAAAGTTGAGATCAAACTTGGTTAGGTGACAGAGTGAAGTCCCCAGTCTCCTCTGGCACTGCTAAAGGGCACAGGGTGACACGGGTCACTGGTGCTGCTCCACTTCCTCACTCCTTTCCGTGCCAACACATCGCTTTCCCCTCGCCCGTGAAAAGCTGGATTGACAGGAGAGGAGAGGATTAACCTTTGCCACCCGTGTAGGCTGCTGCGTACAAATATTTCTCTCCAAAGCATCAAGTAATAAATGAGTCTTCATCTTTGTCAAACACCTTGGAGTCCATTTGCCATGTCTCCCCAAAGGCAGCACAGCGGGGCAAGGCAGTGTGTGAAATACAGGAGGACTATAAATCTCTCCAACACTGTATGGGCATTTTACAGCTTGCAGTTTTCACTGAGAAGTGGCTGTAAATAATGGAGGGGGATATCTGCCACCTGTCTCCAGGGGAGGATTTATTTGGGTGTAAGTGCTATAGATCTTCATATGTATGCTGCAGCTGTAAATAAGCAAAGTTTAAGCAGTGACTGGGGTCTGTTTTGCTCTCTCTCCCCCCATACTCCTTTTCTCTCTATTGTTTCACCTGTTTGTTTCCCTGCTGTTTTAGGCTACATCTCACTCCTGAGGTGAGCACATGCCTGGAGAGTCACTTGAGGAGGAAGTGGGTTGCTGTGATTGAGTGCACATTTTGCTTTCACATTCAGCCCATACAAACGATTCGAGGGCAAGAGGAGCTCGTAGTTAGGATTCAGGACCCGCTGCTACGTACTCTTCAAATGCTCCTTTGAGTTCTTGGTTCAGGATTTTAATGATGCTGTTATTCTTGTGCAGAAGCATATGGTTTGCTCCAGTCTGTTCTGTGTTGCTGTGTGCTGGCCCCTGTTTCAAGTCGCTTCACTTAGGCAGAGTATCTGGAGGGAAGTTAACTCTTTGAAGGCATCGAAGCTGCCAGTCCACGGAATCCAGGGGCACCCCCGGGACGTGGCATGCATTGGGATGTGGCACGCAGAGCCAAAAGGCTTCGCAGGCAGCTGGCACTGTTGGGACATGCTAGGCTGGTTAAGAGGTCAGATGTCTTCCTCAGGCATTGGGGACAACTTGCAAGGCAAGTCCGGGTATGTGCAGCCTCACCTGCAGGGGTGATGAAGGATCTGAAAGAAGCCTCTGTTGATGAACGTAGCAAAGCAGCCCTCAAAGGGACTGCTGGTTTCAACCAGCAACCTGCAGCCCAGCTGGTTGTTGTCTCCTGCAGCCAGGACCCAAGCAGAAGGTGACCTGGTTCTTAGGCCGTGTTTGGGAGCACAGAGGCAGATCTTGGACATGCCCAGAGACTGCAAACAGCTGCCCTCGGGCTGTGCACACTGCGCTGGAGGAGGAGCACATGGCCCCTGGGTTTTGCCGTTAGGAGGTGGTGTCTGCTGCTGGCACTGTTGCAAGAAACCCAGTCACCTGCAGCTACCAGTCACTGTCAGTCCCTTCCAGAAGCATCCTCCTTTCACACCTGGCTCCACGTGTTCCTCCAGAGGCTCCCTGAGCTCCGCTTGAACTCCAGAAGAAGGAAGGCATACGTATGGACAGTGATCCATTTTCAGCTCTTGGCAAGGCAGAAAGAAACCAGAAATCATAACAGGAGCAAAAGTAGTCACCCCACGGGTGTGGGGTGAGAGCAGATCCCTGTCCCTGTCAGCGAGGCGCTGCACATGTGCAATAAAAAGGCAGACCCAATTCAAAACAGCTTGTAGCAACCTCTGTGATGCAATAGTAAGTAATGCCCTTCCCTTGCCCTTCACTATCTTTATAAATTCTACCCTCCCTTCCTGCCCACACAACGTGTTACAGAAATCAGAGAGGAAACAAAGAGCTGAGGACAAGGAGACCCGGCATCCTGCAACAAAGAGCTGTGCGAATTCTTCAGGAGATCCCCATAGTGCGATTAGCATCTCTTTACAGCAACATCATCTCTCCTTCTTTTGTTTCCCCAGAGGAAGATAAAATTGTCACCAAGCACCAGAGAATGAAGCTTGATGAATACTGAAAAGACATTCACCTGCAAACTAGAATGGACTGGCCCCAGATGCTTTTAATTAATATTTTCAGAAGCTGGGGCAAGAAGAAGGAATATCAGAGTTTAGGGCTGTGAGGGGAGTGCAAGGAGGCAGAGCTGCCTTAATGAGAAAGGACAAGTGGTACTGGCTGAGGTGTGAGCTCACGTCCTACTCCCAGCCACACATCCTACTCCTCCCTCCTCACACAGACTCAAAGCAAAAGCATTCTTAGGGTGTAGGACACGGGTGGTGAGACACAGTCCTGCTCCAAAGCCACCCCTCCGGGCTCCCACACCATGGGCTGCTCTGACCATAAGTCCAGGTGAGGAGCTGTGACTTCACGCTGTGCTTTGCTGAAGGCAAGGAGCTCCTGGTCATCTTTGGCTGCCTCAGACCTCCTTTCCCGTGTCTCAGTGAACCAGAAACATCTCCCAAGTTAGAGAAAACAGAATTGCTATTGCTAATTTTCTTGTGTGTGTCGTCACCTTTTTTTTCTTTTTTTCTTTTTTTTAAACCAGCAGCTCTCAAAAATATTTTAGAGGATGATGATTTTACGAAATGCTGTTGCTGAAGTGAAATTTGCAGTAAGTTTGTGGGCAGCTTGAACTCGGTCTTGTTCCTTCCCAGTGACTCCTCATATTGATGTTTCCTGTAGTGACTCATTGTCCTCTGTATAAGCATCTCTGACTGACTGAAGCAAAAAGGCTCAATTAGGGAAGGGTTCCTCTATGGGTCTCCTGAAATTACAGTAGTTTAAATTGCTGCCCAGCAACTCAGAGCTAAATTGCAGTGCTTCAGCACCTCTGGCAATTGCTGTTTCTCCATTCATATGCCAGAAAATGATGGGTCCAAACAAAGAGAGCTTCACTGCTTGAAGGAGAGTAGGAGACGTGTAGGCAAGCCATGGAAAACCTTAGTAACAGATTCCACCCCTCTCAGTTCAAGGAGAGGGATGACTGTTGAACCCCAGCTACATCATGCTCAGAGTCCTTTGGAGGTGAATTTGGACAGGTTTCTCTCTGGCCCCAAAAGGGACAGGCAGTTTTGTGGGGTTTGGCCATATTGTGTAGGTGAGTGGATACAGCTTTAGGAGCGGTTTAGGAGGTCCATCTGGAGCTCTTTCATGAGAGTGATCCTCATGGGGCAAGCAAGTAGACTCAGCATCCCAAAGCTGTCTGCTGATCTGTCATCTTACCAGTCAATACTGCTCCTGTCATGGTCTCCAAGACCTCAATTTCATCTTCATCCCGTATGACTGGGGCCTATAAATTCGGCAGTGTCTTCTGCTGTTTGTGAGCTGGGGCTTTTCCAGTGTCATGATGCTCCCCAGAGCGAGCTGTTTTGGGAAAGGCTTGGAAAATGACAAAAATAGCAAGTGAAGCTCTGGAACTGCAGCTGTGTGAGGAGCAACCACATAAGCCAAGGCTAAGATTTGACAAACTGATAACCAAAGCTTGAGAAAGGTCTGCAAGGCTGTGAGGGGGAAGGAAGGGATGAAGAGAAGCCAGATGTTTTCTGTCCCTTACAATGGAATTAGGAGATGTCAAATGAAAACTGTAGATGGCAGATTGCAAATAAAATAGATCCTTGGAAACAACACATCGTTTCCCTGTGGGACTCCCAGAATCACAGGCTGGCTGAGACTGGCAGGGCTCCCTGGAGGTTGTTTTGTCCAAGCTCTCTGCCCAAGCAGAACCACCTAGAGCAGGATGCCCAAGGCTGCATCCAGATCTCTTTCGAGTCTCTCAAAGGCTGGGGACTCAATCTTTGCAGTGATTGGTCATGCTCACAGTAACAAAGTGTTCCCTGATGTTCAAGAGAAGCCTCCTGTGTCCCTGTTTGTGCTCGTTGCCTCTGTTCCCATCACTGGGTGCCACTAGAAACAGCCTGGCTCTGTTCCCTTTCCCTCTCCCTTCAGGTATTTCTGTGCATTGATGAGATCCCCTCTCAGTGCTCTCCGGGATGAACTGTCCCAGCTCTCTCAGCCCTTCCTTTTAAGAACTGCTCCAGTCCCTTCACCATCCTTGTGAAGGGACTCACATGGTCCCTCTCTCCAGTGTGTCCACTTCCCACAGTGGGAAGCCAGGAACTGGACACGGTGCTGCAGCTTTGGCTTCACCAGGGCTGAGCAGAGAGAATCAGTTCCGTTGCCCTGCTGGCAGTGCTGTGCCTGGTGCAGCTCGGGATCCCATTGTCCGTTTTAGCTGCAAGGGCACTTTGCTGGATCATGGTCAACTTGGTGCCCACCAGGACCCCTGAGACCCTTTTCTGCTCAGCTGTTTTCCAGCTGGGTGGTCCCTGACGTATATTGGGGCTGTTCATCCACAAACTGCGTGATATTGACACATCTTAGTGGGAACCAGCAAATAGAAACATGGGCTGGGGCAGGACAGGAAATACACTGCTGGTTTGGGACGTGAACCAGGGGGCTGTCAAGGCATCGATGAGGGGGAACTTGTTTGAGAAACTCAACTCGATCCTTTCCATCATCCCTCTAACGCCTGGTGGGATCATCATCCCACTTTCCTGCCTAAGACTGGGGAACCCCTCTGGAATTCAGTGGTCACTGTCTCCAGGATACCCCACCTCCATGCCCTATTTGAGCCCACCGGCTGGGGACACTTCCATGCACCCTCATTGTTCAGCTTTCCAATCTGGAAAGGACACCCCAGGCTGTCACAGCTCTGATAGGGAGGTGAGAGCTGGCTTTTCAACTTTTGTTTTCAACTAGTTTTGCCTTAAATTACCTTGAAAAATGTTCAAATAAATTTTTCCACCAGCAGTTTATTTGCTTTTGCTCACAAAGCCATATTTATCTAAAAAAAAAAAAAAAAAAAAGTCAAACCTCCCGAACGCTTGAAACACAAGAACGTGGGGCTGGCAGGGACTTCCAGACTTGCCAAATCCAGTCCCTGCTGTTGCAGTAACACATCACAACGCTCTTTCAGAGCTGGAGTGTGCTCTCTCTTAAAAGCTGTTTGGATTTCTGCCTCCATGGCTCCTACTGGGTGGCTGCTCCAAACCCAATTGCTCTAATGGTTCGAAGCCCTCGACTAATTTCCAGCCTGGTTTATTCAGGGCCAGTTTATATACATTTGTTCTCGTGCCAGCACTATCCTTTGGCTGAAATAGCTCTCCCACCTCCGTGTGCTTACTCCCCAGATGTATTTATAGAAAAACCATCCCCAGGCTTTATTAATACAGCACAATTATTTGTTTTGCCTGCTGTTCTGCAGAGGGTACAGGCTCCTGACCTGTCCCTATGCTTTTAACTCCTCTGCTCCTCATGCCATTGCAAGATCACCTTCAGCTTCCTCCCACCCTGGGTGAAGCACAATCCGTGAAGGATTGTGTTCTCATTGGGAAATGGGATTTTGGTGTGTGTCCTAACAGAAAGCCCATCCTGTCCCCAGGCTTTTCCCCCTGCTGGTTTGCTCCTGGAAGGGCAACACTGTCTCAGTGAGCACCTCTTATAAAACCTTACAGAAAAAGAGCTCCACGATAAGCAATAGCTTCTGTCAACAGAAACAGAATGAGAAGCATGGCAGGATAAACTGCAATTTATTTGAAAATATGTAAATCCACTCATTAAGTAATTCACATGAATCTTCACACATGAAGGTGGAAAAGAACCCTTGGCAGCTGTGTGTGTCCCCTCACCATCAAAGCCACGCTATCGACAGCTGCTGTTCTCTTTCATTCTCAGACTTTTCCCTTCCTGTTCTCCACATTTCAACCTCCTTTTTCTACTCCATCACCTGATACTGGGATTTGCAGAGCCCTCATACCATCAGGCAACATCTTCCCCTCATTTCCCTCTTTTTTAATCTGCAGCCTGCCTAAAATTGTTTCCATCCTTGGTGGACCCTCTCTCAGGATCACCAGGAAATGAGATTCCAATATAACTTGGGTTTTTTTACGTCAGCAAGGAAAAGATAAAGACCCCATGTCCTGAGGGCTATTTCTGAGGCACTCCCCTCTTGCTGGGTGAGGTGTGTGATCCTTATGCCTGGACAAGCTTCTCTTCTGGGGAGGCTCCCATCAGCTGCGGATAAGGCTCACCCTGCATCCCAACCTGCAGTGTTCCCAGCATTGTCAGGACCATATCCTAGTGGAAAGGCAGGGCAGAGCACTAGCAAGAGCTGCACACTTGCCTTGAGAAAAAGAACTGCTCCAGCGAAATGGGCATGCAGGTCCTGAATCCCAACTGATGGGAGGAGGTGCTCAGGGAAAATTAAAAGGAAAACAAAAGACCAGCAGATATTAATTTTGTAAGCAAAGAGTTTAAAGGAAATAGGGGTGTGAGAAGCCACTGAGCTCTCCTTTCTCAGTGAATGGTAATTGAAAGGGATTCCCCTCAGACACTCCACACAACTGGTTTGTACCTACCTTCAAGTCATTAAGGTTTAGCCCAGTGCTGGACAACTCAGAGAAAACACTTGATTTAATGCATAGATTAATTTTCCTTCTTTCCTGCTTCAGTAAGGAGTTTCCCAACTTTCATGCAATTAGGGCATGGGGAACACCACTGTGACAAGAACACTCTTTATACCTCTGTCCTTTACTCCCAAGGGTTTCCTACTGGTACCAAATCCATGCAGTCCCCACACAAATAATAGGACTCTGGCAAAACAGGAGTGTGGCCCAGAGCTATTTTCCCATGCTGTGAACATTTTTAAGATTTAAACAAAAAAAAAAAAGAAAAGAAAAAAAAAAAGGAAAACAAACAAAATGTCTATTCCAGATTGGGCTAGAACTGGAATAATAATCCTTCAAGACTGGTTTGGCACAGTCAAAGTATTTCACTCCTGTCATTGTCGACTGCTCTGCTCTCGCCTCAAACATTTCTGTTACCCTGGGGTTGCATTTCTAAGTAAGCACTGAAAGAAGTCAGAGACCCTTAGTTTTACAATTCCAAAAGGTATTGGGAACAATTACTTTTAGAGTTGGGAAATCCATCAATCCCAACCATTTCCCAAGGCAAGTTTTGGTATTGAGAAATCAGAAAATTATTATTTTTTTTTTGATGGAGGGAAAAATCATAAGATTTCCCAAACATCTCCAAACCGATCCCCTTGAGCCAGAGGATTTCACGGTGCTGTTTCCGTGTCTTCTGGCAGTGAAAGGCAACCATGGGTAATGAAATGGATAAGCAAAATAAGAGACAGCTCTGGGATCGGATATCCTTTGGCTGAGCCACTCCAAACACCCCAGATTTGTTTCTTTATGAGGCCCTGTGTAGCTGGGCTGTTCCTCTGCTGGCACCTGGCTCTGACAATATGTTATTTTCATCCTCAGATCACCGCGGCATTGATAACCTCACGCAGAGCTGAGATAGATCTCTGTTTAGTAGATCTTCCTTCATCCTCAGCAGGTATTTTCCCATCTGCCCTTTTACCTGTCAGTTTTGATGGTGTAGCATGAAGTAAAGAGACTCAGCCACTTTTCTTCTTTTTTTTTTCCTTCTTTCTTCTTTCTTTTTTTCTTCCTTCTTTTTCTGCCCCCCCCGCCCTTTTTTTTTTTGGTGCCATTTATAAATTTTACTGAGTAAAGCAAGGCATGCTCCATAAATCAGAGTGCAAGTTAGAGAGTCACACTGCGGAGTGTGCAGCGGGATGAGGTACCAGCTGTTCTCTGCAGATGATAAAGCTGTAAATATGATGCTGGTTTAAGGAGGCAGACCCCAGCTCATGCCACCCTGTGCCTTTGCACACCCTGCATTTCACAAGAGGTTCTCCAAACTGTTTGAGGAGCCCCACCAGGATGGGCTGCCAAGTCTGTGCCAGTCACCTGCGTGGGCGTGCAAGGGCTGGAAACAGGTTCAGACCTTCCTGAAGGTCACAGCAATCAAATATCATGCCTGGATTCATTCAGTATGCAGCAGGGAGCGGGAGCAGACTCCGCTCCTCTTTTATAGGACCTTGAGGTGTTTGATGTAAGGCCGCATGCAAATCACCGCCCAAGGATGTGTTTGTCATATAATTAATATTAGCTCCCACCCTGGAGCACACTTCTGTCAACACAGAATAAATATTCCCCATTAGCAGGAGGGCTGGTTGGGGAGATCAGGACTTGAAGCGCTTGGATAGCTCTGTGCTAGCCATCAAGGATCACTTCCCTGGTGCTCCAAGGCAACCAGTGAGTTAGAAGATTGCTCATTTTTGTTTCCAAGACTTTTTGGGTTGGTTTGTGGTTTTTGGTTTGTATGTGTTGGTTTGGATTTTTGGGGGGTTTTTTAGGGTTTTTTTTTTTTAAACCCAACATTTTTTTAACTTAATTTTCCCTTTGGAAGTGACTTCTCTTGTCTCCAAGGTGTAACTGGAAGCCCGCTGTCCAGAGATTTCCAGCACAGTTATGGAAACGTAGGGGAACGAAGAGAGGCTCATAGCAAGTCTGGCTGTGAACCCAAACATGAGCCCTGCAGTCTGGTGTTACAGCAAGAGACAGATATTTATATATATGTATTTTAATAGGGTGGAGATAAATAGGGCATTCATTGGGAAACGTATGTGGAGAGAGGGTGTAATGAATTTTCAGATTAAACTTGGCAAGTGTTTTCAAGCCAAAGAGGAGAAGTTTAATCACATTTTCTTGCAGAGAAGGCTGAATGCTGGGTTTCAGCACGATTTTTAAATGAAATGTCTCCATTTTTTTCAGCAATGCTTGTGTTTGTCAGCCTGACGATGTGCCGAAGGGGCTTAGCAAGGAATCTCAATAACTAGTTGAAACACTCTGGCAGAGCCTTCACTGAGTTTCTGAGCTTTAGTACTTTGTGATCAAGAGAAATGCTGAATAGGCCAAAGAGCAGCAAGATTTGGCTCGGCTCAGCAACACCTCCACCCACGGCACACTGAGCGCCATCCCCTGCCCGAACCCACAGCCACGGGCTGAAAAGCCAAAGGAACCCACAGTGGCCCTGCAGGGGTGAGATAGGCTGTGGATACACACAGGCTGCTGCACCGGGTGCGCGAATTCTGCTCCGTGGGGATGGCGGCACCAGCCAGGTTGGTCACCTCCCTGTCCCCAGCTTCTCCCCCTTTTCCAAGGCTTTGGTTGCGGCTGCGTTGTGAGGCTCCCGAGAGCTGGCATCTTCTGACGGCAGTAAACACAGAATAATTTGCTGGTGTTCAAACAGAGTCTGCCAAGGTAGCAGACAAAAAAGGATTCATAAAAAAAAATCTCAAGCAAAAAAAATAAAACAAAACAAAAAACCCTACATGCACAAAAAAAAAAAAAAGTTTATGCAAATGCTCTAGAGAAGATGAAAAATTAAGCATTCCAAACTAGCAAATAATTCAGTCTTCTCAGTCTCTTTTTTTCTCTTTTCTTGCCTGCATGGGATCTGAAATTACATTTTACCACCTGCCTTTCTGAATTGTCCTTGTACCTTGCCTGCCAAGTTTCACCCCCGCAGAGGACACTGGCTCCTGGGGGATGAGGCACGACATGCTCTCCTTGCCCAGTGTCCTCAGGGACAGGCATCTGCTCCAGCACTGCCTCTGCAGATGCGCACGGGGGCTGCTGTGCCTCCCCTCTCCCTTTTGGAGCACAATTCCAATCCATTCAACAGGAGAGAGGGCATGTGAAGAGCAAGAAGCCTCTGGGATATTGCAGTGGGTTCCAGGCAGAGGAGAGGAAATCCTTCTAATGTTCTTGTTGACAGAAAGGTCCCGTGGTGTGGTGGTGATGCTCCCACCCTACTAGGCAAAGGAGAATCCACCCAGCTGCCTCCAGCCTGATGAGAGTAGCAGGAGACTCCCCCTCTGCAAAAAGCAGGACCCCCTGTTATATACGTGCCACATAGCTGGCACTGAGCTTGTAAAGGCTGATGAGAAGAATGTTCAGCTGCAAACTCCCGTTTTGCAGAAGGGAGATGGAGTCTGAGGCAAAAGTAAGATGCCAAGCAGGGACGTGCACAGCTCGCAGTGTGCAGACCCATCTTTTCTCTCCCCCTACAGACAGTTTCAGCAGTGGCACTTCTGTCAAGGGGTGGCTTTGACAGGGTGGTCTGTCGGTGCCAGCAGGCAGGAGAAAGCAGTTGTTTTGCTCTTGGCTGAGGATTTTAACCCCCTCACTTGCAGCTGAACAGCCTCTTCTGACTCAACCCCGTTAACTCCGTCTGCAGTGCCCAGAGTTGCCTGGCTCAGCTGGCACACGGCGAGCCAGAGCAGTCTGCTCCAGGGGCTCAGCCTGATGGAATGCACACAGGGGAGCAGGGAGCAGCAGGAACGAGAGCATGACACACCAGGATCCTCAGACAAAATGCTCACCCACACCTGTCCCTTAGTCCCTTAGGCCATGGAGAAGGGAGCTGAAATAAAGTGACCTTCAGCCCTTCTCGGTTGTCGCCCATTTCCTGGCGTGGAACTCTGTTCCTTGCCATTAGCATCAGTGCCCAGCCCTGGCACACCTTTATCTCTGTGCATCCATTTGCCTTGGCTCTACTCACACAAATCCTTGGGACGCTGGGTTACTCCCACACGATGCAGTGCCATCTCCCTCAGCTCAGCAGCCCCCTTGGAAGCCCACCCTGCGTTCCCCCTCCTCAGCCTCTGCCCCTGAAATGAGCAGATTTTGCACAGGTAGCTCCAGGAGGGTTTGTCTAGAAGATCTGCTGTGCTTACAGACGTGGTTTAGTGGTGAGCACAGCAGTGCTGGGTTAACAGTTGAACCTGATGATCTTAAAGGTCTCTTCCAACCTAAATGATCCGATGAGCTGATGATCCTGAAAAAAATAAAACACTCGTTTTACCACAGTTTTCTGGCACAAAGTAGAGGGAAAAGCAAATTTATGCTGAAGATTAGAGAGGAGTGCTCTCGGGAAGGGCTGATTTTGGCTATCAAACTCTCTCCACAGGAAGATGTCAGAGGACTTGCTGCTAAAATTGCTTAAGGGCAGGCTAGACAGCTCACAGTGGTTGTTCACGGCAAATGGTGGAAATGATGGGAGAGCATCCTCTTTTTCTGAAGCCACATGCCAACCCCAGTCAGTGAACTGACAGAAAGTAAGCTCTCTGTATAGATATGTGTGTTAAGTATGGAAATATGCACACACCTATGTTTAAGCCAGATCAGCTCGAGTTCATCATCTGTTTCTGGAAGTGGTGCGGAGAGGGGAGCAAGAGCTGCTGGAGGCAGAGGAGATGGTCAGAGATGTGTCATCCATATGGCTGGTAAGAGAAATGTTTGTGGACTACAGCCTGACTCCTTTGGTTGTACATCCTGAGGACTTCTGTACTGCCTGGTACTTTGTCTTCTAAAAGTTGCTAGTGACTGGAGCTTTGTGAAAAATCTCGGGCTGTTTGTTTTATTTATAGTCCTTGTTATTTCATGGCTGAACTTGGAGATGTGAACCCCAGCAACTGAAAGGCCAGCAGACGAATCAATCGATCCAGCACCTGCTCAAAACCTCTTCATTTTGCGAGCTTTATCTCATGATTTCCAACTGTGCAGGACAGGTTTACCAAAGGACAGAGAGGAGCGAGGTGGTGAGCAATGCCAAGGAGAGGTGGAGCTGTGGGGCTGCTGTGGGGCTGCACTGACGCCAGCTCAGAGGTGCTGCACCCGGAGTGGTGCAGCAGCAATTAACACCCAGCAGAATTGCCAGACTCTAAAGAATCTGTGCCTGGGTTACAGGATGGGCCTTTGTCTGCTGCTGGTCCTGTCCCAGCCTTCGTGTGGTGTTTGCTGTTCCTCCCATGTGCTGCAGGTCTTGCTATTTCCTCGACACAGACAAGTTTCAGGCGAGACTAAGAAGAGGAAAGAAGGAAGGTTGGAGAAATCTCCTTATTGCAACTCCCTTTCATTATAAGAGGTAACCCTCTAAATGCATCTTTGGTATTATATGCTGAAATGTAGCTGTATATAGCTGTAGATGCTGAGTTTGACACCATTAAAATCTTCGTTGGCTTTGCCATTTTCCACTGGTTTTCAGTCCTCTCTGCTGGTGTTCCTGGGAGACCTGGCTTCTGAAAATGTGTGTGAAAACCCAGCAGCCCAGCTGGTAAGCGGGGGAAAGTTGACATCTTTCAAGTTCTTCAGGTACACTGAGCTTCTGTATCTGTTCTGTGTCAGCCCACACAGCCCCCAGAACAGTGCTGCAGCGCCCTGCTTCAGAGGCAGCCTTGTGAGACAGAGGGGATAGTGCAGCAGCTGGGGGATTAATGAAATAAAACACTAAAAAAGTGCATTTCGGGGCAGTTCTGCTGCAGGGGGCCTTGGGGATGAAGCATGCCATGCGCACAGCAGGTCCCAAGGATCGTGTGGCAGGGGCTCATTCCAGAGCTTGAGACTGCATCCTCGAAGGGGACGCATCATGGGTCTCCTGCTTCCAGCTTCCCAGCGGGCCCTCGCGCGCACTGCGCTGGAATTCTGTTTTACGCCCTTCAGTACGCGCAGGCATGCCCTAAACTGCTCACGTTGCTGGATAATCTATCCAGCATCACTCTGCAGTAGCATGCAAAAGCAATAGAGATGCAGCAGCGGGAGCAGCTCGGGGTTTTCAAGCAGGGGGTCCGGGCCGCGTCGCTGCTGCGGAGCAGGGAAGAAACGCGTTCTGCTGCCGCAGCATCCCCACGAGCCGTAACAGTGGCCACCAGTCTGCCGAGTCCTGGCCCGCAGAGGGATCCGGCACGCTCGCAGAGGGAGCGGGGGGCTGCGTGAGCCCCTGGAGCACGGCCGGCTCCTGCGGAGCGCTCGGTGGGACTGACTCGGAGCGGGCTCCTCGCCGCGGCACACACACCGCCATGGGAGCAGCACACAACGGCGCTGTCTGCCCGGCTGCCCACTCCCACTGGAAGATGCAAACCTTCAGCCCCGTTCTCCCGGCCTGGGGAAGGCAAAACGCGGCGCTGGCTTCGTCTGTGGTGACTAACAGGACAGAAACCCCAGCGTCGTGAATGAAAGAGATGGGAATGTTACAGGAGGCTTTGCCACGTGATTAAAACCAGAGCAGCAAAGATCGGAAGTTGTGATGCTTCCTCCTGTTCTCAGCTTCTTCTGGTCTCCTCACAGCTTCAATTTTAACTACCCTCCCATTCCTGCCCCTTGCTCCTCTGCTCTGCAAACCCGCTGCTGGTTTCTCTTCTTTTTATCTGTACCCTGGCTCACCTCCAGCCTTGATCTCAGACAAAGTCATGCAGGACCTCTGCACGTGCATGCTTTCAAACCCCGGTTAAGGACCGTGGAGGACCTGAAGGAGGGAGGATGTCACTAGCCTTGGTGTGTTGGTGCCTTGCGGAGAAAGCAAAGCTGTGGCAGGGGCTCGTAGCAGCTCTGCGAGCCAAGTCGTCTTGCTCCATGCATGGTGGAGGGCACAAGGAAGTGCTGGGAACGACATCCCAGAGCGCATGGGTTTTCTGCAGAGCCCTCCTGCAGCTGATCTCCATGCTGCCATGTGTGCTCTTAGCCCCTGCCAAAGCTGTTTCTGGGGCTTGCATCATTCCGCGCCCATCAAACCAGCTCCGGACGTGAAGTTAGCAGATACAGGGGAAGAGGTTCTGAGCCAGGAAGATACAGAAAGCCCCTGTCAAGGCAGGGAATAAACTCACACCCCTCCCTGTGGTCCTGCACTCGTGGAAACAGCTACTGAGGATGCTGTGGGGATTTGTAGCCTCCACCAGTAAGTAGTTTCTTCGTGAGGGTCCTTGTCCTCCTCCGTTGGGTGCCGTGTCGCACTCTGTGGCGAGAATATGTTTCTGACATCTCTCCCCAGAGGCTCTTGGTCTCCTGGACCTGGAACTGTGTCATTTCACCCCAGGCAGACAGCTTTCCTTGAGATGTTTCCCATTGTGAGCTCCTTGGGGAACCAGCACAGGTACAGCCCACGCTGCCTCATCTCACTTCTACTCCGCTCTGCTCCCAGAATACACCAGCACATGAGCAGCGATCCCTGAGTCACTTTGCCAGCCTGTTCCTGGAAAGCACACATGAAAGACAAAGAGACAATTCATTAGAAACTCAAGCCCCTGGGAAGGGTTGTTTGGGGTTTTTACTTTTTCACCACAGAATCCACCTGGTTCTATGATTTTCAGCTTATTATGCAATGCTGCAGAGATACAAAAATACAAATACTTCTTTACATAAAGAGATCAGAAGAACTCAAGACCATCAGAACAATTTTATTAAGTCAGATCAAAGCCCAAATACCTCAGCATCCTCATAGAAGTGCATGTGTAAGAAATGCATAATATCATTGCAAACAGGTATGATCCTCCCCTCCTGCATCCTTCTCATGCTAAAAATATTAGGGAATTATAGGCTTGATCCTTATTGGATCTCTCTTTTGTGAACTGATTCAGTCTCACCTTGGACCCAAATAAACTTTTAGCAGCCACAGCACCCTCTGGCAAGGAGTTGCCCAGGTAAATGAAGACCTGTCAGCTCTGATTTGGTCTGAATCTGTTCTGTGCAGCTGTCTTTGAAGCACTGCAGCTGTTGAGCTGTAAAGAGATCTGCAGACAGAGCCCAGGTCCGAAGACTCTTCTCTTACAGCCTCCTGCAAGGTTTGTTGTTTCTGCTCCGTGCAGAGCCCAGCACATTAGAGACCTGAGGCCATTCCCGTAGTACAACCAGAGCAAAATGCTCTGCCTTTGTTCCTGCTCCCTGCAATAGACCCCATCTCTGCAGCTCATTGTTTTAAGATTTTTCTATTAATAGCAGAAACAGACATGCCATTTCAATAATTCTATTCAAATTAATGCCTTTCATTATACTCCAAACACAACATCAAAGGCTTATATTGCACCCTGGCCCTTTGTGAGACAGAAAGAGTTCTGGTATAAAGATTTCCATCAGAATAGACGTTTGATGGGAGAAAGCTTTTTTGTCCATCAGGAAAGATAAGTTTCTTAATGGGATTAGAGGCTTTGGTTCTTGTGGATGAGTGACTGCAGCAGCCTAGGAGGTCCTTTCCAATGACAAATTTTGTCCCACAACTCACTGTGAGGGAGACATTTCACATTGGGAATATGTTATTTTTACTCTGGTTTTGTCTGTAAGAGAAAGGTCTGTTTTCCCAGGGCTGCCAGGTCCTGGTGTTGGATGGCAGGCATAGGGATCATGGTGTATCTTGGAGGGAGCTGGGACTGCACAGCTCCAGGAGAAGATAAGCTCAGAGACCACTCTGTCTGCAAGGTTCCCTTTGCAGGCTTTGCCAGACACCCTTCCCCACCAGCAGACACAGCCAGTAAAGAAAGAGGGTCAAGACCAAGCACAGTGAAGGGGTTCTCCTCCTGGGGTGTAGGAAGCTCAGGCTGCAGGGCTGTATTTACCCCTGACTCTGTCCATGACCCTTTGCCTTCCAGCAAGAGAAGCACTGTGGGATTTGGGATCATTCACCTGGTCCCTCCACCCCTTGCATTAGGCATGTAGAGGGAGGGGTGGCTCGACAGCTGTGTGTGCATTTCCTCCTGGAGCATTCAGAACTGGGGAGCCATCCATCTCAGGCTCAGCTCTGGAAGCATCCCAGCATGTGGCTGGTCCTGCAGAGAGTGCAAAATACAAAAAAAAATGGGTCCTCAGAGCATGGCCAGGGCTGGATCTTGTCCAGTTGTGGCACCACGCTGGAGTTTCTTTCACCCTCTCAGACCCCATTCTCCAGGTGCATCCATCATCCACCCAGACCCTCACACCTACCTCCCTGTCGTCTGCAAAACAGGCTGGATGTACTCCATCCCAGCCAAGATGATCCCTGGGAAAGCTGACACCTCTGTGGGCTTGTGCTTCTCTGTGCACATGTATTTATTATGCAAATTAGCACTAAATGTCCTTGTAATTCAAGGAAGAAACTACATCTCTGTTCATTGCAGGGAATGGGCTCGCACATTCCTGGTATGTGGTAAATTCTGGTTTTCCTATTTGCTGTTTTCTCTTCATCAGGAACCTTTGATTGGGTTACTCTTTGTCTTTTGGTCTATAAAGGCTCTTAATGAAGCCCTATTAGTGAACTAAACAGAAACATTTATTCCTTAAAGGACTTCATTATGCAATTGTAGCTGAGCAGAGCCTGCTGAAAGGTCTCTGCATGTTTCTATTTAAGAAGTCCAGTCTGTGTTTGAAATGCAGATGGGCCACATGGTCACTCCCTCTGGCCAGTGATAACTTGGAGGGCAGAACTTCACCTGGTTACCACCACAAGGTGTTACCTCACCTCATGCACCCCAATTTCATCCCATTTTGGATCCACCTGTGGCTCCTTGTGGTGCATCAGCCCCATATACGAGCAGGGCTGGAAACCACTGTTTCCTTCGTTGTTTGTTTCAGTGGTTAATCGCCCTCACAGTGAAAAACCTGTGCTTTCCTTCTGAATTGAATTTCCCCTGCCTGAATTGAATTCTAGCTGCTAGTTCTGAGTGGCATCATCCTTTGCTGGATTAAAGAAATGGGACTTATTCCTCATTGTCATGGCTTAACCCCAGACAGCAACTGGACCCCCAGAGCCACTCTCTCACTCCCCCAGCGCGGGGATGGGGTAGAGAATCAGAAGAGCAAAAGCGAGAAAACTCACGGGCTGAGATAAAAACAACCTAACAGGTAAAACAAAACAAGGAATTCAACCACCATTTCCATGGGCAGGCAGATGTTCAGCAACCCCCAGGAAAGCAGGGCTCCATTCCGCCTAGCGGCTACTTGGGAAGGCAAATTCCATCACTCTGAATGTTCCCCCTTCCCCTAGATTCTTCCCCCGAATTTAGATACCTAGCATGATGCCATATGGTACGGAATGTCCGTGTGGTCAGCTGAGGTCAGCTGTCCTGTCTGTGTCCCCTCCCAACCCCCAGCCCCCTCACTGGTGGTGTGGCGTGAGAATCAGAAAAGGCCTTGACTCTGCTCAAGCCCTGCTCAGCAATAAATAAAACATTCCTGTGTTATCAACACTGTTTTCAGCACAAATCCAAAACACAGCCCCACAGTAGCTACTGTGGAAAATATTAACTCAATCCCAGTCGAACACAGCACACTCACAAAGTTGTTTACACAATTTATTTGTCCCACCTCTCCATCTCTTTTTTGATCAGTTACCTTGGGCGAATTGCCTTCATGTAACAAACCTCCACTCTTGCTGTTCCAAAGCCTTTTAAAAATGTGAGAGCAGAGCCAGGGTCCAGCTTCACCTTGGATCCACCCCAGGAACCCCACTTACAGCCCAGGGTTTCGGCCTGCAGCCTTCTGCAGCTCTGCCATCAACCAAGGGAAAAGTATCTTTATTTTCCTTTTTTCTTTTTCCAGCTAGAAAACTATGAAACACCATCACTAAAGCACAGCTCACTAAAAGGACTACTGAATAGTTTACACAGCATTAAATGTGGCCTTTGCTGGCAGATCCTGGAGTCTCTGGCCCTTTACTTTCTATTTTCCTTAATTTGAAGAAGAAAATTGAAAGGAAGATGTTTTGTGTCTGGTTTCTGGTCGATTTATTTTATTTTTTCTCTGGATGTCTTCCCATAGATCACCAAGAAACATTCAAGCAAACACATAAGTGAAGTCAAATAATGTCTTTTAAAGAGCAGATATTGTCCCTGATGCCTAAACTGGCAGACTATTTTCTACTCTGTCAACTCATGCTGCTGTATGTGAGAAAGACCTTTTATCTTTTATCAGGGAGGAAATGCAACAGTTTGTAGCCCTGGGAATTAGAGAATCCAAACCACCAAACAACAGCGAGGAGTGCAAAGATCCACCCACTAATTTCTGCATCAGTCACATAGTGTTTGTGTACACCACAGCACATCCCCAATCTTGACTTTAAGACGAGTGAGGTACGCCCTGCAAAGCCCCTCCTGATTATCCCCTCACTTTTTTGCACTTTCTTCCTAGTGTGACTGCATTTCTGCTGCCTGCCACTGGATTTTCAGCTGTCTTTTCTCAGCAAATCAAAGTCCCATTTATTACCCTAGACCATTTTTCAGTGCCCAGACCCACAGGCCATGATCCAATTGCCTCTTAATTTTCCCTTGGATAAATAACATAAGTGAATTTCTCATGAGAAGACAACGTTCCCCAAAACCAACTCATTATGGCAGCAATTTTCTTATCCTCTTCTAATTAACTAAAGGACTTTTTGGAAAGCAGAACCCCAGAATTGGACACAATATCGAGCAAGAAGACAGCAGCAATCTCCTAGTTCCTGCCTACCGTTTTGCTGCTGAAAGATTCAAAGGTATCATTCAGTCATTTTCTTACAGCAGTGAACTGAATATCTATTATGAACCTTCAGTTATTTCAAGAGTGGCTGCCCCCTGAGTGGCTGCCTCCTGAGGTACAGCTCCCTGCCCTCATTGTCAGTTTGCTGGCCTGGGTGTGGAATTTCTCAGGGTTTGCAGCAGAAGAATGCTTTTTGAGAGGAGCAGCAGTGATGCCCAAGGAAGGAGCACCTCATTGTGTGAGGTTAATGTTACGCCCTGACTGTGGTGTGAGCCAGCTTCGAGCTGATACAAAAGGAAATGGCTAAATACTTCTCAATGGACCTGTCCAACTGATGCCTGTTTAAGGTCTCAGATTTGTCACTCAGGAAAGTGACCTGTATACTCTGTATTTATTTTTGCCAAAACAGTGTGTTGTTAGCGTCGCTTGATACTGGGAGATGAGAGGAAATTGTCACTGGCTTTGTGCTTCCCGCATTTATCTGGAATTGGTGGTTCCCAAATCTCTGGATTGGTGGATGCCTCTCTCATGTCAAGGTTTCTTATCAAACCTGCAATTAAGAACGTGAAAGATAGGATTCTCCTCCCACTTTAGGTACGTGTCTGGTCCAAACAAACCCCTTGGGCTCCTCCAATACCAGTGGAGAAAAAGAGGTGTCTCCAGAGGGTGAGGTGATGCACTAGTTGGAGGTGTCCTAACGAGGATGCTCCTTGGCACGGCCGGGCTCTCTTGGTGGGTTGCTGGACAGCTGCCCTAGCTCAGAGACACAGCTTTCAGCTGCCTAGGTCTGAATCATCCATTCCCCACCCATCACCTTCATCTGACACCGTCCTGGCTCTGAGCCCTTACAGCCCAGTTTAGTGTAGTCCTATTCCAGCCTGCAATCCCCAGACTAACATCACACCTGGTCTGCAGCCTAGAGATCACACTACACACTCAGCTGCTTTGATGGGCTCTCCCTGAGCCCATCAAAGAGACCCAGGTCTGCATTTTACCAGGCACCTGCCTCCGCGGTGTCTCATGAGTTAAACCAGATTCTGATCAGCAGCAGATGCTGCACCTCGCTCTTGCTGCGATCAGCATCTGGCAGAGAGAAAATGGCTCAAACTAGGCTCTGGAAAAATTAATTGCTGAAATTTAAGTGACAGAATAATAATTATTATAATTGCAATAATTGCAATAATTGATAGTAACGGTTCCCCTTAGCATGCCCCTGGGGAACTTGCACCGCAGGCCAGCTCTGCGAGGTGCTCTATAAACACACAACAAGGAGAATCTCCCGGAAGCAGGAGCACAGAAGCATGCACGGTTCCTGTTCTCACCCTTTCCATGAGCTCTTTGTGCTGCCAGAGACAGGCAGCAAGACTAAGAGAACCTTCAGGCTGCCCGGTTTTGGGTGCACGTGGTAACCTTCTTTTCCTGATGCAAGGTGTGAAACACTAGGAAACAGCAGAAATTTAGGGTAAATGCGTGAAAACAACGAGACCAGTTTCAGGCAGTGGTCTTAGGGAACGGGCAGACACGTTTTGCCAGTACTGGGGCAAACAACACGGCAAAAACAAACATGGTGAAGGGAATTGACAAACACAAGCCCCTGTGGGGAAACACGCAAGGTGGCTGGTTTGGGAATAGCTTGGTTGGGGGATGCCAGGATTGAGAGACAAGGGCAGGTGGGAATCCACTGCCCAGCTCTGGGAGGGGATTGGCAGGGAGGGACCAGCCTCAGGCAGCCTTTCCATATGTGCACCATCAAGACAAGAGTGGTGGGGAAAAGTGCCATGGTTTTCAGTGCTGCCTCTGTGTTCCCAAAGGCCATCTACAGAGGGCAAAGGAAAGGACATCATGCCAATTTTTCCTTTAGATATATTTTCAACCTAAACTGAGGTTTCTGATGTGCAGCTCTTAGTAGTCATGTCTTTGAAACATGGCAGAGAAAGGGCCATGGATATTCAGGGAATTTAAAGCAGACAGTGCAATTATGGTAATTGGTTTTGACCTCCTGCAGGACCCGATGCATGGAATTACAGCAGTCCCACATGGCACTTGTGACTGGGCACTGACATGGGATGTGCTTTTCAGAAAGCCATCCACTTTTGACTTGAGAAGATCGAGTGATGGATAATTTTTCCATTCTTGGAAATTGCTCCAGTGGTTAATTGCTCAGCCTATCAAAAAAAAAAAAAAAGCCGCACCTTATATGCACCTTTAATTTTTCCATCTTCAGCTTCCAGCCATTGGATCTCATTTTGCTTTGTCTGCTCAATTAAAGAGGACTGTAATATCAAATACCATCTTCCTGTATAGATACCTATAGGTCAAATTACTTCTTACTCTTCATTCTGGTAGGCTAAATAGAATAAATTTCTTCACATTCATTTCCAAGTTGGTTTTTTTTTTTTTTTCCCCAGGCCTCCCATAATTTTCACAGCCCCTTTTTTCAGCCATTCAGTTTTAAACATCTTTCCAGAAGCTGAACTCCAAACTTACAGATAATGTTCAAGCAAAGATCTTGGCCATGTCTTTTATACCAAGAAATTGTGGACCCGCTCCAAGAGCCCCACGTCTCCCTGGTCCTGAGGAGCCCAGAACTGGACACAGTGCTCCATGTTAGGCCGCAACAGGGCTCAGCAGACGGGCAGGATCACCTCCCTGACATGCTGGCAATGCTCTTCCTAATGCATTCCAGGGCACCATTGGCCTTCCTGGCCCCCAGGGAACAGTGCTGGCTCAGGGGCAGGTTTTTGTCCATCAAGACCCCCAGCTCCTTCTCCTCAGTGCTGCCTCCCACCAGGGCAGCCCCCAGCCTGTTCATGGGCTTATTGCCCCCCGTGTGCAGGACCTGCCCTTGCCTTTCCTGAATTTCACACAGATCCTCTCTGACCCTCCCTCCTGCCTCTCCAGGGTCTTCTGAAGGGCTGCAGAGCACTTGGGGGTAATGAGCAGCATCCTTGTGGAGATGCCAGGGAATGAACCTGGGATTTCGTGTTGGAAAAAAAAGGATTTGTTTCTATCTGGAAAAAAAAAAAAAAAAAAAAGAAGGATTTTTTTTTTCTATTTGAAAAAGGCTTACAATTGCCTAAAAGATCCCATAATGAAAGCATGAACATAACAAACGTAGCGCTACATAAACAGAAACTTAAAAATAAGCAAAACCAGCAAATGAAAGATAGAGAAAATTAATCAAAATCTGAAAATGTGCAAGGAAGTGATTTTTCTCTTCTCAATACACTTTCTATGGAGGAGATCAGGATAATTAAAGTGGAAATGTTCATCTGGGCTCCACAGTCTTGCCCTTATTATAAAATCCCTCCCTGTGTTAATATGGCACCACTTTTTGAGGTCCTGTGGATCTTTGGTTTGGTAGGATCCAGAGGAATCCAGTGCGGGGTGAGTACCTCAGAGCATCCCAGCCCCACAAAAATCTGCTCAGATTTTTGAACAGACAGCACGTGGGGAGGAGCATGAATGCAACAGACACAGAAATATATGACTTCTGAGCCTGCCAAAACCTGAGAAAGAGTTAATACAGCAAATGGGATAAAGGGCGCTTCTGGACATAATTTACTTGGATTTTTCTAAAGGCTTTTCAGTGGAGTTCCTCACAGGAGACTCTTAAGGAAAATAAATATCTGCGGGGTAAGGGGCAGCATCCTGTTGTGGGTCAAAAACTGCTCAAGCAACGAGATACAAAGGGTAGGAGTGAATAAATGATCCTTGGAGCAGGGGGAGGTTAAACGGGAGACACTCAAGGGACTTAGCTTTGGGAGGGGCGTGACTGAAAATATTTATTAATAGTTTGGAGAAGCAAGAGGACAGAGCAGGAGGTGAGATCTATCCAGGTGGCATCATACTGTGTAGGGTTTTATTTGTTAATAGAAGAAGGAAAGAAATTGGTGAAAGGACAGAACTATGAGGGATTGTGAGAAGCCCTTAGAAGATTTTATCGAACTAGGAGCTGGAAAAGCTGGAGAATTTTAAGTGAGATAAATGCAAAACCGGGCAGCCATGGAAGCCTGTCTGTGCTTCACAAGGGCTCTGCAGGGATGGGCTGGGGCTTAGCAGAGTCCTCTTAGGGGAGAACAAGCCTACTGGCCATGGCATCAGGCAGAAGGAAGGAAGCAGCAGCTGCTAGAGTTGAGAAAAGAGAAGTTAAAAGCAATTCCCCAAAATGTAATTCCCAAGCTGGTAGGTGAAGATCTTAACCCAGTTCCGGGAATGACTCTCTCATCACTGTGTCACCGGAGGTGGGAGGGAAAAGAGGAAGTGAAACATCTGGAGGTGTAAAAAAATCCAGTTGTAAAAAATGTTCCTGCCCTTCTGCATCCCTTGTAAGGCTGTGAGATGAGCAAGTGTGAGAAAAACACGGGTGTTGGGCCCCTCATGTCACCACAGGCATGAGAGTTCAACAAGGGGTGTCAGGGTGAGGACAGTTCCACCTCCAGCTTGCGTAGATCATCGGGAAAGTGGTCTGAGACTGGGCTCATGAAACCCTTACACATCTCAGAGCATCTGCTCTGGGGACAAAGGAGAACTGTAACACTGCTTTTGCTGGAATCACAGAGATATCCAGTGACTTCAGCAGTTTATTGTACAAGTGCTTTGGTAGAGCTGGTAAGGTGACCCTGGTGCCCTGAACACCATGGTAACACACAGAGCCTGAAACAGAAGTCCTGTGGCTGGTGAGGAAGAAGGTTGCAGGGTGAGAAAACAATTAGACAGCCTGGAGGATTTACCATCAGGTGGTTTTAAATGGTGTGGATGCTGTTGTCTCCTGGCCCTGGTACGTCTCCTGGCCCTGGTGGTTCCCGGCTATGGTTTGCTCCAGCAAGGACTGAGTACTGGCATGGCTGGGCTGGCATTTTGCATGCCGTGCTGCTGTGTGTTCTGTCCTCACGCCAGGGGGCCAGCCTGCCCTGTCAGCAAACTGGTGACCCTTCTGCTGCCATGAATTGTTCCTGTGTTGACCAGGGAATGCCTGCAAAGCCCAGGTTCCTCTGACTGGAAGGCACAGAGAACTAGCTTTGAATCTTGGAACAGCATGAAATGTGGAGCTGCACTGGTGTTTTATCCACTAGCAGGGCAAATGAAACAGAATATTCCTGAATTTCTTTACCCCACTCAGCCTTCCTAAATTAAGTTTCTCACTGTTTCACATTTTGGGTTCAGCACCACCTATGACAGTAGCTGCACTTTGGTGGTGACGCCTGACTGGAAGAAAAACATGATTTGCTTCTGAGTGTCCAAGCTCTTCTGAACATCCAGTGCCCTTCCCTGAGCCTTCTGACAGGTATGTTTTCTGCTGCCATTCGTCATCCTTCCCATTTTACAATTACCTCAAGTGTGTGTTGAGAGGAACCAGTGAACATGTTCCCTGTTGCTATCTAGGCTGAAGATCTGAGGTGCCTGTGCTGTCTCAAGCCTGGAGCCTGATTTCCAGCCAGCACATCACAAGCAGCAAACAACAACCTCACCACGGCCTTCCATGCTGCTCTCCATCCACCAGCACGGCTATCAAGACTCATTCTTTCAAAACCACTTCAAAGCACGCTGTTAGAGCTCCTCAGAGCGTGCCATCCTTCACCTCCAGACACACCAGGATGCCATTTGCTGTCGTGGCTGAGCTTACTTTGAAATAAAACCTCTCAATGCAGTGAGTTTCCAACTGGCAAATGGCTGCCTCTGGGCAACACGGGAACCTTCTAATTCAAGGGTATGTGTAATTGCTGTGGCATCTCAGCATTTGGCAGTACTTGTCCCCACAGTGCCCTTGCAAGGTGGACAAGTGCAGCTGAACTCCTTTTAATGATGAGGAAATTAACCCCCCTCAAACCCAAAATGCTTTGCTCTGAGGCATCGACAAAGCTCCTGGTGGAGGAGACTTGAAAGCAAGCTTTATCCTTTCTCTACTTCTTAAACTCTTCTTCACCCGAACTCTTCACAAGATTTAAAGTCTTTTAAATCTGCTGATAAAAAAAATATTCCATCTGCTGCATTGGAAAATGTGTAAGTAACCCTTGCATTTTGCCTCTTGCCTACTTTCCCCTTGACAAAATCCAGGCAGTCTGGAGGATGAGGAGCGCTTTCACCCAACCACAGCATGAGCATGTGGGCAGCCAATTTTAGGCAGGTAGTTCATATCTTCAGCGATACACAGAGTTCTCCTTTCAACAGTTTTCCTGCTGTATTGCGGCTCCTTTAACAAACTGCACAAGTTTTGTTCTTTATCCTCAGAAAGCTTTCACAGTGTCCTCAGAAGAAACCGTTTCTTCCATGACACATTGCTGTCAGGAGCGGCTCTCCAGGTCTGGCTGCATGATGTGATAACTGAAAACAAGCAGAAACAAGATTATTTAAGCCACAGCCCCCACTCTTCAGGTGTGCTGTCAGGGACTGGGGCTTGCAAAACTCCTTTCTCTCCCCAGTCTCCTGATTTCAGGAGCTAACAGAAATTCTGATAGGTTTTTTTTTGGACGTGACCTTTAACACCCAGGCTCCCACGTTGTACTGACCTTTTGGCCGTGGTAGAGATGCTTTAGAACAGTGACAGAAATTCAGAAATCTTAGGGCCAGATGGGAACTTTGGATCTGTTCTTCAAACCGGCAGTATAACACGTACAACAGAGTTTCATCCAATTATGCCAGCACGGAGCCTAGGAACATGTGATCATTGCAGCTGGTTGAAAAAATACTAATTACTTTTCAGAGGATATACACATTATATATCAAATATATATGCTAACATATGCAAATTTTCTTGTGTGCAAAAAATAAAAGTCTAGGGGGGTTCAGGATGTTTTTGCTGTCAGTATGCATGTCAGTTTGGCGCATTAAGAAAATGTTCCTGAAATAAAAGACATCTTTTCCTTCCTGGTGAAATTCCTGAAAACAGTATCTAAGAAAAGGCTCATTTTGTTTAAAAAAAGAAAATGTGAACCAACTCCAGCTGCTTTTCTACTCTGTGACCTTGAGGGAGCGGTTCATGCGTCTGGTGGAGGTTTCCAGCCCCTGAGGAGACGTCCAGGAGATCCCACCTGGCCTTTCAAGGGTGCGAGGGGCTGTCCTCTATTGTATCCGCCAGCCCCGTGCAGATGTTCTGGGCCCTTGGGGGTGTCCCCAAGGGCACCAGAGGCTGTGCCTTCCGCTGCAGTAAGACATGTGTACACATTACAGCAGAAAAGGCAGAGCAGTCGGGGAGCTGTGCTCTACGGAGAGACTTGCTGATGAACGCCTCCGTCCCGGGCTCGCAAATAACCTGGAGACAGGCATTTTAATTCCTGTGGCACCTTCCATCCTCAGCCCCGCTGCTCCCCACAAGTCATCCGGATGACAGCCTCTGCATGAGCCGCATCAGCATTTGGCTGGTCTCAGCCCCTCGCAGCCCCCAGGGGAGCACATTTGCACAGAGCCTGCTTCTCCTCCCCGGGTGTCCGGGGGACAGGGCGCTGCGGGGTGCCGCCCCCCCTCCTGAAACTGCTGCACGGCAGGGCTGGCAGATCACTGCAGCTTCAAGCACAGGCAGGGAAGCAGGCATCTCCAGCACTTCCTGCCCCAGAAGGCAGCTGATTCCACCCCTTCCCTAAGTGTGCAGCACCCAACGGAGTCCTTGCCCTGCCTTTGTCTCCCTGTTTCCCCAAAAACTCTGAAAGATGTGTGAGCCTCCCATCCTGTGCGGTCTCGTCCCATGACCTTAATGCAAATTGTTTGAGACTAAGGACATAATAGGAAAGAAGCTGGGAACTGAGCCATGCCATAAGGATAAGTGACTTGTCAGGCTGTTGCAGTTCTGTCTTGTCCTTTACACAGGGAACAGCCTCAGGATACTGAGACAGGGCTGCCAGCATGTGCATGGGAGCGACACTGGAGAGGTGCTGGGAACAGGGTGGCCTGCCAACTCTGTCCAGAGGGCAAGAGAAGGTGTCATTCACTATGGAGGACATGATGGGAAGCCCAGAACAAATGTGACCTCTCTCCTTCACAGCTGACATCCTTGGGAGGGCTTGTGTCCCACATGATTAATAACATACATTGAACCCCTGCTGTGTGGCTCCAAGTCCTTGGCTCAGTCATCAGCATCCAGGAGGAATATCACGCTCACCATGCTAGATCTCCTCTGCAGTATGAACCAGGGTGAGGAGGGAGTGTTGCCAAATTTTGCTGGTGGTGCTCCATCAACCTGTCTTCATTAGGGAAACCTAAAGCATCATCTCAGGGGAGCAGCAAGCCAGTGTTCCTCAGCCTAAATCTGCAGACAGCAAAGGCTGCAATGGTATGGTGCTGTGGCCAGAGTCAGGAGTCTGGAGAGCAACCAGCATCCCAGATACCTGAATGAAAAGCCAGTTTGGTGGCCTTTTGGGCTGTAACTGAGGGGCTCAGGCCCATGCTTGGCACTGTTTGTATCTCCTACCTCAAGCCAAAAGAGTTAGTTCTCCCATGCAGAGCACAAGGGTCACTCATTTTGTTCTAACCTCCTCTCCCACTCAGCCAAATACCTCCACAGCTTTGGCACTTCAAGCCACCAAGAGGACTGATTTCTGATTTACAGTCAGTTCTACCTGAAAGGTAGGGGTAAGGTCCTGAAAAAATGTCCTTTCCCAGCTGTCCCCTGGCACAGTCTTTCCTCCACCAGGCATCCAGCGAGATGCCTTCAGGGAGGGATGCACTGTGATGTTTGCAGAGGGGTCAAGGTCATGAATGGACATGGCCCTTCACAGCAGAAGCCATGAGGCACATGACACCACCTGAACTTCTCCAAGCCTCCCTATAGCACCTAGAACTCCTCCTTCCTTTCAGGACCGTTGGGATATTTTGTACATTCAGGTTTTCTGGGCTCCATCTTGCATGTTCAATATCCTAGTGGTAAAGCAGACAACCCAGAGAGCTCCTTTTTCTGGCTGATGTTTTCAGGGTTTTAAACACTTGGAGGTTGCCTTCAGTGTTGCAGTGCTGACATCTCAGTGGGTCCCGCAGCCCACACACTCCCAAAAATGTGGGCTTCAATGCACCACACCGATTTCTTCCTGGAAAGCCTGGCCAAGAACACACATCATCATGGACACAGTGACACTTCTCATTGCAGATCCCCAGGAACATCTCTTCTACAGCAAATTATTTTTTTTTCCTAGCTTGCAATGCTGCTGGATGACATTATTTTGATTAATAACATATTCTGCCATGCTGGAGCCCATGGGTCACAGACTCCTCCAGCAAAGAGAGGCTCAGAGCTGATGGCAGGTGTCAGCAGACAGGGAACTAGTGTAAATGAAGTCATCAAAGATTAAGAAAGAGGAAAAGCAGGCTGCAAGGGAAGGAAAATTTTTTTTTTATAGTAGGCAGGTGGGAGTGGAGGGAGGAGGGAAGCAGGACAAACTCCATGCTGAAGTATTAGAGCCCTTTCCCTTAACAGGCAGCTGCTGCTTGGCTTCAGCTTCTGCTGCTCACAGCTGAGCAATTACATCATGTTCTGCTCCCATTTGGATGTGCTGGGGGTGGTTTTCCCTCATTGCTCCTTTCCACATCTCTGATACCTCTTGTCCATCAACCCTTCACCACCCAACATTGGGCTCTGCCAGCTAGCAAGAGCTCACAACACCTAATTTTAAAACCTTGGTGGGTTCTCTCCACTCTCTTTGGCCACTTTACCTCCCGGTGGGGGTCAGGGAACTGGGGGAGTTGAACTCAACCATCTGCTTCTCACCCACCACCCAGCAAGCTGCTCCACTTTCCCCGTGCCTCAGTTTCTCTCAGAGCACCCTTGCAAACAGGCAGCAAAGGCTGGCCCAACCCATCTTTGCAAATTGCTTTCCAGTCCCCGGGGAGAACGGCAAAGTATGATTAATACGACTATTTATTTTGCAGGCGTGCAGGAGGTAAAGGTGGAAGTGCTGAGACATATATTTGATTTGGCAAATTAACACATCATAAGACATAACCATAAAAAATGCACAGCCTCCTAACATTGCTTCACTACCTCCCCCCCCCAGTCCTTGCTGGATGAGCTGTAATGAGAGAATAAGGTAAGAGAGCTGTCAAGATAATCTTTCCCGTTACACTCCATGTAGTTGCAGGGATGGAAGTTGCAAAAATAACACATTTTGCAGTCTTCAGGCTAGACCTCCCCATTAGTGAGCGAGGCTGCACAGCCCTGCTGCTTTTAGGCACTTGCTCTGTGTAATGAGTGCCACCCACTGAGGAGTGAACTGCTCTCCATCCCTCTGCTTTCCGCGGTGAAATCACCCTCTCCAACGGAGACGAGCAGTGGGAGGAAGTCAGAGCAAGACAACACCTACCACCTCCCAAGCAAGGCTTGTCCTCAGAGTTCCTCCCCCGGGCAAGCACGTAAGGCCGGATCAGCCGGCCGTGGAAATCCTGGGGCAGGTCTGGGAGAACTCTTCTTCCCAGGGGTCTGATGCTCTCTTGCTTGCCACTGTCGTTTGGTGGGAAGTTAATGAGAGGTTTCACTGCATCATTACAAGAGCTTACTCACATCCTGGCCGGGCAGCCAGGAGGTGCCAGGGGTCCGCAAGGCTGGCGGCAAATCCCACCTCCCCAGAGCTGGACACAAAACCTGAGGCACTTAAGCCAGAGCCAACCACTCCCACCTCCCTTTCCTAGGCATGGAAGCCGTGGGCTCCCTGCTGTAGGGTGGGGTTGGTCACGACACAGGAGGAGTTTATTTCTCTCCACGGATGAGAAGGGGAACTCGTGATGGCAGATCAAGTTTCAACACCTACAAAGTGGAATTGAGGCGTTGGTGCCTAGAGTAGAGGGGGCATCATTGCCAAAACCAGGATGGCTCTCCAGCCTGGTGGGCCTGTGTCTGGGATGGGTTGGCATGAGGTCTTCTACAGCCAGGAGGAGAGAGCTGTAAGAGGCAGGTCTAGCACCGTGCCCCAGGATTAAGTTTTTTAATCTCAACCCTAACACGATGACTTGTTCTCTGCACCACCAAGACTGGCATGGGTCTCTGGGGAAGCTTCCCGACCCGAGGTCGTCATCAGCCAGCTGGGTCTGTCAGGGAGATCCTGGAGCAGGACAAAAGCGAGCAAGAGCCAAGGAGACATCAGGGGGAAAGGGATGAGACTGTCCATGTCCAAGCCTGAGCTGTGATTTCAGGCTGTGGTTATCACTGGTGACACCACTGCCCGGCTTCTCCTGTGTTTCAAGGCAGGATGCATTTGGGAGCACAGCTGGCTCTGCCAGGTAACAGTCTGACTTCTCACACTCACCTTGCAGCTTGGGGCCAGTGAGAACTGCCTTCCACCATTCCCAGTTTTCCAGGCACAGGTCGGAGCTGCATGAGCAGCACTTTTCCTTAAAAACCACATGGTATAGGTTGAAATAAAATGTCAGCTTAGTTCTGAATCAAGGGGTTTGTCATTCACAGGCTGCTGCTTGCTAATAACCCTGAGACATTTCAAGGCAGAGCTGGTTGCTTTTCCCTGGGATAACTTGTGCCCAAGGCTATCCTGATGCTGGAAAGTGGGAGGCAGCCCCATATTCCTCATGGACCTGGGAGCACACAGGTGTCCAGAGGGCTGTGTGGCTTTGTCACCTATACAGGATTTTTCCACAGGCTGATGGGAGGACATCTCTGTACCTGAGCTGAGCAATGGTGGACATTCTGCGGGGAGTGCTGAATTCCCAACAAGAGACTTCCACAAGATCTTCCGACCTGACTGATGGCACGGTCACTGCTGCAGAGGGTGAGGCCAGCTGGAATCCTGAGAAAGCACAACTTTTATTTCCTTCCAGCCACACCAGGCTCAGGCAATCCAAAACCAGGGAGAGCTCCCATGCCTGTGCAAGCTGGGGTCTGACCCTGGAGCATGCAAAAGGGAAGCAACATTAAGAAGACTGAAATCTAAAGACTGTCTGCAAACACATGTGCTGCTGCCAATAAGGAGGGGAAGTATTTTGAATTCAGTTGAGGCTTTCTCTGGCTCAGGGTGACCTTTAGAGAACCCACATCCCAGTTCGCAGTTTCCAGCGGGGCTGGCAATGCAGCCGGCTCTCCATTCTCATCGTGACTTCTTGTTTTTTTTTCCTTTTTCAGCTGAAATATTTATGCAGGTTTTTGAGGGTGTAGCTTTCATCACTCCAACCAAGAGGAAATGGTCATATCACAAAGCAGGTTACAGTATACGGCCCTGGGGAGAGCAAGGCCTTTGGTAACACTTCTTCCCATGGCCTTTCTCCTAGGTAACCTAAGAGCAGGAAGGTTTGTGAAGCTGATCCCATCAGACCCCACTGAGAGACTTAGCCTAAACATCTGAAGGATGAGAGTCACAGAGAAGAGGGAGCAGAGGGAGAGGGTTCGTAGACACAGCTTGAAATAGGAGGGAATATTAGGACAAGAACATAAAGGAAGTCGGAGAAATAACACCCTCTCATTTACCACTCAAGCACGCAGTGTTTGTCATATCGAAATAAAAACAGTGGGGAATGATTCCCCAAGGAGACCTCCTTATCTGACTGCATTAATGCAAGATAGACCCTTGTGTTCATGCAGGCAGTAACAGAGACACTCGTGCAGACACATACGCGCACACAGAGGATTGGCTTGAGAACGGGAAGGGAGGAAGGCAAGAAATCTTTAATCTACACTTGCAGAGCAATAAACAAGTGCATCGTCACCTCTGTGCTGCCCACAAAAACAGACACCATCCATCTCCCCCCTCCTCCACGCGTAAAAGAATGGCTCTGGTCGGGAAGGGCTGCCTCGCTGCATATCCATACAGCAGCTTGAATTCAGCAGGGACGGTACCACGCAGGGTGGTGGCAAGAGAAATCTAGTGCAGAGCTCGTCTTCAGTTTGCCTGATGTCCTGGGAGAGCCCACAGGGATGCCAGAGGCACCACAAACCCCAGGACTGTGCCTCCTGCTCAGCCACAACCTCCTGGAGAGCAGCGTTCAGCTGTGCCAGGGGCTTGACTCTGAGCATCTTTTCTGCATCCATCGGTGTTTCCCCTTCTTTACTACCTAGATATCCACTGATTTACACTAATCCTGCGGCTTTGTCCTGCCTCCATCTGGCTCAGCCTAGGGCTTTTCCAAGCTGCTAGCAATCCTGTCCCATCTCACTCCTTGCTGAAAACTGAGGAGAAGAGCAAGGTGTTCCCCATAGCTTATAAAAAATCCTAAAAAATCCCTCTTTGCCAAGGTCATCTCTGTACAGCGTCTAGGGATCAACACTGATATCTGCTGCTGATTTCATCCAGTGCAAACACAAAACTACCAGCAACCTTGATGCTACAGTGCTGGAAAGTGATGTTTCAAACACAATCTTTTAAGAAGCAACAGAGACCCAGCAAACAGGTGCCCTGTGAGCTTGACAAAAACTCAAATCCTCTTCAGGGGGAAATTAGCAAGCACTGCTGCTGGCGGGATCCAATTTATTAAGGTCCCAGAGAAAGCAATCATGAAGAAAAGAGATAAACAATCTTCAGAGAGAACAATTGCAGATCAGTTGTGACATAATCGGGAGACCAGTTTCTCAAGGATGGAGAAAGGGGATGCCAGGCCTTTCTCTCGTTAATCAGAATTAAAAGCCAGAAATATGCTGTCTATCTCTGCTCTACAGCAGTGCTGCAATTGATTGTTAATTGTTCTCTTTGAAGATTATTTATCTCTTTCCCTCAGGATCGCTCCCTCCTCCCCTCTCTGTTCCTTCCCATAAAAAGGAATGACCCTAAAGTGTCTTAAAAGGAGAATTTGTAGAATGAGAGACACTTTGCAGTGTCATTACAAGCTCCCAAGCAGCTGGATGGGGAAAGAAGCTACCCATTATGGTCACAGTTTTGTCTGTTTGGTGGGAAAGGGCAGATTGTAACTTTAGGAGAGGCATCAGAGAGTTTTGATAGATGAGAAATCAAGTCACATTTCCTTCTCTCTGGCTCTCAGTGCTCTTGGGTTAGGCACCATGTGATGTATGGAACAATGTTTGGAGCCCTGACAGACCTACTCTAGTAACACTGGTAACTGCAGGGTCCTGCAAAGACCCTCCCAAACCTCTTTCTGCTCAGCAAATTAAGCACAGTTGAGTCTAAGATGGAAACTGGAGTATCTATCTGTATTTGGGGGTCATCTTATTTTTCATCTAGAGCTTTATCACACTACAGAATTCTTATTTTGGCTGAAGTACATTACTAGAGATGCCAACCCAACAACCCAGGAGTGCCAGCCAGAACATTTTGAACCCTGTCAAAACCTTTTGCCCAGCAGGCATCAGGAGTGGGAAGATGCCAGGAATGAGATCACTAACACAGCTTTAGAGAGATGGTTTGTAGCTGGGAGGGCAAATACCTGCCCATTAATGTGGTCTTCACATCCCTGGTGCTTCAAGGAGAGTGCATGGGTGACCAAGTGTCACAGAGTGGTCCCCTGTGACCCTTGGAATGATGTCCATACCTGCATGTATGTATGGGACATGGGATGAGAGGGACTGTGCTGGGGAAGAATGTGGCAAACCCCTCCATTCCTGCTTGGCTGGAGGGAGAGGAAGTACCCTTGAGGGGCAGCTGTTCTGCTCTGTCCTAGACAAGGAGGGCTTGGTTCTCCTGGCACAGCTCACTTCCAAGCACAGGTCTGGTGACTACCACGTTGTTCCCAGCTCACTGTGCCTGTGATGTGCCCTGACATGCTGCAGTAAACCTCTTCTGGTGCCCAGTGCACTCAGGCACATGTCAGACACATCTCATCTGTTTATTTGTTTCTGGGGTTTTTTTCTGGCAAGGTTTCTGGGTCTGGAGTGGGGGATTTCTGCCCTTGCCTTTGCTAAACTGTGCTTGCTTTTGCCAACCAGCCCAGCATGAGCGCTGCCTGGAAACGAGTCTGTGGGGCAGAGCATCACCCTGCTGCCCTGGCAAGCAGCAGCAAGGGCACCCCTGGCCCTGGCATGCAGCACAGCCAGCCCCGAGGGCAAGAGGTTTATTTGCCAGTGGGAAGGCTCAGCTCGATGGCTGAAAATGTGCTATGAGACTCTGAAAGCAGCATTGCAAGGGGGAATTCAGCCTGGCATGCATCACTTAACTCTCACCTCGCCAGGAGCCAGAGGGAGGGAACAGCACCTATCCCCGAGGGACCCCAATCTGCTATGGGAAGGACCCAGGGAAGAATGCAGGGAATGGAAGAAACACCACATTGTTTTCACCCAAGTTTTTTTCCCCTGTCTGTCTGGCAAGACAAGATCTGCTACTGGATGGAGGCATAGGTGCCTGGGACTAGAAGCAGCCGGGGAATGGCAAAGGATGATAATTATTATTGCAGAAGAAATTTCCAGCTGTGGAATCAGCATGTTTCATTAGCCTTTCAAAATGAGAAACCCAAAAAGGGATTGGAAGAAGCCAACTACAGGGAAGGACCTCCCCATCCCACTTGCTCCCGGATTCACCTTTCCTGCTTCAACATCCACAGGCCAGGGAAGGTTTTCGGGGTGGGGGGTGGAGGGGGGGGGGGGGGGGCTCAGCTCTTGTTGCCATCCCTTTGAAATATCTGGTCCCTGTTGGATAACTAACTGAAGCCTGTAAAGTATCCGTGCTGAGGTTCTTCCTCTCTGTGTATCTGCACACAGAAGTGCTGGTTTGCAGGATGTGTCTTTAGGAAAGGACCTTGATCCATCACTCCAAGCTCAGAGCGCAGCTTTTTCTCTGCAGTTGGAAAAATATTTTAACTTGGTTTCAGTACTTGCTGTTTCCTACCAAGATTCAGATGGGAAAACACACTTAAAATGCCCCTTCCACTTCAGTTTCTCAACTTGAAATGGTCATTAATTTTCTTTTTACTTGCAAAGGACATTGTCCTTCACTTCAGGGGATAAAAAAAAAAGAAAAATATTTAAAACAAAATATGTAATGGTAATGAACTGATTTTGATTAAATTCTTGATGGAAAAATTCAACAGGTCCTTGATTAGACTTTTAATGAAAATCAGTGATGCAAAGTAGCCAACAGCACAGAAGTCAGAGCACTCTGGGTAGGCAAGGGGGAATCAGCCTGGCTGAGACTCATTTCAGCTCTCCTGCACCAAGAAGTGGTCGTTGGCTGTTGGCCAGTCCTGAGCACTGCTCTTTTCATTTCTTTTCCCACAACCTATAAATACATTTAAAATAAAATTAAGAAACTTGGTTTCATTCCAGTGCAAGAGAAAGGGAAAAAAAAAAAAAAAAAGAAGAGAGGAAAAAAAAGCAAAGCAAAAGAAAAGGCAGATTTTTAACAAATGTCTTTTTCCTGTAAAATAAAACTATTGTTTTCCAACTTTTCTGATAGAGGGGGTGTCAGGGTACATGTGACTTGGTGAAAAGGCATGTCAGCTTTGTTGCACGTTTGAGGTGTGCAGAAATCTTCCCTATAACATAATCCAAAATGTTTTGTACCAGCAAATATTTGTCTTCTGCATAGCAGTAAAAGGGATTGTTCTGTAGTTCTCTGCACTGGGGTCATTCGAGTCCTGGTACAACAAATACTGCTTCTAATGAGAGAGAACAGCCCTTGATCTCTGGCTAAAGGCAATCAAAATCCATTTGGCATGGTAAGTCCAGGGAGGGAGGAGGAGAACAAGAACTCAGCGAACAAAAGGAGCCCCAGCAGCATGAGGATCCTAGAGAACAAAAGCAGGTGGGAGATATCAAAGAGTACTATGAGAGAAGCACCAAAAACAACACAAAACCCACACAAGAGCTTCTTTAAGCATACTCTGGCTCAGGGTAAGTGATCTCCAGCTCAGGCTCAGTGATCTCCCAGTGCCCACAGGGGAAGCAGAAGGGCAAGTTGTCCTCTGGTGTTTCATTCCCGAGGTGAAGAGCGGCCCCTTCCTCTTAACTGTCCCCCCAGAGCTTGTGGAGGTCACTCTGCATAAAGATAAAAGCACTTGGACTGCACATAAACTTCATGCTGAAAGATCCTTCTGGCTGACTGTGAGCACTCAAGCCCTCCGATTCCAGGGGTCACTGTAGCAATGCCTTAAAATACAAGTCACTTCAGGTGACTTCACCTGAAGTGACTTCAAGTGACCTTGCAGGCCCAGGCATTGCATGCATCCCTCAACAGCCCTGCAGCAGCTGGGGGTGTTTGACAAGTGCCTGATTGAGGAAGGTTAATTGTGATCTCCCTGTAAACTTCAGGGAGAACACAATTTGTGTGTTGAACAACCAAATGAATAAAGACAAAAGGCCCCTGTGTGACACAAGAGGGGCAGAAGTCCTGATGGACACAGCAGCCTGGGCACACCTCTGTGGGGGTGTGAGCTGGGGGAAGGCATGGGAAAAATGATATTGAGCCATTAACCACCATTTCTGGTGCATGGGAGCACGGGTTGGTGCTGCCTGTTGCAGGGCATACGCACAAAGCTCAGGTTTGGGGAGCAAAAGCAGCTGCAGGGATAACCCTACCACAGACAGCACCATGCTGCTCCTTCCTCCTGGCTGCTGGCACTGCCAGGCTGCAAACCAGAGCCACAAACCCAGTCCTCTCCAGTGACTACAGAGACAAGGGATGGGCTTTGTCTCTGTCCTGCAACACAAATGTGACCCTTACGCTCTCACAGTCCTCGGAACGGGTGTTTTACACCACCTCCCCCGTGTCTGCGAGGGAACGGAGCTGGATGCAGTGTCTGGCAGGCATCAGGCTCCAGTTCACTTCAGTCACACAGGTCCTCCACCAGACGCTTCCCTGTGGTACCGTGACCGTCTTCCTGGAGATAAACCACCCTGCACAGGGAGCTCAGGTGGAGAAAGGCGATAGAAGCTGCCAAAGGGCAGCAAAGGAAAGAAAAGAGCCATCCTCCATACAGACGTGCCTTGCACCACAGCTAAAGGGGAAACAACGTGCCACATCAAAGAGGGGAAATTAAAAATACAGCAAATATGTCGCTCCACTCTGCAGCTATCACCTGGGAGTTTGCATAAAGTTTATGACACTCTTTCATTGCTAGAAACAGGCAGTAAAGGAGCCAGACATTTATTTTGCAGCTTGGCTCTGCTCCTTGAGCAATAAATGCTGCTGGGTCTAATGCACGATGTGGAGCCAGGTCTGCAAACACACTGTGCCTCTGCAGGAGCAGGGCTAAACACTGCAAGGTGGCCCTGGGGTGCTGGTGCTCCTAAGTACCTGGAAGCGTCCTGATGGGCAACAACAGGGAGAGAGAGACAAAATGAATGCATCAATGCATGCCTGCAGTGATGAGAAGGTGTCTGTAGCACCGTGGCAGCTGCTTCTTGTGGAGTAGAGAGGACAACACAGGGCTGTGATGATTTTATAGCTGAGGATCAGTGGGGTCACTGAGGTGTACCATGGTCCATCAGTGGAGATATCTGGAGCATGCCCAGCAGGTCTCCACATCCACGGAGCACCCCCCTTCAGCCCCCACAGCCGCCCTGCCCCCCAGCTGGGACCAGTCCCTGTGGAGCAGAGCTGGGGGCAATGCAGACCCCCAGAACACAGGCACATAGCAGATTCCATCCGGATTTTGGCTTTGTTCTGCTCCCGTCAGAATCCTTTGCGGCTGCTTCTTGGTGAGGATAAAGAGATTCTCCCACTCAGGGAGACTTCAGAGTGAACAGCAAAACCAGACTGGTGGGAGCTGTCCTTGTCATCTGATGGCGGTGACACAGAGGTTCTTTGGAGGAGGACTCTGAAGGGTATGACCACACGTATCTGTTTATTCTCATTTCTCTTCCCATAGTTACGTGAGGGGCCCAGTGCAAATTCTCCATGCTCTGAGTACAAAAAAACCCACTATCTGTCTCGAAACACTTCACTTTCAGAGAGGCAATACAGCTTGGGGCAGGAATGCCAGCCAGGTCTGAAACCATCCAGCAGGTCAGGACAAAGGTAAGATGGCAACAGATCCCTTACGGAGAAGCGAGACCGCCTCCTTCTGGAATGCCTTCCAGGAAGACAAGCCCCGTGGACAGCTGTGCTCACCTCTGACACCAGGGCTTAGGTAACAGCTTACCAGACAGATACAGTGGTTCCCACAGTGCTGGGGAACAGAGCTGCAGGGAGGGAGGGATAAAAAACAAAAACAACACAACCTCCAGCCTTCCCTCCACAAGAAATCTGCCCCAGAATAAACTTTGACACCAACCAGGCTAAGATTGTAGTGTCTTAGCACCCTGCGAGGGACAGCTAGCATGAAATGAATTCCTCTCAGATAAAGTTGTGCAGACATATGTAAGGCGTAGCAGGACCACTGGGTTTTGAAATGCCTCGAAGTTGCATTTCACAGCCTGCCCACTAAATGCCTGCAGCCGGGGTTTATCGCACTTGCACAGAGCTTCTGGTGTGACTCCAGCTGGATGCTGCACCCTGGGCACCTTCCAGTTCATTAGCTAACATCTGTCTGACATGCTGTTTGTTTCCTCACCCTCTTGCAACAGGGAAAAGCCTGCTAAGGACGGCTTTTGATCACTGGGTTGTTTTGGGTGCTGGGTCACTCTCCTTTCCCTGTGAGTCGCTGGTGAAGGAGGCAGCCTCTGTACAGGAGAGGTTTTACGCACACAGGGGCTGTTGGGACACCCATGCTTACACACACACACACAGGGGCCAAGCCAGCAGTGCCTGAGAACCGTGTGTGTCACTCACAGAGCTGCTCCATCTCCAAGATACACCACAAGGCTGCATCCTCATCCGTCCACATGGGTAGCAGCTGCTTCAGTCCCAAAAACCTTGATGTTTCTGCTGCTGTATTGGGAGTAATGCTTCTCCATACAGTTTGAGGAAGCCACTCTCATTCCTCTCACAGTCGCCTGCGCCTCATCTGAATCCTGCACCGAACTCTCTCTGGGGGCTCAGACTTGCAGGAGTCTGATCGCAGGGTGCCAGCTTCCCATGGATCAGCCAGGCCTGGGTGAATGTTGGCACACGTGCTTTCAGCCCTGGATGAACCCATCACCAGGGCGTTCCACGCACACCTCTGCCCACACAGGCCAAGCCAGGCTGTATCACAGTCACCACGGCTCATCTTGGAGGGGATGTGGCTGTGAGTCTGGGTTTGGGTCTGTCTGGAGCAGAGCTCCTATTCCCTTCTCTGTGGCCTAAAGCAAGCATTCAGTCTGTGTGCTGCCTGCATCTCTACATCCTGACAGCACTCCCACCGGAGAGCTGTTTGCAACCAATACAGGCATTTTGGGTGCCTTGGCTGAGCTGTGCTGCCAGCTCTCTTCTCTTCCTGCTCCCTGCTGGAGCTGCCCCTGCCACAGAGCATCTTGTTGCCCGCTCCAGGGCTGTTTCCACACCTACACAGCAGCACGGGTGCTGCATGAGCAGGAACACCAGCATTCTCCTCTGAATCTGCCAGCGGGATAAGGAGGAAGACAGAAGTCCAGGTGGGTAGATAGGCCTGTGGGTCCATGGGAGATAGGGATGGAGGTGATACATTCCAGGCTGGTTTGATTGTGAACCAGACCACACAACCCCTACCCCAACCATGGAGACATGTCCATCTCCTCCAGCTCCACAGCCAACCTGGCTGCACACCCAGTGGTGCCTCAGGAAGCTACAGGAAAGCCACCTCTGGTCGGTGGTGCCTACAAGACCCTTCATCTAACCACAATGACCAGGGTAAGTGCTAGACCTGGGCTTGTCTCATGGGAATCTGAGGGGTCCTGGCATTCTCTGCAGCTCTCCCCTGCTCTGGTCCCCAGCTGGCACCTGTCCTGATCTGCACGCCCAGAAATTCATGGTACACTGATAACCCAATGCAAACAGAGAAATCCCAGTATGAAAGGTGGCCCTGAGCTCATCGGGCATCTCCTTGGTGTTGTTTGTAATTGCAGAGGAAAACAGTCCTGTAAGCAGTGCTGCCAAGGGCTCCCTGGAACAGCCCCAAGGTCCACATAGCCAACTGGCCTGTTGATGGGGCACGTAAGAGCAGAGATGTGGCTCTTTCCTCCTGTTCTTCTGATGCAATCAACGTGCTTCTGATTTAGCAGGCAGCTGGGCTGGGAGCATTCACAGCAGGCAGGGCTCTGAGTGCCTGGGAAGCCCTCCCATTGGCACGGGACAAGCCCAGGCATCTTCAGCTGCTTTCTGCTTTGAAAAAGAATTCATCCGTGGTGGAAGTTGGGAGGCAGACCAAGTACAGACGTTTTGGCATCGAAGTAGCAGGTACTGCATTGTCCTGAGATGCCTTTTTCTCCTCTGACTTGCTGATGCCAAGCCAGGGGGTTAGAGGGGAGCTCAGACCTGAGAATAATTTTACATCAGCTTTCCATATCCCCTCAGTCTGCATATTCCTACACCACAAAAGCCCGACTCTGTCAGACCTTCTCACGGCATCAAAACATTTTGCTTCAGTCCAAATTTTCTGTTGTTCCTGATTTTGTTTGTTTGTTTGTTTAATTATCACTCTGTGGAAAATTTCGAAATGGCAACTGTTCCATCCCTTTTGGGAAAAACAAGCAGACACTGAAATGTTGGGATTCCCCTTGGAGCGAAAATCCCACGTCTCGGTGGTAGAGGTCAGTGCCTTGATTCAGCTGAGGTAGGAGGGTGTCAGGGAGGAAGGTCCTAAGACACAGCTGAGCTCTCTGGTGTAGGCTGGGATGAAGCTTTCAGTGCCCTGGGCATCTTCAGCCCTTACCCCTCAGGAAACGGAGCCTGCAACCTGCCAGCAGCTCCCACTACAGGGCAGTTGGAATTCTGGCTCCATGCAGGTCACTTGCAGAATGAGTCCTGTTTCCAGGTTGCTTCTCCAGGGATCTGAAAGGTGTGCGCTGCTTCAGGTGAAGCTTTTCTCACGTCTGCCCTTTTTGTGTCCTTCTTTTACTCTTGGCCAACATCAGTCCATGTGCAATGGCCTGCTCTAGCAGGGCAGTTGGTCTAGCCAGTTTCCAGAGGTCCCTTCCAGCCCCAGAAATCTCTGATTTTGTGATTCTGTGACCTCATCTGCCTCCTCAATCCCTGCTGGGTTCTCATATCTCTTCTCTGCTTTCCCGCCAGGAATCTCTGCTCTTTCCTTGCCCCAGAGTTTCTTTCATTGCCCTGAAGCTGCTCAAGGCTTTGGGTGGGATGAAACAAGTAGGGGAAGGCGTGACCTTTCCTGCCAAAGCCTGAGATGTGGAAGCACTGTGCCCCTAGAAGTGCACTGTGATGCTGCTTTTCTGTTCCACCTTGGTCTCCACGGTGCTCTGACCAGCAGCAAAAGAACCAGCAGTGTCCATTCCCACTTGGTGTCAGGATTGGTGCAGTGCGGGATGAGTGCCCAGGTGCTGCTTGAAAACAAGAAAATGAGGCCACGATCAAGGCTCCTTATGGGAGATGGCACCACAACTCTGCATCTCCTCCGGGACAGCTCTGCTGCCTTTTTCTCCCTCCAGCTTCAGTGTGCTCCAGCACAGACTGGCTTGGGTCCCTGGGGGGGCTCTCTTTTTCCAAACCTTCTCCATCCCTGGTCTGTAATTCCCCATGTACCTCTGCCCCCTCAGGGCCACTTTTTCCCCCTCCTCTAATCAGTATCACTTAGGGCTGGCTCTGCTGTGGTCTCAGCATGCAGCTGCTGGCCCGCAGCACCATAACTGACTGAGTCCCAGGACTCAGCAGCAGCTCCTCTGAGAAGACAAATCGGTCATTATGCATCTGAACAAATAGATTTCATATTCCAAATGGAGAGATCTGTCAGCAGCTCCATTCCTCTGGGAAGCCATGAATGTCAAGCCATTTAAGAGCCCTTTCCTAATGATGCCCCTGGTGAGCAGCCATGAAGACGTATAGCCCCAGAGCTCGGCGAGGGTTTGCTGGAGACTATCAGGGTAGAGGGGAAGATTAGGAGGCATTAGCACAGCAAAATGGCTCGTTCAGCACTTCCTCTGGAGTCCTGCACAGCAGAAAAGGAGCGTGAGGCATGGGCTCAGATTAATGGCTTCTTCACAGGCCAGCTTTGTCTTCTGACAGAGGAGAAAAATGATCGCACACACACACACACGCACACAAGCACGCACGCGAATGAGGGGAGATGGGCCGTTCTGCCTGGCTTGTACATTCTGTAATGGAGAGCCTGGCTGCAAGGAGAAGGAAAAGATGAAGTAGGGCAATGGGAATGTGATCCCTCTCTGACCTGCTGCGATGCTTATCGACTGCAGACCCTGCAAGGTTTGTCCTGGCACTATTCCCTCTGCAATCCGTAGCCCTGTAAAAGGCAGCTCTCTGCAGGGCAGGGGGAAAGTCACCCAGGTTTGGAGACCCTCTCCCGGGTCAGCAGGCTGCAAGAGTTGGCTGTGACCCCCAGTAGCATCAACAGGGTTGGTGTGGGCTTGAAGCGACTCCTTGCCAGGACTGTCTCCACAGGCAGGAGACAAAGGGCATGGAGAGACAGTGATGTCTCAAGTTCATCCATATGGCAAGTCCATCACTTTCTCCCACTGCCCACATAGGCGCCCTGACCTGGAAATCAAACATTTCACATTGAAAACAGTCAGGATGTAACTCCGCCCAGGACAGACATCCCCTCCCATGCCCTTCTTTGCTAGATTTGGTCCAAATTTGCCAGAAATGCTAGTCCCCTCAAAGTAGAGTTTTTTGGCAAATTGGGGTTTTCCAGGAAATGTACCTGGCTGAGTGTTGCCGAGCACTTTGGAAACCTCTCACAGATCTGTTGTGTGGAAAGTTCTTAAAAATGAGAACGTTGCATTTTGGGCAAAACAAGCACATTCACACCAAATAAAGGTGACCAGAATCAAACACCTGGCTTCAAAAAGCGGGGGCAGTTTTAATGAGCATTCCGTAACACCCCTAAACTTACGCACTCATGCTGATAACCACTGCCTCTACGTGAAATGTGGCTCTATCTCCTTCTGAATGTGTATACCAACCTGAGCGTTATCCCTTCAGATGGAGCCATTTGTATTAAGGGAAGAAAAATGCAAGTATCTAGAGGCCACCTTTAATAAAGTATTTGATAGAGTGCCTTGCAAAACCGTACCTGGCAAATGAATTCGAATTGGAGTGGATACAAGCTGAGACACCTGACGGAAAATTGGCTAAAAGGTGTGTAAACACAGAGTCATGATAAAGTACGGGGGTCTGCGTGGGGAGGAAGGTGTCCAGAAGGTGCCACAGGGATCGATGTTAGAGCTGGTTTGGCTTAACATCTTTATTAATGACAGGCACGGGGAAGTAAACAACACATTAATAACATCCCAGGATGATACTAAACAGCACAATTCCCTAGACAGAGCCAAGAGGAGGAATTTGCAGAGCAAGGGCTGACGCTGCGTAGCTCCTCGCTTTTTGTTATCAAGGTCAAGGGATGTATTGGGCACAGGAGGTGGGAGAGGGGCCATTGGGATGACAGGAATCTGGAAAAGGAGTCCAGGCAGGAAGAACGAGATGAACGCTGTGAGATACTGAGGGAAAACTTTGGGTCAAATCCCATGCCATAGCTCCCCGAGATCCTCTGTTTTGCCCCGAGATGGGCACTACAGACATGCAAATGGGCTGTACAAATTGGCAGCTCTGCCTCCACAGCTAGGTGCTCCCTTCAAGGTGCTGTGCCCCTCCAAGGAAGCTTCAGGCAAGTGCTTAAAATTAGACATGCTGTCTATCCCAACACCTGAGGTATTGCACTGGTGCAGAGGAACACTGTGTTGGTAATAGACGTGTCAGGGTAGATAGCAAGCATGAAGTGATCAGTGAGATCCCTGCTTTTGGAAATTGGTGATTGCTTAATACCAGCAATTGTCATTTTATTTCATTTATGTCATCTTTTGGAGCTGGTCCTGGCTGGGGAAACACACACACACACACACACACAGAGAGAGTAGTTCAGAAAGACTAATTTTCCACATTTCATGGGAATTATGAGCAAAACTCTTGGGGAGGAAGATGAGGGCAGGAAAATGAGATGATCAAAGTTGAGCAAGTGAGAGACAGTGCAGGAAAGAGCCACAAAAAAAACCCAAACTGTGGAGCTGGAAGAAAATCAGCCTTGCAATGAGAGACTAAAAAATCTTGATCTGTTTAGCTCATCAAAAAGAAGATTGAGATTTAACTGATTGCAATGTGTAAGTACCTTCCCAGGAAGAAAATATAAGGTGTGAAAGGCTCTTCAATCACATGGGGAAAGGAACAAAAGAGCCAACAGCTGGAAATTAAGGTCAGACAAATTCCAGTAAGACTAAGGCCCAGATTTGCAGCAGAAAATGTGACCAGACATTCAGTCAAAATCCCAGGGATGTGGTAACTTCTGGGACGTGGTAATTTCTTCACATCTTAAAGCAAGGGATGATTTTCTGTAAGATGCTCCAGTCAAATACTGGACGCTGTTCAGTAGAAAGCAGATGCAACTCCCTGCTTCACACAAGAGGGCTGTGCTGTAAAGGGGGTCACAACAGATGACCTGTGATTTTCTTCCAGAATTATTTGGCTGGAAGAGGATGTTTAAATACCTTATGCTGCATCTCACTTCTTCCCATTCCACAACTGCTGGCATATCCGCTGAGAAGTTTGTTATATCCTCTCTATATCCTTAATTACAGACCTGCATTCATCATCTTTTGTCCAGTCTAGATACTGTGGAGTTCTTGTTTTTGTCATGTTTGCTGTATCAGTGTCTTCCTTTATCCCACACTGTTGTCTGTCATTTCAAAGCACAGCCTGTTGCTCCCCATGCATTTTCCACACCTGTGGTTAAGATCTCGATAGGACAGTTCGGGTTTTATTCCTAGAACTGCAGGAGCCTATTAGAGAAGGAAACTTATGCTGTGCTCTCTTTAAGGAAAGCTTTATTCTTCTCTGTGCTAGTAAATTTTTTCTTTTCCAGTTGTTAAGCTCACATCCTTTTCAACAGCACAGCCTCTACTTCTCTTAAGTTGAGACAACCTGGTATCAGGTACACTCAATGCACCTCCTGAGAGGTTCTTGCTCTACCTAATGCTAAATACACCTTGACTTAATGCTCCAGGAGGAGCAGTACCAGGGACTGGGCCCTGGGGAAGGAGCCAAAGGGGAGGAGAGAGGCTGAAGGTTGTTTTTGCTGCTATTATTTAAGTTAACCACCAAGGTAAGGCCAAGAGCGAGGGTAGGCTTGACCCTGCCAGTGCACTCCGTAAGGGAGCTGGCTCAATGCACTGCTGCTCACACACAGGTCTTGTGCAAGGAGACATCTGGAGACAGGACCCATCTGGATCAGACCTCTCTCCTGGGAGCAGCGCTTGTGTGACTTCCTGGACGCCGTAAAGTTGCCGGAAACGTGAAGGCACTTCAGAAACGGGCAGAAGTGATGAAAAGTCTGTGGGGAAAGGCCTGGAGCAGGACTAAAAGGGGGACTTGCCTGCTTGCAAGAACTTGGGAGGAGGAGGGAGGGTATTAAGGGTCCCCTGGTGGTTTCGCTGGGAGGAAGGGAATGAAATCAGGCAAGAAAAATTGCATCGGAACATCAGGAAATGTTTTCTGTCACATAGACGTATTAGCTTGGTGAATTGCATCCTTAGGCATGGGGTGAGGACATGGTTGCTCAAGACATACTCGGCAAGCCTCTGAGCTTGAAGGGAAGTGTCCTGTTGAGGAGTCATTGTCTCAGAGCTGTGCCAAACTGGGACAGTCCCAGCACCGCTGTTGCTCCCCCATTGTGTTGATGTCATTCAGAGGGTGTTGCTGGGTGCTCTGTCTAGCCTGGGACCTCAAGATGTCCGGTTTCACAGGCTGGGAGGAGGGACATGAATCCTCATGGTGTCCAATCCCAAACTCCTGTGTCCTTCTCCCGTGGGTGGACCCCTGGATGTCTCTCATCTCACCTGCTCAGGTGCCAGTGGTGAGGGAGATGGGCAGGAGGAAAAGGGTTCCCCAGGGATCCTGAACATCTTAGACTGATGTCCACACCAGTGCCCTTGCACTGTGGTGGGCGTGAGGGATGGGAAGTCACTGCTGGCTGTTGCACCTCCAGCGGTGCTCTCCAAGCTCTGCTATGACCACCAGCCCACTTGGCTTCCCCCATCCGTTTTCTCCTGTAGGATGTTGGCTGTAGGGGCTTCCTGACTTTCTTTCACCTTCCCTTGCTCACTGACCCAGCCTCTTGGCCTTGCTCTGGCCGGGGGTGACCATGTCCCCAGGGCAGAGCACCCTTACCAAACCGGTGGGGTCCTACAGAAGCGCTGAATGCAGCAGCCAGCAGCACCATTTCTCCCGCAGATAAATCTGTTTCCCAAGTAAGACCTATCGCCAGCCCGTCCCTTATCTACCTTTTCCTCCGTTGCAGCCGCTCCTCTCTTCCCGGCTTCTCCCCGAGTTGTGTTGTTGCCATGGTTACCCGTTTATCTTTAAGAGATACATTTCCCCCCACCCCAGCGCGAAGTGAAATTCCCGAGCTTCACCCTCCACAGAGAACTGCCTTCCTCTAAAGTGGCACTAATTGAGCATGAAATGCTATGCAACTAAATTACACCATAATTTATTCGGCGTTAAATGATTTTAAGCAGTGGCTCAGGAGTGCTGGGAACAAGAATCACTCCCCTCTTCCCACTCTCCTCACTTCCTCACTCCGCTGCCTGCGCCGCAGCCGGGAGCCAGCCGGAGCCCGAGAATTGCATCGTCCGAAGAAGGACCGGCCCTGCGACAGGACAGCCCTCACTTCACGGTCTGATTTTTTCGGGAGAGCTGGCAGCTTGTTGGGCACTCGTCAAAGAACCTCCGATCACATCCCGATCCCTCCTAAGAGTCCTGGTTTCCAACAGGGAGCCCGTCTGTAAGCTGCAGTGTACGGGATGTCACTGGCACAGTGCGGGACTTGGGTGGTGTTAGCCTGCCAGACTCAGATCGGGGCCTGAGGGCTTTTCCTCCTTGAAGAGGGAGAACTTCAGTGCAGACAGCTTGGCCGGTTTGAAACCAGCTGCCAAATTATATCACGTTGGCCATTTCTTCGTTCCCAGACCACAGATCCTTTCCTCCCGCCTGACAATTGCCCTCCAGCGCTGTAGAATATCAGGTCTCTCACACTGGTGTTTCTCCGCAGTAAGGAGATGCATGTTGTTCCTAAGGAAATAGGAAATCGTTTGCTCCCCCTTCTAAACTTCAGCAAAATAGCATTTTGAAGAAAAATGCAGAAGTTTCGCGTCGAAAATGAAAAACCGAGATGTTCCAACACCCTTCAGAAATATTTTTCACTGTCTTTTCAGGCTGAAGGTATTTGACAAAATTGATAAAAATATCAGAACTACCCCCATCAGCACAAGGTGTATTTTTAGACATAAAAGAGGAAAAGTTTCATTCAGTGAGAAAAAAATGTCCCTACTTCCACTCAGAATGGAGACAATTTCAGCATTGTGTAAGAGACTCCAGGAGAAATGCATTCTGCTAAATAAGGAAGGATGGGAAAAGCAGGATCAGAGGTACAGAAATATAGAGCGGCTTCCAGCTTTCTTTTTTTCTTCTTTTCTTTCTTTTTTTTTTCCTTTTTTTCCCCCTTTCTTTTTTATTACATATTTGGGGACTAGGGTTGATTGGGACTTCTTCAAGTCAAAGAGTAACTGGGGACAATTGCCCAAAAAAAAATTGCCCCATAGAAAAGGAAGCAGGGCCACGTGAACTCGCAGATTAGGGCTCCTCAGCCTGTGCAAGGCCTGGGTGATGATTAAGGATAGATTAGGAGTTCAGCAAGTCTAAAATAGCATGGAAAAGATGACTGGGGATGGATGCTTTCCTGCCTTTTCTGAGACAGCAGTATATCAAACCAGAAGAAAGCAGGTTCAAAAGAAGCAAAGGGATTTTTCTCTCATATATGGAGGTTAACCTGTGTAACTTCTCACCACAGGACATTGTGGGTGGTAAAAATGTTGTAAGAAAAAAGAGGTGGTATTAAAAACACCAGGATTATTTTGCAGGGGGATAATTCATCAAAAAATTGCTCAATCCTGGAGTGGTGTTTCGTTGCAAGCTCGAAGATGGCACTCAGGAAAAAAAAAAATCATAGAATGATGTTGCATTGGTACTGGTTTGAAACACACCCTCGAGGACCTTGTAGTGTTGGGACAGACTGTTTAGAGGGATTTTTGTGGTCTTATGGAATGTCTCAGGTGATTTCCATCCAGCAGGAAGGGACTATGCAGTTATCTGAGCCTTGTTTCAGCAGCCTGGGCACTGACAGCATGCCAGACCTCCTCCCAGACTGTGCAACCTCCTTCCGCTGCAACAATATTCCAGTGGGAAAGGTCAATTTATCCAAAGCAAAGTGTTTCACTTAGAAGTGTTGCCTTTGGGACAAAACTCATTTTAAGGTGGGAAAAAAAAAAAAAGACAAGAAAGAAAGGGGGAAAAAAAGGAGGATGAGTACTTTGATAAGGTTGAAGTGTTTCATTTGGGTCTTTCTCGAGTGCGGTGTTTCAAGATGACTCCTTCCCCTGTTTCAAAAAGGGAAATGCATTGTAAAACCAAATGAAAAATGAAAAAAAAAAATGGAAACTGAATCCGAACCGTTTGAGTCATCCCCACATCTTTTTCCCCTGCTGTTTTCCTTCAAGAAGACGGTTAAATCTCCCTGGCTTTTGTTCCATCCTGGAACGGAAAACCTCTTAAAACCACTGAACTTCCCCCAGGTTCTCGCACAACTGCTTCCCTGCTCTTTGGGATGACCTCTGTGGTGGGAAGCCAAGATACGGAGCCCAGGCCACTCTCCAGCTGCCCCGGATAATCCTCCCAGCCCGCACTCAGCTCTGCTAAAAGAGGCAGGCAGCTGGTACAAAACCTGCCCACCCTTTTCTAGGTAGGAAGGGAAAATTCCGGGCTGCACGGCTGCGAGTCAAACACCTCTCACTGCCATGAATTTCCCTGAAGATGAGCTCTGAGTGTTGCCCCTGGAGACGCAGTGGACAAGAGTAGCCAAGCCAGCTCTGCCGGGTCGGGATCAGCCCCTGTACCAAGCAGGGAGCACACGCCTCAGGCACCCACCCCACCAGGACAGCAGCACCCACTGGGACCAGCTCTCTGTCACTCCTGACATGATCTTCAGACTTGTTCCTCCACCAGCAGCCTGTGGAATGATGGAAAGGCACTTTCACAACCTCGAGTCAGACCGGTTGCCTCTGTGCTGGTGGCAGGCAGGCGAAGGACCACGCTCTTTCCTGCCAGCCAGCTTTGAGAACTGGAGGAAGGTGTCTGTTTGCTCTCCTCTGCCACCCAGCTTCGTGAACTCAAGGAAGATGTTTGTTTGCTTTCCTCATCTCTTCTACAGCATTTGAGAGCCCTTGTAGGCAATGTTTTTCACTCCATGCTGCCTCATTCCTTGAGGTGACTCCCAGCATACAGAAGCCCTCTTGCACCTCACCCAGTGAGGCCGCGCTGTGGTTAACACTCAAAATCCCTGCCAGGAAATAAATAATTACTTGAGACAAGCTGGGCTTGGACAAACAACATTTTTCTCGTTGTTTTTTTTTTAAGCTGGCTTCACCAAGAGAGATGAAAAATATTTTTGCCCCAGAAGTAAAACTTTGGGTGAATTTGAAAGGTGAAATGCATTATTCTGGCTCAAATAAAGCCTCTTGTTTCCCTTCAGAGTTTCCCAACATTTCCTAAAGTGATCTCCGAACAGAAAAAAAATGCAGCTTTCATGTGAAAATGTAAAAAGCTGCAATTTAAGTGCTTTGGAAGGGCTTATTTCTGACTGAAGCAGTCTTTTCCCACCCAAATTAATGGCTCAGTTGATACAAAGTTTTAAAGTGCGCTCCTCACACCAAACTGCGGAAAATTTCACCCAACGGGTGTCATTTCCTGGCATTCCCATGGCCGCAGAGGTGTCATGCAGGGGGTTGCAGGGCTCCCGTGAAGCGCCAAGAGCTGTGAGTTGCTGCGCTTTGGGGCTTTTTAAAGTAAAATAACAATCTTTTGAGAGTGGAAGTCCAGCCCTGGCAGAACAGATGTTGTAACTTATCACATTTATGGTGGAAACTTGAGGGCCAAGAGGGAATTCAAACAGCAAATAGTTAACAGCATAAACCCCAATAACGAGAAATATATAACGTGTATCAGAGGACTGAGGGGAGTTGATTGGTGAAGGAGCAGTGGGGGGTAGAAAACAGCAATTAAAGAGCAGGAGGAGGAAGAGGAGGCGAAGGAAGGCATTGCTGAGTGGCCAAGCGATTCCTTTAAACCCAGAGGGGTAAAAGCACATCATCTCTCATTAAAATCAGCTGCTGTCCTGGAGGACCCGCGTGCAGCACACACTCGATCCATCTTCTACGATGACACGGTGAACTGAGGGCAGGGTTACAGGGCGCCGAGGTCTTCTCTAATTAACTGCGCCGAACTTCGTTAACGCAGCTGATGCGTCCGTGTGCCCTTCCGGGACGCTGGAGAACAGCCGTGAGTCAGAGCGCCCGAGTGACACAGGTTGCCAATGCGAGCTGAAACTCTGGGAAACAGGGAGTCCGATGCACGAGGAGATGGAGAGGAGAAGCACAGACCCTTGTGAGTTCCCCATGTTGCCTCACTAACAGCTCGCAGCGGCTAAACTCTGGAGTTTCGGCTTGCTGATTACCTCCTTTTTGTCCGCCTTAAAAGCTTTTGTTGTTGTGATTAATTGTTTGCCGCCGAAGCTATTACTTATCAGATTGTTTGCTAGCTTCTTTATCAGCCGAGCTGAACAGGGGCTTGTTTGTGCGATGCTAAAGCAGCGTGGGAGGCTGCGGAGCTGGATGGAGCCACAGGAGAGGCTGGCTGGAGGAGGCTGTTGGGATACAAAACCGCCTCTGGCAGCCAAAGCGCAGAGTTTCCTAACCACGGGAGGTGCTAGTTAAGCACCGGTACCATTCTGTCAACCCCAGTCAGTGGTTCGCTCAGATCTAGTATTCATTAAATGCTATATTCTTCGATAAGTGGAGAAGGTATTGTGGAGCTTTAATAAAGGCTGTTGCTCATAACACTGCTTACCGAAGCCTTTCATCTTCACCCTAATTAATTCATGCTAATTTCCTTGCCAGTTGGATACATCAATTTGAAGTCTAAAATAGAATCTTAGTTTGTTTGTGGAGCTCAACATGTTGCAAAATATAGCTCTCCTGTCAGAAAAAAAAAAAAAATCGCAAAAAAAGGGAAAGATCGGAATGGGATCTTACAAACACAATGGGCTGTGTAGCATGGGTTGGAGGAACGCGGCATTGCTCCAGGGCCCCACATCTGCCTCCCCGCTGCAGGAGCTCAGAGACTCCACTGGGAACCTTCTCAACCAACAGGACCTTTCCAGTGTGCTATAGCACCTTTGCTTTTATCAACACTGTGTGTTCCTTCACCCATTCTCACTCCTGCATGTCACAACCAAAACAAGCTTTATCAGAAGATGCCATTTCTTTGGGTTGGAATGTGGGCCGTCTGGAAGGTCTCTCCGAGGAACAGGTTTTTGCTTAATCCAGCACAGGCCCCGGGGTGCTGGGGAAAGAGTGGGGTGGGGATTGCATTCAGGCTGCTCTCAGAAGTTTCTCTTCCCACCACCACTACAACAGCTCAGTTCCTGCTGTAGCTTAAGGGATATAAAGTCACAGCTGAGAGGGTTGTAAAGGACACAGAGGGCCATCAGTCATCTCCCTCCCCAAAACTAGTCTTTCTCCAGTCCTTCCTGGCAGATATGTTATTCTCAAAGATTCCCCAAAATAACAAGCCTCCTTCTCTCCAGACAGTCAGCAAACACTTAATTCTTGTCACCGTGATTTACTTGTGTCTTGCTTGAAATCCCCTTCCTGCAGTTTAAACCTGTTTCTTCTTTCCTGTCCAATGGCCGCGGATCATTCCCACCCTCTCTGCTGCCTCATGGCTATTCCCCAGCCTGTTCTTCCTCGCAGCCCCCAGGCTTTCTGTTTCCCTGCGCGGGTCAGTGTGGAGTGACACAGGTAGACGTTCAGACACGAACACGACGAGAGGAGCAGAGACCCAGGAGACCCGTGCACACGGGCTTGCACGCCCACACGTGAGTGCTTCCAAGCGTGCACACGCTGCATCCAGACTTTTTCTCCCTCGGCATCCCCGGCTCGCGGCGCCGGCGGCAGCAGAGGTCCCTGAGCTGTCAGACAAATAACCAGCTCTCCCGAAAGCCCCAGGTAACTGCGGGCTCTGCAGCCCTTGTGAAAAATCCCCTTGGCATTCAGGAGGGCAAAAAATCCGGTGTGAACGGTTGTAGAAGCCTCTCTGCTCCTTGCCTTGGTATGTGGCTGGCTGACCAGCAGACAGACAGCAAAGGAACTGCCCGTGCACCCTCAGGCATGATAATGCGCAGGGTGGATTCCAGGGAATTGCAGGAAATTTTGCTAGAAATGTGGCGTGCAAAGAGGTACCGCAAGTTCCAGCTGGTTTGAATTTTCTCTGTATTTATAAAAAATAAATTGATACTTTATTACCTAATCAAAGTAGCTACTCATGCATTTTCGCCTCCCCCTCCCTCCTCAAATTTAGCACGGGTGTTTCAGATGCTAATATAGAGCTCCCAAGAGAACAAGGGAGCCTTTCTGTGGGACTTTTTAAAGACATCTTAGAGGATGCTTAATAAAGAGGCAGCATGGGGTGGTGTCTGGGTCAAAGGCTCGACATTCAGGATACTTGGATTCCTTCCCGGCTCTGGCACAACTCCTGAACAAATGCTCCATTGCTCCGTGACTCAGTTTCCCCCTCTTCCGAGTGAGATCCTAAGCCTGCCCTTTCCCATGCTTTGGCACAGCACAAAGTGAGCTAAAATCTGCCCCTGGTACCATCACCATCCCTCTGTTCCCCATCCTACCAACCACTGCAAGACATTCCCTGTGGCACAGAGCACTGCAGCCCCAGCCCAAGGCTGAGCCCGGGTTCTGTGGGCAACTCGTGCCATAAAAACCCTGTGCTCAAGGACTTACAGCTGGCTTGGCCAGTACATGTAAAACCCAGGACTCCTGGGATGCATGGATGGAGATGTAGGATCAGCTATTCACACAGGGGAGCTGACACTGCATCACCTAATTTCAAGTTTTACCTCAGATTTTGGCTAACTAGGTGGCAAAAAAGATTTTGGCTTTGTGGAAGTTGCTGAAGTGAAAGAAGGAAAGAGTGAAGGTGCATGATAAGCTCTGCTTTCACTCACAGATTCCACTCCTGTCCAGGTGACACTCATGGAAGGATGAGGAGTAATGTTTTCCTCCCACGTGAGCAAACATGGTGGAGAGCCAAACTTTTTTGCTTGTGGTAGAATTTTGAGGAGACAATTACCCACGCTAAATGTGTGTTACACATTTTCAGGAAAAGAAACCCCATACAAAATAGGAAATAAACCTTTCTTTTCCTAGCTAAAATAATAATGCTGTAAAAAAAATTGCCTACAAGTAAAGATGAACACTGTGTTCTGTCTTGCTTCACATGTAAAACCAGAATGAGAGGAGCCCCAGGATCAGGCATTTCTATTTCCAGTTTTGTTCTCAGCACTGCTTTTACAGGAGCAGCTGGTGGCGTCAGCCTGGGACCATTGCCCTGGGTCACCTGCCCCACACACACAGCCCCACACACGTCCCCAACATGCACAGCTGCAGACAAAGGGAAGGTCCAGCAAGTGGCGTTCCCCAAAAGGCATTTCAGCAAATGTCAACTTGGATTTTAGAAGGAGAAAAAAAAGGAATCACCCCTGCACAAGGGAAGACAACAACTCTGAAAGGATCTTTGAGAAGAGCCACTCCTGAGGGAGGGATCCTGTCCCTGCAGAGAACTGCCAGCAACTCGTGCCTGCAGCTACACCAGCACAGCCACCACTGCAGCCAGTGTGGGGCTACATGAGTTGCAATGCACAGCTGGGACAGAGACTCCAGGCATCAGCTGGGAAGGTGGGAGTTGCCCCCCTTCAGTCTACTTGTCTGGATAAATTCTGGTTTGTTTCTCTTCTCTTAGTACAGTTTATTTGATGCAGGAAGACATGCTGGAAAATGAAAGAGCAGGGACTTTTTTGAAGCATGTGCCTTAACATCACTGCATTGATATCAGACTCCTGAACTGGAAGAAAACTCTTTTCATATTCCGTGGACAGGACTGTGGAGGACTTGCTGGCCAAGTCCTAGCCAGGACAGGAAACTCTGGCATCTCTTCATCCCCTGCCATGGCAGTGTTCAGTGTGCTGGACCCTCCCCTGTCTGCAGACATGCCTCACTGTCACCCAGGAAATAGGACAAAAAAGATCATTGCTCTGACCATGTTTCAGGATCAGCAAGGAGGTCAAGAAGATCAAGAAGACATACCCCAAATACGATACAAGTTGTCCTCATAGGATGTAACAAGCTCCAGGGAAAGCTGGCTGTAGCATTTATGTAACTATGGAGGTCCTCATGTAGCAGTGTATTTTCAGTCCTTTTAAACACATGGGATAGGGAGGCTCTGTTTGTTCCACCTTTATATAGAAAGGAACCTTAGTGAGGACCAAGTGATTTGATGAAGCTGTGCAAGAAACCTATGCCTCAACTGGAGGTGTGTTCTGGACCCCATCCCCATCCCTGCCTTGCGTTTCCATGGCTTTGCATGGCAGACCAGAGGTGTGTCTGGCAGGCTGGGAGGAGAGGCAGGGAACAGGCAGCAAGCACAGGCAGACAGGAAAATCTTAAGACAGGAAAATATCAGAGTCTGTATGTTTAGCCAAACACCCCTTAATAATTTTAGGTTTATTTCCCCATCCTGTCAGCTCATGAAGCAAGCTGAACAGTTTCAACACCCGGCTGAGCTTTGCATTTCATCTCACATCGAATCCGCTGTCTGGAGACATTTGTTTTGCTTTCATTTATTCCAAAGTCCTGATCTAAGCCATGGAGGGGGATTTTTCCAGTAGGTGCCTGTGTGGCAGCGGAAGAGGAACCCAGTCAGTGACTCAGCTTCATACTAACAAGGAGAAATTAAAACCTAACGCGACTTCATGCAACCAAATGCAGCGAAACAGGCCCTTGATCTAATCAGCACTTTCTAAAGGAATTAAATGCCAATCTATTTTAAAATGCATTTCACTGCGACTTAATGAGGACAACAGGGAAAAATCAATTGGTTGTGTAATTTGGGATTTCAATAATAAAAACAATAAATGCTAATTAGGAACATTCTTATTAATGTCATAAAATTCTTGGACAGATTGTAGTCACGTAATTAAAGTTTGACAAAGCTTCTTGAAGAGTTTGAGGCCTGATAGCTATTGCTGGGACATGGACAGGGAGTGGGATGAAGGGAGGCTGTTCTCAAGCCTACATGGCTGTAGGAAGCTGGTGAGTTCTGGAAAGGATGGAAAGCCCCGAGAAACAGGACCATCCCAAAATCCCTCTTATCCTTCAGAGCTGTAGACAAGAACATGAAGCTGAGCATCCCTCATTTGTGGTACCCAGAACTGACTCCACATCCTTGAGACTGTACAGTTGCCATTAACACAGAATAGGAGCCTTCTCTCCTGTCGTGCTTCTGAAAATTACTGGTGTGAGTGTCAGCTGTCACTCAGATTTGGGGTCCAGCAGCTCCTCGAAGCACAGAGTCAAATCCTGCAAGGCTGGCGGGATGTCCGCTCGGTTAGTTAATCTCTCTGCTCTGGCTGTGTAAGAGACACAAGCTCTAAGAAAGACAATTCCCTTTTAATGTCTAACGGGCAGTGAGACCATCTAGCACTGTTAGGGAATAACTCATTTCCTTCTGAAATGTCTCAGAAATCTCTGCACCAAAAATGTGCACTCATCAGGCAAAGGCCCCTGTTGTAGCAGAAGAGGGATTGGGATGATTTTCTCCACAGATCCCAGCCCCTCGCCTGGAGGCACAGACATTTCTGCGTGGAGCATCAGAGGGCATGGTTCAGCCTGTGCAGAGCAAGATGAACACAACCTAAACAGGATATTCATGCAATCGGCTTAGACAGTATCTCGTGTAGTTGTCTTAAGGAGGGCAAGCAATTCTCCTACACTTCACAGCTCTGACTCTCTCATCTCATCACGGCTTTTCCCAGAAACCATTTTTTTCTAAAGCAACAAGAAGAGTAAAAAAATCAACAAAGTTTGAAAAAAAAAACAACAATATCACTATTTATTGTTTCAAAATTTTAAGCAAGAGATCCCACTCATTCCCCTAGTTTTGATGTTGCCTTGAAAATGTTGGTTTTTCAAGCTTGGGTGCATTAATATTACTTCTTGATCTATCCCTCTTGTGTTATTACTCTTACCCTCTTTTTACATCTTTCATCCACATAAAAGAAAATGAGATGAAGAAACCAAAAAAATTTCAAGACTGGCTAAACCAGGATTTACTTTATTAATGTGGCACTACAAAGACAAAAAATACAGTAACAACTTTTGGTAACGTTCAGGAAATAACATGTTGTTTAAAAGTTTGGATTTTAATTTTCCCTGAAATGTTTCTGTCCTCAGCTGGGTCTCCCACTGCACTTCTTGCTGCAGGATCCCTCCTGCCACGGAAGGGATGTTTCTTTACCCATCAGTTTCCCTCCTGCCAGGAGGGACCTGTCTTTACCCATCCTCCAGCACAAGCAGCTCGTGGCTGCTTCTCACACCTGCAGCCCTCGTGTGCAGGGCATGGATCTGTCTGGCTCCTGTGTGCTCAATCCAGCCCCTCTGGGCTGCCAGGGCAGCTCTGGTGTCTCAGGCAGACCTGCAGCCCTCGAGTCAGGCTCGTCCCTCCACAGTATTGCCGGATCACAACAGGTATATTTATCCATGAGGTCGGGATTGCAGGACTCAGCTGCAAAAATAGTTGTGTAGAGAGGTGGGAGCTCATTCTGGGTTTGATTTGTCTTTTTGCTGCTGCCCCCGAAAGTGGAAGGGAGCTGCAATTTCTGCAGTTCCATCAGGAGCCATTCCTGCCCTGAGATGCCACTCCCTGGGGTCAGTCCTCTCGTATTTCTCCCCTGTCATGGAAGCAAAGCTCATCACCTGTGAGCAGCAGGCACCCCTCTCTGTGTGATAAACGGGTGACACCAGGCTTTTACCCCTGCCCCCATCTCAGCTCCCTGCCTTCAGGACTGAGTTAAGGGACCAAAGTGTGCAGGAATTGGTACCATGTGCTCGCGCTGCCTTCCCGGAGATTAGCCCCATATGGGGAGAGAGCTGCGTTCCCCTCCATTTGGGATGGGGGTTGATCTAAATGTATAGCAGGCATTCTTTGAATATATGTGACAGCCCAGGAGATAGACTTCAAACATCACCAAAACTGGCCCCTTCTCATTGATCTTTGAAATATACAGCCTGGCTTATTATGTTGTAAATATACTTTTAATACACAGTGTCTTAAGTTCCTACCTGTCTGTAGAGCCTACATTTCTCTTTGGCTGTACCATAAATGTACAGGGTATGGCCCCAGGTCAGTTCACCATTAACCCTGTGAATCACCCCACAGATTTAGGGTCGGATGCTGCATGGGCTGGAGGATAAGGGCATTAAGATGTGCAGCTTCCTGCCAAAAGAAGACACTGAAAGCAGCATCTCAGTAAGACCCAAAGCCTGGTTGACGGGCCCTTGGTCTTGTTCAGGGTTATTTCCACAGGTAATAAAACTGACAGTTCTCAGTCTTAGGAACAGCACATTTTAGGAAGGTCTTTGTACTTCATGCTTTAGGAATCAACGGAAAAACTCTATGGGTTATCTGTAGTCTCATGTCTTCCTCCAAATTGTCTGCTAATGGCCATATAATGCCTGAATGCCCTCCGGTTTGGATCAGTGTGATGGAGGGTCTCAAGTCTGGAGGGATCCAACCGACAGCCCCTGAGCAATGCGTCACTTAATCCTTTGAATAGATTTTTCCAGTCCAATTATTGAAGACAGACAAAATTGTTGAGAACAGGCAGATGGCAGATTTTTTTTTCCCCCGAATACTTTGAGATATTAGTGTCATGATGCTGTTTGAAATTTTATTTTTGCTAAGTAGCAAAGGATTTTGTGAAAGAGCATTGCAGAAAACAGCCTGGGATCGAACAATCCCTGTCAGCTCCAGTTTAAATTCAAATAGCAGTAGGCAGTGACAACAGGTCTACAACTAAGATTTCCAAAGACAAATATCATGACGTGGAGGAAATCTCTGTGGGGTAGCCAACTGCATTGAATAGGGCAATGCCTGGATCTAGTTACAATGTCTTGCAAATGCCAGCTAGAATTTTCTTGCATAGAAGGCAGAGATCTCAGAGGGAAAGGCTCTGAGGAAGTGGGATGAATCCAGTCCCTGAATGGATGCAGGGGATATGTAGGATATGCATAAGAAATGGCTTAAAAAGGCGAGATCAACAGAACAAGCACTATTGCACAGGTCAGAAAGCAAGGCAAGAAGCTGAGACCAAATTCCCATGTGCATTAAAAATTCCAGTGGTGGTGAAAAGCTTGCTTTTCAGCTAAGATGCCTTGAGTTCTGCTGGAATTCTGCTGGAATTAACTGCCACAGTGGCCAGGACTAGAGGCAGACAGCACAACAAATAGGGGCTACAGATTAATGTGGCTGAGATGGTATCGACCTCTCCACTTCCTGCCATCCTTCACTGAGTGGATGTATAATTCTATTGTCGCATTAACACAGTAATTTTGCATGACATTTTCTTATCCTCTGTTAGTAAGAGAAAATCAGAGTAGAAGAAAGCACTATGCAGCTCTTTGGGTTTCTCTCATATTCTGCTACCCCTTGGAAAACCGGCAGGTTCATGGAGATGGCAATGCTTGGTGCTTAAACACATTGGCCAGTTTGTATGGGCAACCCGACACTGGTTAAAAACCGTTCTTTATTTAAAATACTGAAGTTCTTTCATTCACCTCAGTATTTTGCAGGTCTTGCAGGAGTTTTCTTCCCAGTGTACCTGACTCCACATACCCATCATGATGGGTCAGGGATTTGAGCAGCGTGCTACCCATGGAGCACTGCATCCAGCTCTGGGATGTTCACATCCCATCGTATGGATGTGAACCTCTTGGAGCAGCTTCGAAGGAGGTCACAAAGATGAGTGAGATTGTTCAGCCTGGAGAAGGGAAGGCTCTGGGGAGAACTTCCTACTTCTAGCACCTTCCAGTGCCAAAAGGGGCTGCAAGAGACCTGGAGAGGGACTTTTGACAAGGGTGTGGAATGATAAGACAAGATGGATGGCATTAAACTAAAAGATGGAAGGTTAAATTAGGTATTAGGAAGAAAATCTTTACTGTGAGGGTGGTGAGGAACTGGCACAGGTTGCCCAGAGAAGCTGTGGATGGCCCATCCCTGGCAGTGCTCAAGGCCAGGCTGGATGGGGCTCTGAGCAACCTGGTCTAGTGGGAGGTGTCCTTGCCTGGGGCAGGGAGGTTGGAATGAGATGATCTTTCTGGTCCCTTCCAACCCAAGCCAATCTATGATTCTATGCCCAGGGCATGTAACCCCAGAGGAGCCACAGCACGAGGTGACAGCACGGAATGACGCTTCCTCAGGGGGTACTTGACCAGTGATTTAACAACAACCACTTCCCTCTACCATGAGCAGCTGGGCAAAGAGGAAGGTGAGAATGAGTCTCAGAATCTTAGTTAAGAGAAACCTTGGTGTCTTGCCATGCCATGCTTTCACACTTTTCTGCATAAAGGTGAAGTTGAGAAAGTGCTTCCCTTGCAATTATACATGGGATTCTGTTTTATCATTTGACTTTCAGAGATGGAACTTTTTTAGGAGAAAAAAGAACGAAAGTGAATGTCTTCAGAATCCAAATCACACAACCTGGTAAGACTGCAAATAGAGATGCACCATCATTCTGCATTTGAGGGAGATTTGCTTGTCACTCAATCTTACATTCCTGTCCTTAACCCAGTGACCAACCTAAATCAGCCCCAGGCTCAGCAGCACGTTCTGTACACTGTTTTCTTGCAAGAAATAGAGCTAAACTGGTCTCTTTCCCCCTCCCCCCAAAATCCCAGTGTAATTCGGCCAAACACGCTTAGAGGTGATCCTTCAATGGCTGTTTTTCTTGAACATGATTTCTCCACTCTGCTCCCTACAAAAGCTTAGCTTCTTGGGAAGGAAAATGCCAAATAGGTTAGGAAAAGGCCTTTCCTAGCCTTGTTAGTTGCCAAGAAGAAAAATACATTTTAAAAAGCCATAAAAGTGTAATTCTCCTCTACACACATTCTAATAAATCAAAGATAGCTAAAAGGATTTTCTTCAGTGAAAGAAAATCATCATTTCTTGCCCTATACAAAGTGTGAAAGTTTTAGTCTGAACAGAGAAATTTTACAGAGAATTATGGTCATGTGGAACCAAAGGGTTAGAAAGAAAAGCTCAATGTAACCCAAGCACTGGCTTTTGATATTATGAAAGCTATAATGTATGAAACACTACAGATCTATGGGAAATATATTCCTTTCCATGAGAGGAATTGTCAGAGCACAATGTCTATGAACCAAGATTGATTACACAGAAACTGTTTTTCCACTTGACATTTATTTTGCAGAGATATTAATGAGGAAACAATTTCTTTTCCCTGCAGTTCAACCTGAGGTCATTCCCCAAGTCTGTTATCAACCTAGACAGCCCATCTGAATGTATCTAATACATGCATTTGACAGATGAACTATGGTAGGTATATTTGAGGAACCACAATTTCATTTTAAACTACTTTAATTGAGTGAGAAAGTGTTCCTTGGGCTCTGACTCGATCTTTCCCTAATTTCCCTAATTTCTGCGCAGGACCTGAAGGACCACTGTAGGTCTGCACATGCAGTGCTTGTGCCTACAGCAACTCTTTTAATTGTTCTCAAGAATCTCTGCTCTCATCAATGAAGCAAGGAGATCTCCAGCAGATCTGATTGGGAAGAAGGTCATGAACATGAGTCCTGGCACTTGTGCTGCAGATGCCTGGTCTGCAGAGCTGAGCCCCAGCTGAGCACTGCAAAGGACGCAGAACATGCACGGTGACTCCTCTGGACTGGCAGCACATTTAGCTTCAGTGATTAAAGCAGATTTTTAAAGTCACTACCAGCTGAATCGAGCGTGGGTGGACATTAGTGAAATTGTATGTTGCAAACCATAATGGCTGAGGGGTGGGAACAAGTCATATCCAGCCATTCCTTTGGCAGGAGGGGTCATCAGGGCAGATGCGGGGGACTCTGAAATTGGCCACGAGTGTTATGACCTTATATCCTAGAAAGGTCATTGAAAATCTCAGATTTGTCTCCTCTTCCTCTCTCACTCCCAGGCGCCTAGTGCAACACCTGAGACCTGAGTGTACCGGAGCCATCGAAATGTTCTTTTTATAGACAGTGAGAAAGGGCATGCAGCATGATGTGGGGGTGACCTCCCGTCTGACACAGAGAGTAGGGCTCATCCCACCTGTTTTTGGCTGTGTTAATGCTGTGGTTCTGATGTACACTGTAGCTGCTGTCTGCTCCTGTCACAGCCACTGAAGAGGAACACATACCTCCAGGGAACGAGGAAAATAATTTCTTCTTCATACGAGGGTGTTCGACAGACAGGGTGAATCTGCATCAAAAGGTGTTCAACAAGCAAGAGATATCCCAAATGACAAGTGCAAATTAGATGCTGAGCTTTCAGGTAGCTGCATCTGGTGGAGAAAAGTCACACATTAGTAGCTACTTGTTCTTGCAGCCCCCCAGGAGGGCTGTAGGAATATGTGGCTGGCTTTCATGGCCAAAGCAGGATTTACTTTTGAGCCCTGGATGGTCTTTTTCTATCAGTGTGTGCTGTGGTGACCACTTTATGCAAGGCAGCTGTGAAGCAGGATCTTGCAGCAAAGCAAGGAACCCAAACATCCAGAGCTGCATTTCCTCCACAATCCTCTTTCCCCACAGGTGAGTTTTCAGATAACCAAGGGTTTATACGTCTACTCTGGTCCAGGCATACCCTACTCAGTCACAAACTGGGAGACATAAAGGGGTCAGAAAGAAATGTCCGGAAGAAAACGCTTTGCCATGGGGTTTCCTACCCTGTAACCAGCTCCTGTGGAGCAGCACCTCCCCTGACCAGAGTCTTGCTCTCTGCCATGAATCCCCAGGGCAGCTGGACAAATCCAATCATCCAGCAGCTGGTGATGAACCATACTGGTTGGGATTTTGGAGAAAAGAGCTGACCCAGGTCCATCAGCAGCTGAACATCTGTGTCTCTTAGGAAGAGAAGTGAAGGAAAAACCCCAGAACTGCCTTATATACAGGAAAAAAATGGAAGGCCAGTATGCTGGCAAATTTCAAGGGATCCAGACAGCATCCACCTCTCTTCAAAAACCTGTGGGATGCTGTCCAGACAACCTTTGCCGGGAGACAAGCTGTGGGGAGGACGGCTCCCATCCAGGCTGCCCTGCAAGGCATTCCATGCCATGACAGTGGGGTCAAAATGAGGAGATGGCAACAGACCCCAGAGGGCTGAAGTGTTCAGGTCCAAAACCGAGAGAGGGAGGTGGATCTGCTGTGACAATCCACCCTGTGATTCCTTGATTGCAGCCACCGCTTTGGAGGAAGAGGGATGCAGAACATTCTCCTCCCCGTGAAAAGAAGAGGCTTGAGGACGTTCAGCTGCTTATTGCTGCTGCTAGGCTGCACGGATCAGCAGCAGCCTCCAGGCCCCAGGGAGGCCGAGCCAGCCCTAAATCCACTTCAAAGCAGAAAAGAACATTATGGCCTGTGCGTGAGGGTCTTAGCTTCTCACACGGCTCCTCCACTCCGGTTTTATGGCGTGGAGCACACAGCCCTTACGACAGCAGCTCAGCTGCATTTTTCTTGGCGAGCTCATTCCCACCGGACATCATTCAGGCGCTCTTCGGAGTGGAAACAAAAGGGAGCGAGGAGTGGCCCCCTTGAAGTTCTGCTCAGCTGGGCTGCTCGTGTTCCTGAAAAACACATCCACCTTTTTATAAGTCCCCGCGCTCGCATGCGGGGAGCCTGGCTGGCGGTTTCCACATGGGGTGCGTGGGGGGGGTGCGCGTTGGAGGACGGGAAAGGTGTGTCTGCAGCCTGCAGTCCTGCAGGCGTGTGCAGAAAGGTGAGGTGGGTGCAGGGACTGCCTTACAATGTGGGGGTATGTGCTGGAAAGAGGTGGAAGGCAGAGCTGCACGGAAGGAGGGAGATAGATGAAGACACCATGGGAGGAGGAGAATTATTCCAAAGCCGGATCCAGGCAGCACTCATTTCTGTCCCCACCACCCTCTCCCTCTTCCAGCCAATCCCTCCACAAGCAGCTTTCCCATGCAGCACAGGAGTCCAGCAAGATTAGAGTGCTCATGGGGAGGTGGCAGTGCTGGCAGACCTGGCCGTGCTGGTTCTTCTGCAGCTGCACAGCTCACTTTCCTCTGCAGGTACACAGGACACGATGGCTTTAAATCAGCAACAAGCTGTGGCCAGTACTCAAATATTTGCAGCTGCTTTAAGCCCTTTATATTCAGTGGAAAGCCTGGCACTGGCTGGTGTGGTCTGTCTACGAGAGAGCCTTCTGATAGACGGGATACACCTCCCTATTTCCTTGATAAATCCAATGCTACGAGACAGCAGTGCAGGAGAGTCTGGTTTAGGGGCGCGGGGTGAGCAGCTCTCTGCTTTTAAAGTATCAGTTGTTTCACAGAATTATTTTTCTTTCCAGCCTGGCAATGTCCATTTAAGGCAGCTTAAATTAATCTCGGCCTGATGCTGCAGCTAAAAGATGATGTCAAAGGGAGATTTAGCTGTTTAGTGGCAGAATGTTTAAAAAATAAGCTGGAATGTCCAATACAATTTCTCTGGTGAAGAAGATCAAGTATATCCAGAGAGATTTGATGTCATTCCTGTTTTTCGCTTTGACATCCCAAGATCAGGAATTGGCAAGCCGGTTCCACCTGGGTTCTCTCTCTAGGAGTTTAGTGTAGGTCTGAGCTAAGGGTGTTTCTCTTTGGGTGAGATGTGTGACTTTGCTCCTCCTTCCCTCAAGGAGGACTCCTGAAAGACTCCCAAGCAGACAGCCAAGGGATGACTGGCAAGTTCTTGCTTTCCTATGCCAGCAATAAATCACCAGTTAATACCTGAAATCACGCAGGCAATTGCAGGAGGACCCAACTCCGTTTGCATGAGTGCCCTATGCCATTTTCCTCTCCCTTCATATTTGCATTTTCATTTGCCTGCTGCTTGCCTTTCTCACCTGTACGGGCACACACCTTCCCTTCCCAGGCATACATGGAGGGATCCTAGCACCTGTATTTACGTACGAATTTACAGCTGATGCAATTGTGGACAAGCCTGTGAACAAGTATTTCCCTGCTAGTGTATCTCTGAATAAGTGCTCACATGAGTGTTCTTTTGCCAGCAAATTCCTAGATAAATCCTCATCAGTTCATATAAGTGCAAGTACTTGCTTTGGGATTTGCCTGCCAATATGTATCTAGAGATGCACTTGCCTGAAAATTCATATCCACTTGTGGCTCTGCATGCGAATGCTGGTTCAAAGAATCTCACCTCGCGCTTTCCTTTCTCTACCTGCACCTTTTCAGCCTGGATTCTGCCACAATAAGTATTCACAAGAAAAGCAAGCAATGGGGGAGGCGAATGCCTTCAAAGCAAATCACGGCTCTCATTCAGATGAATAGTGGAGAGTCTTTTCTTCTGATACTGTCCTTCCTGCTCTTGTGATATGCATATGACTCTATATGTTTCCATTTGAGGCCCGAGGAACTCTGCTAGTTCCCCCCTGCTGCCCACAAGCCAAAAAGACGATAAGGGAATATAATGAACACAAACAATGGTGGAGGCTGAATTTGACTTTTTTTTTTCCTCCAGGGACAGACAGGACTCACAGATGTAGGAATATTATTGAATTCCTTTGGATACATTTGATCTCTCAGCCAAAAAAGTATGTGGGACATTTCCGCTTATTTTTAAAACATTCTGCCACAAAACAGTAATTCAATTAACGAAAGCTCCCACTGATGTCAGCTCTGAGCTTCAGCCTGGCTGAACATTTCTCTCTGCTGTACACACAAAAGCCACCTTAAAGGGGAGCGACTAATCTACATATGTTTGGAAAGGAAAAGCCTTCATGAAGTCTTTTATGATTTAAAGTGAAGGCATGTAATGAACAAAGTGTGTTGCTCATTCAAAGCACCCATGTGCAAGCAAGCCTTCCCCAGTTGGGTTGTGGTCTTTCAGCCCTGCTTGAGGTGGATCTGGAGCCGTGGAAGGTGTCTGAGACTTGTGCTGAGGCACTGCACGGCGCACTCCTCCGAGCAGCCTGCTTCCCTTTCTTTCTTTCCCTCCTGGCAAAGAAAACGGGAAAGCGAACATCGCTGCTCTGTGAACTCAGCTTCATTTTCATGCATCGACTGAGGGCTCCAATTCTTCAGGTCAGAGATGTTCAAAAGACACGCTTTCCTTGGAATAACTCCCTCTCCCCACTCGCACCCCCCAAGCCCCAAACAATTACCTCGGCCATATGTTTTGTAAAAAGCACTTTTCACAAAAACAACATCTTACTTGAAATAGAACCTGACAGCTCCCTTTTAACGCGACGTTAAATGTGAGGTTTTAATCTCGTAAACCTGAGGAAATTGGGAAGTTGGTCTTTCCCCAGAAGCTTTAACTCTGCCCCCTCGTGCATGTGCCCTCCAAGAGGAGGACTCGCCAAACGAGCACACGAAAATGCTCTCCAAAGAAACCCTGTGTGTATAATTCTGATGCCTCTCGGGTCGCAGGGAAAAGTGCAATTTAAACCAAAATCAAAATCAGACAATTAAGGTTACTTAAAAAGTAATATTGCCGACGCGTTATTCAACGTCATTTGGGAATATACAATAAGATATGGAGATAAACTGAGACGGAGAAGCTGCAGGGGCAATGTGTTTGAAATATCCAGGTAGATGGATTAGAAAGTAAATCAGGCCTCCAGGACACTCACTCAGATGCAACCAGGCTGAGAGCACTTGAAAGTTGCTTCTGAGTCACAGCTGTTTGGAGCCGTCCATGAAATGAATCTCATGGATCTCTGTCCATCCTCAGTGACTGAATCTATATAAGGCAAATAAAAAAAAAAAATTGCTGATTTGATCTAGAATCCTCTGCTGAGGACAAGAGAGTGTACCGGACACTGACAATCTGCTCCGAAAGACGTCCTTTGCTCTGGAGAAGAGCCGGGGTCCGTTGTCTGGGTGGTGGGAGGGGAAGCAGATGAAGCTTGTCAGGCTGCAGTACTTAGAGTGGCTCAGCTGAATCCCAGCATAAACAATGGATTTCACCCTGGAAATCTGTGTGCACACCCAGGACAACCTCACACAGGCAGAGGAAACTTCCCATGTCTCTGTGGCCACACGCATGGTCCCTGCAGTCTCCTGATCTGCCTCCTGCACACTCTGTGTGATGTTCAGCCAGGCTCAGCTGGAGGGGATCAGTGGAAATGTGAAAATGCACAGTCACATCTTCTGGGCACCAGCATGGGTCGTGGAAGAGAAGGCTGGGGCTTAGTGATGGCCTCTCTACCCAGCAGAATTTTCCTGCAGTCTCATTGCTCAGGAAAGTGTGTCATGTTGTGGGGATTCCTGTAGCTATAGGGCAAAGGGAATTGTTTTAAACAAACAAACAAAAAAAAGGATAGTCAGTCTAGATACAATAAAGAAATTCTTAAAAATGAGGGTGGAGGAAAAGTGGCGTGCGTTGCCCAGAGGGGTGGTAGATGATTTGTGCCTGGAAAAATTCAAGGCCAGGTTGGGTGGGGCTCTGAGGAACCTAATCCTGTTGGAGATGTCCCTGCAGGGGGCTTGGAACAAATGACCTTTAAAGGTCCCTTCCAAACCAAAGTATTCTGTGTTTCTATTAAATGGGCAGACTGCTCAGCTACAGGAGAGCAGGTTCGGCTTTTCGGTACTTTGTGGTGAATAAGGGCAGACTGCCAGCCTGAGGGACTTTCAGAGTGAGTAAACCCTGAGGTGCTTGTAAGGGGCTCTTTGGAGCTGTGTGAAGTGAGGCCAGCAGGACAAGGGGAGTGCTAAAGGGAAAGAACTAATTTGCACATCTCATTTGGGCCTCCATCAGCCTATCCTTTCCACAGGATCTGGACTCAGCTGTCCACCTGCTCTGACATCCCTGGATGTGAACACCCTTGTGTCATCTGGACACAGTGGCATCATCACGATGGCACAGTGAGGGACGGCTGGGGACCAGGCAGCCAGAGCCCTTCCCACTCAGTGACCTCCTGGGACTCAAGGATTCTGCTGCCAGAGGCTTGTGGGACACAAAAACGTTCTTGTTGCAGCACTTCTCAGTTCAGGCTGTGCAAGAGGGTGAGGACTGGAGCTGTATGGAGCTGGGAGATGATTCCTGATGTCGTTCTGCCAGACAGCTCCCAGCCCTGGGAGCACTCTGATGGACAAACAGCAAATGCGTCCAAGGGACATAAGGACGAACAAATGGGCTTCTGCTTTCCTTGCCTGGAGGGGCTAAATCCACCCAGGCTGGCAGCATCAGTCAGCAGTGCTCTTTGGGTTACCATGAGGGTGAAGGATAGGGGCAGAAGACTACAAATATGAATATTTTGGCAATTGTTGGGTGCTTCAGGGTGTTTATGTACAACCTAGGGCAGCATTACTACTGTTCCCATCCCACAAAGCAGCATGACAGTGAGCTGGCTGGTGAAATACCATCATTTCTCCAGTCCTGCTTGACCCACTGGGTCAGGGTCCCTTGCAGGGTCTAAGACAAGAGTCTGTTCCTGCAGCCTTTAGAGATCAGTCCCACTGACCCTCCTGACACCACTGGTGACTTGAGAGCTGCCTGAGCCCAGGCCGGCTCAAACAGCTCAGGTGCAAACACTTGGTGTCTTTCTCTCTGCTCACCTGACCAGCATGAGAATCAGGATGTCCCTCACCAACTGCACTGGCTCATTCCAGCCCCCAGCATTTGTGTCTCTCCGAGCTGGCAAGGCAAAGCTGCATTTCAAAGGCCGGGGCAGATGCTCATGCCAAGCGGCTTTGATCAAAGCCCTTGTTTAGTTATCCAAAGCAGGGTAAACAGCTGGACAAGCTCCTGCTGGGGAAAGGCTCTTTCCTGCTTTCTCCAATCTCAGCCAGCTTCAGCACGACTGGGAGAGATCATTTTGCAAGCTGAGGCTGTTTGGGGAGGGTGATCCATTTTTTCAGGATACTGAGTGAAGCGTCCTCAGTCCCCATTACTGCTGTGTTGGGAAATAAGTCTGTGATCCCAGAAAACACTGAGACCTTTGCTCGGGGGCAGACTTAGAGGTGAGGGGTGCATGAGGATGCTTAACCTGAAAGTGCCAGACCCTGGCATAAATAGCTCAGTCCTTGAACCTCCAGGAGGCTGCCAAGAGGTGCGTGACCACAGTGGGGAGCAGGAGTTTTTCCCCACAAAAGTTCCTACCTCCTAGGGAAGGCTAGAAGGAATCATGTCTCCATCTTCAAATGTCCAGAATCTTTTGTGGCAAGTTGAGTCAAATCAGCAGAGGTTTTATGGAGCCTTCCAGTGGGGACAAGAAGGTAAAGGGAAAGAAAAAAAGGGATCACAAAAGTATCAGCTTTGAAGAGTGAGATATTTCTGTGGCTGAGCAAAGGCTGAGAGTCCTTGGCTCAAGAAGCAGGATGAAGCAGCCACGTCGCCTGCTTTTCTGAAACCCAATCTCCCCCAGCTTCATGTCTCCCCACACTGAGGGCTCCTCTCCCTTTCCTCTTTTTTTTTTTTTTTCTATTCTTCCTAAGCAAAAAAAGAAAGGCAGGACAGAGCTGGTGCTGTTTTCCCAAAGTGTTTCCCCCAGGGTCCTTGTTGCAGCATCAAATTTCCTTTGAAATGGCTATGTGGGAAACACAGTTTCTTGGGTCACTTCCCAAATGAAAAAGAAAAAAAAGACAATAAAAAATGAAATAGGAAAATAAAATTCAACATATGAAGAGCAGAAGCCAAATCACAGCAGCTCTCTGTCCCATTTAATCCTTGGTCCTAGGGAGGAAACTGAAAGTGTTGTTGGGAACAGTGATTTTGCATTACCATGTTCCCGCTCCTAAATGTCTTCCTGGCTCCCTCCCTGGATTAGCCTTTTTGCCCTTTTTCCATTTAAATTCCACTAAGATCTGGGGCATTGACTACTCTGCAAGCTGAGTGTAGGAACAGACGGCTGACTGGAAGCAGTTCCTGGAGTGTATTCCAGACCACCAAAGTAACCTGGGGCAGAGGATGAGTTCCTTATTAAACACTTGCTTGTGATTTGAAGAAAGACAAAGCTGATTATTATGGGTACAAGGACTCATATTTTTGTCTTTGCCATCTGCCTCTGCTCCTGACCAGCCCTTGGTTGTCATCTCCGTGTTTACCCACACCGGGAAAACGGGCACATCTCTGCTCAGCCCTGTATCCCTGTGTCCCACCCAGCTGCGCGCACCCTGACTCCTCGGCAGCTGTGCTTGAAGGTGCACTGACCTTCTGAAAGCTGCAGCCTGAGATCTCCACGAGGACGTCAGCTGTCTATTAACATTTCCCGAACTTTTCCTAGTGCCTGCCGACATTGTGAGGAGCTTTCTGCCACCTGGTCCTCTTGGCAAGCAACAGGCAGCGTCTGTCCCGCTTTGATCTGCCGCGCACGATGTTTGACCAGGAGTGGGCTGACGTGCCTCGCTCTCTTTCTGCCAAAGCTGATAGAATAAAGCGAAGGATTAAGTTGGCTGGGGTCAGCACTCCAGACCTGTCCAAACCCCAGCTTGAATTCTGCAGAGAGGCCTGCAAATTCTGAAAAATCAAGGGCAAACTGTTTTTTGCTGCTCGGATCATCTTTACTTTCCCCACACAGAACCTTTATTTATACCAGTGCTGGCTGGTAGGACGGGAAGGCACCAAGAAAGGCACCAGCTGGACTATCCAGGACAGTTTTCCTTGGGCTTTGTTTACAGCACACTCGAAAAATCCGTTTTGTTAGTTGTTGCCCGGCCAAGGAAACGTGCAGAACACCCAGCCTTAGTGAGACCTGAAAGTCGATAGCTCTGCTGCTAAGTCGGCTTTTCCCGTGCACACAGAAAGTCAGCTCTGCTTGCTCTGCCTCACGGTTTCTCTTGAGTGACTTTGTCACATCTGGGAACCTCATGGCTACCCTGAAGCTTCATTTTCTGGCCCAGCAAAGCTGGGGCCCCTCCTGACCTTGCTGGTGGTTGTGTCAGACTGAGCTCCCTGAGCCCTGATCCCAGCTCACCTTGTGAACACACAGTTTGATTCAATCAACCTGACACATTCCCCTGCTATTGCTTGCACTGCATCACCTCTGCATTTTGCAAAAATCGTGTCAGTATGGACACATTTTGTCCAAAGTGGAATTTTTTTGGTAGACTGTTGATGTCCTGGAAGTACACTACTGTCACACTGACCACATCTGTGTCTAGCAAGCCCAGGTGAATCTGTCCTCCAGACCTCTGAAAAATACCTGGATGAAATCTCTCTGGTATTGCAATTCAGCCTCAGACTTTTGATATCCCAACAGCCTGAATTTTGAAGCCAGCGCCTCGGCTGAAATAATTTACTGCTTCTCCAGACTGGATTTCGAGCCCCCCAGTAATACCTTAAAAAAAAGGCTAACAGAGAATTTCATTCACTTGTGTATCTCCCTCTATGCCACCGTTGTGTTTGTTAAAAAAGGATGGGTCTTTATGCCTTGTTGTTGACTGCATCAAACTGTGAAAAATAAATAATGATCAAAACCAAATGTCATCTGTCTTTAATCAATGAACTGTTGAAAAGGACACAGAGTGCCAGGATGTTTATGGAGTTGGGCTTAAATAGAGCTTGCAGCTTGGTGTGTATTTATGAAGGTGTTGACTAGAAGGTTTTAGACTCTGTAGCACACATTTACTTTGAGTATTTAGCGATGCTGCTCAGCCTGTTCCCGTTGGTGCCTTACATCCGTAATGTCTGCATGGATGCCTCAAGCTCATTCCTGTCTGGCTGTGTGGACAGTGCTGGTCCTCTCTAGCTGATGCTTGGGAAAACAGACTGTGTATAAAACATTAAAAGTTCACTAAAGTGCAATTCCTTGGATACATCATCTCCTCAGAGGGAATAATAATAAAACTAAAGCGTTTCTGCCATTGCTGGATGGGCTCCAAAGAAAGTTTGGGAGCTTCACGGCACCTTTGGGTTCACCAATTTTTACAGATATTTTACTGAGAACTTTTACAAGACTGGTGTTTCTGTTCATCGTTGTGGGGAAAAGCAGTGAATTCATAGACACAAGAAACCCAGCTGGCTGAACAGCTAAAAATACATTTGGCTTGGCATCTTCCTTGTGCACCACGACTCTGCATAAACCTTCATTCTCCAAAGGAATGCGTGTAGCTATGAAATCAGAGCTGCCCTTTTGTGTCACTGCGGGCCCCAAAATGAAATCCATCCCTCTATGTAGCATTCTTGGAAGCTCACAGGAATAAAATTATGAGATCAGAAATAAGAAAGTTGCTGGCTAACAAAGCACCTTCTATCCATGGAATCATCATATGGGAGGTACACAAGTTTCGGATCATTTGTTCAGAGACCATAAGAAACCTGCATGTCCATGCTTTGTGAAGGCCACAAATCAATGCAAAATCCTTTAATTCTTGTTATTCACCAGTTGCAACTTCCTTCTGACATCTTGTCTGGTCTCTAAAAATGGCAAGCCGGATCGATAAGCCATCCTACAACAGTGAGCACCCTGACCCTGAGAGCGGTATCAAAGAATGTGCCATTACTTTACCACTCTGTCATTTTGTCAATGTCAGCTTGAATAATGACTGCTATCTTGCATCAAATGCAGTCTACCCTGAAGTTCATTCACCATTAAGATCGTGTCTGCAAGGAGAGTGCAAGCTCAGCTGTGAAATCCCAGCCCAAGGAGGATGTTTGTTTTGTTGTTGATGCGGTTCTGCACCCGGCTGTACATCAGCTCTTATGACACACTCTCACTTGAAAAGCTGCCATCCCAAACTTTTAGGTACCCTCAGCCCATTCCCATGCCCATTTTAATCATGGTCAGGCGTTTCCACTGGGTTTGATTAAAAATATAAGGATGGGTGCACTCAGTCAGACAAAAAGTCCATCACAGCACTGTCCTATCTCTGTCAGTAGCCAGCAGTAGATGCCTACATGGAAAATATAAGAACATGGCAAGAACATAGTGATATTTTCCCCTGAGTACCCTGCCAGGCTCCAGCAATTTCTGTCACACAGACATCCAGAGATTGGTGAGGATGTTTTGCTTAATAGCCAGCGGTAGCTCACTCCCCCATCAATTTGTCCAGTCAGCTCTTAAACACACATAATTTCTTATTGTCCACATTATCCTGAGGTAAAGAGATCAGCAGCATAATTACACGTTGTGAAATGAATTGCTCCCTTTGCTTTGAATCTCTCTCTGTGATTGACACAAGTCGGGTGCTATGGCTGGAACAAAATGGCTGCTGGAACAAAAATGTTCCACCTGTGTGAAAAGCTTGATCACTCGGGAACGAGCGCGTTTGTGCTCCCGTCATTTATTTTCAAATGTCGCAGGTCAATGTTCTGCATTATAACCAGTGATGGAGCTCAATTTGACGCATTATTGTGGGAACTATTCGAAATGCCGAACGGGGATAGGCATATCGTACCTGTCTGTCACATCAGGATGGAAAGCCAGTTTGAATAAATTAACCATGATTCCAACCATCCATTTCAGGCTCAATGACTAGGGCTGAGCTGCCTGGGTTTTATTCCTTCGATGTGCTGAACTTCGTCTGTAACAATTCTAAAACTGTGTCTGTCAGCCACAACTTGCTTTATGATAGTTATTTCGCCTACAATTTCATCTCACTTTGCCAAAGGTTTCTCATACTCCTTCAGCTTGAACCCTGATAAAGCCTCTTCTGACATCCTTACAGGATGAACAGACACACAGAGATTGCAAACAAACCAAACTGACCGACATTATTGAATAGTCCTCAGACACACTGCTTGGGTAAAGTCATATTAGCTGTAAAAAGCTTGAATTCCTAGCAAATCTCATAGGAGCCGGAATTATCAACACCTAAGGTCATTCTGAATCATTCAACAAATTGAGTCAGGCAACCTTCAAGCAGGTACAACCTTTGTTACTTAGAATAACAAAATCTATCTTGCCTTCCACATGTTGCTAATGTGTAAGAGCTTTTTCCCCTCCAGCTGCCTGGAGTGTCTCCTCTCCTTGCAATGATATTCCAGCTAGTGGAATTCCTGGTCACACAGATCTGGGTTCCAAATGAATCTTATGAAATGGAGGTGTTCAATCAACATCAAATATTGCATATCAGCAGAACTGTCCTGAGACCTGCTATAAAATATCCGTGACCCTGATAGAGTGCCATAGACTTGAGCCTTACCATAAACAAGGAGGTGATTTTGAGAAAAGTGGGGTAAGAAAAAAAAACATGAGGATTTGTAGGTCTGATTACCTTGGATGGACAACTTTCCTGCTCCTGACCAGCCTTATCCAGCTACATCCATCTCTGCAAAGTGTAAAAGCTCTTGGAGGGTACATCAAAGGGCCTGCCCGGGTGCATCCAAGTGGTTCTGTTCCTTGGACTCTTGTTCGTGACACCTAATAAAAACAACCTCCCTCTAAAAGATGTGTGCTCTGACTTCAGAAAACAATTTCTCAAAGCTGAGGGAAAGCATGAACTTATTTGAGCAGGGGAAAAATGTGTGTACATACACACACACACGCACACACACGCGCGCACACACACACACACGTGTTCATTATGAATATATGTATGTACATGTACAAGAAGAGCTTTAAAGGGATTTTACAAAGGCCTAAACCCTCTGATTTCATAAGAAAAAGATCAGAACAATTTTGGCCAAACAGACATTTTTAGTTCAGCATTGACATGAAGGTAGCAATTAGCCCTAGAATAGCAAAGTAAAGCAAGGACATGAAGCAGAAATGCAAATCAGTATAAATTTTAAGATAGGAAGTACAGAAAATGGAAAGGAGAAGATAAAGGTGGCAAGGAAAGATCCAAATTATTGAACAGGAAGGAGTTTTCTGGGCTAATTAGGAAAAACAGAAATGTCAGCGATGTCATGGGCCAACCATGTGGAGGGAGAAAAAAATGTGAATAATGATTTAGAGAGAGTAGAAATGTTCAATAAATATGTTTGCTCTGAGTTTGGAAAGAAAGAAGAGGATGTGTTTATATCACACAAGGATGTCGAAATATTTTCCACTCTACTAGCAACCAAGAAGGAAGTTAAGCAACTTCTTCTAGGGATAAACACATTTCATACGAACAGGATCTGCAAACTTGCAGCCAAGAGTCTTCCTAGAACTGGCTGAGGAAATTTCTAACCCCTTGACATCAGTCTTGGATAACTCCTGTAGCACTAGGGAAATTCCAGAGGAGTCGGAGAGCTCTCATTATGTGCCAGTATTAGAAAAGAGAAAGTGGTCTGACCCCAGCAGCTCTAGAGTGGCAAGTCTGACATAATCTCATCACAATAATGGAAAAACTAATACAGGAGTCAATCAAAACAGAATTAATGCATGGGAACATAATTAGGGCCAGTTAACACCGACTAATAGAAAACAGGACTTGTCAAACACTCTTTGATGAGATAAAAAGTTGGGATGATAAAGGTGACTATGCGAATATAATATATTTAGACTTTTATAAAGCTTCCACTTTGCAGCTCGTGACAGTTTGATTAAAAAATTGGTGTGATGCAATGTCCATGAAGCGCTCCTTAAATGGCTTAGGAACTGCTAAGTGGTCTGATAAAAAGTGGTTGTTTATGAGGCATCAAGGGCAGGTGGGGGTGTTTCTGAGGAGGCAAGGTCTGTAGGAGTTGGAAGGAAGCCTGGCATGACTGTGTCTTGTCAACCATAGTCTGGGAGGAAAAGCAAAATTGCTGGTAATGAAGTTATTGTCTGACACAAAGATGGTCACTGCTTACAAGGACAGGATATTCAAACCTGAAGGGAGTGTTGTCCCACAGGAAGAAGGGAAGTTGGGGTCTTGGTGCTGTCTCAAGAAAGCAGACAATTGGGAAAAGAATTGAGAGTTTGTAAAGGGCAAGTAATTTCCTCTTTTGATGGCAGATTTATTGTGCGATATTCGGGTAGACAAAGAAGATGCAAGATACAACAAGTAGAAGCAAGGAGTAGGGAAGGTGTTTTAACTTTGAGAGTGGCCAGTGAGAGTGCACCTGGAATGATGCACACAAAAATCACTGCAGGGTAGAAGAGGTCAAACGTCCTTTTCTTGTGAGCTTAGGGCCAGGCGCGGAAGAATGCACTGAGTGACTCCTTTGGCACAAGGCTTTCTCTCCAGGCGTGGGTGAAGCAGGAGTGCAAGTTTTCTGAATTTCTGTCTCCAGTACGAGGACATGAATCCTGTTTACTTTCCTTATTACCAACTGAAGCAGGTGGCTTGGGTCTTGCCCTCAACCTCCTTAGATTGCTGGTAGCAAGATCAAGAAGAATATTGCAGCAGCACGCACACTTTTTAGCAAGGATAGTAAAGCTATTGGTAAAGATTTTCAGGAGCTGTGCAACACAGTATGAAAGACATGGCATAGCAGGGACTGTGTCAAGAACCTGAAGACAAATTCAGGTTTGGAAATACTTCCCAATTTTCATATCTAAATGTGACTGAGGAGAAAAAATTAAGATAAATATATAACCTTCTGTCTTCTGATGTCTTCAGTCGCACGATGCTGCCTCAGAAAATGTATTTCAACCAACCATAAGTCACTGACATTAACTCAGAATGATTATGTAATTTAATGGTTCTTGATTGAGAACTCCTTAAACACCGTGCATTTCTGACTCTGTTTGTCCAGGAGAAGATTCCTGGACTCTTATGATGGGAATCCACTCAGCCCTCCAGTCCCTTTTCAGTGTCAATTTTTCAGCTGTCTGCATGTTTCAGCAATAGTGAATGAGGTTTCCATCCATGCAGGGGAACAAGGAAAAAGGAAAAAAGAAGACAGAGGAGAGGAAGGACCAGTGGGAAGAGAGAAAAAATGGATCAAAGGACAGATTATAACCTTTTTAAAAAATAGATCAGATATGAGAAAGAGCAGAACAGTCAGTGTCCTTTAAATTGTGTTCACTTGGGTCATATTCACTTGTGGTGTGGCACAAGACACAATTTACCATGGGGCTCAGCTCCACAAGTGAGGACTGTATCTTCCTTTTCCAAATGGATGCCAAATAAGTAAATTCAAGATGCTCAGGGGCATGGGAAGTGCTTACAGTCTCACTGCTTCCCTTGAGCATTTGTTTTGAGCTCTGCTTGGTAGTGATGTTTGCAGCTGTTGTTTTGTAGCCTATGTGAAATTCATTGGTGGGTCTTGTTTGGGTCCTAGGGAGTTATTTGTCTGCACACCACCCACAAAGATCTACGCTGAGAGCCCACAAAATGCAGTTTTGGTTGATAATAGCAAGCCTGAATGTACAAAGTTGAACATCCTTGAACTGCCCTTCCAGCTTTTCCCATGGAGATTCACAGCTGGGGATAAAGAATAGCTCGTGTAGGTGTCAGTAACCTGAATCCAGGTGCCTGCATGCAGCCATACCCAGAGCAATTTCATTTCTCTAGGAATTATTGCTCCCTTCAGTTGCCCACCCATAGACAAATAGTGTCATCTGAGATATCTCAGGATATCCTGGCCTTCTACACAGGGCTTCCAAATGCAGTGCAGGACCTATAGGATACTCTTCTTTCTGGGTCAGAAGGAAGCCCAACGGGATCCCACAGGTCCCAAGTGGGTCTAAACTTGCCAATGCTGTTGGTGTAACTGGGAGTGCCGTGGGATTTAAATTCCACCATGGATGTGCATGCACCCAGCTCACGTGCAGACACCCACACAGCAGACAAAAATGTTTAAACAACCAAGGGGAGAGTGATTCAGCTGACCAAAGGTCAGTGTCTAGGTCAGGGTCGGATAAGAGCTCTCTGGACTCTCACAGGAGCCTGGACACCCAGTTCCTGAGTACATCAGAGACTTGAGTATTGGAATTTTACTTATCCCTTTTGTTACCCGTGGTTTATAGCCTCCCTGAAGAGCACACCTAAAGGCCTATTCATCATTCATAGAATCACAGAGTCATTTAGGTTGGAAAAGACCTCTAAGATCATCAACCACAACAGTTAACTCAGCACTGCCAGCTCCACCACCAAGTCACCCCCACAAGCACCACATTTACATATCTTTGAAAAGCCTACAGGGATAGTGGCTCCACCACTGCCTTGGGCAGCCTGTTCCAGTGCTTGACAGCCCTTTCGATAGAGACATTTCTCCTAATACCCAACCTAAACCTCATCTGGCAGAACTCGAGGTCATTCCCTCGTGTTCTCTCACTTGTAACGTGAGAGAAGGAATTGACCCCCACCTGGCTACAACCTCCTTCCAGGCAGATGTAGAGAGCAATCAGGTTCCCCCACAGCCTCCTTTTGTCCAGGCTGAACACGCTCAGCCACTCCTCATAGGACTTTGTGCTCCTTCACCTCCCTTGTTGCTGCCTTCTTCATTCCCTTGTGCAACCCACTGACCACACCACTGACCACACCACTGACCACACCAGTGCTCTTATAGGCCTTCTGAGGGCAAGCATCACCCTACCCACACTGGGATTCTCCAGGGGAAAGCCTCTCTACTGTTTGCACCCCTGCAAGCCCACCACTACCCTTGTGGTTGCACAAGTTGCGATCCTGGGTGTGCCAGGTGCCTCCTGCTCACTGTGTCCCTGTGCCTCCCTGCTTGCTCAGCTTCCTCATGGCTCCCCACTCTGGCCAGTGTCCTTTCATTACTGGGAGAGACAATGGTCTCTAAGGAAGCTGGGATGCTGGAGTCAATGCACCATTTTGTTGCACACAACAGGAATGAGAGAGGACAAACAGCTGTCAGAGCATCTCCGTGACACTTTCCTGTGTAATCCTGGGAGGGGAGGCACTAAATACCATTCATACTTCAAAAAAACAAGGTGGGGGGGTAAAGCAGAGAAAGGGAGGAGGAGTACCTGAAGGAGGAGCAGCAACAAATAGATATTCATCCCTTCTCAACAGAGGACTTAAGTACTTTATTTACCACTGGTGCAGAGGCACAGGAGCCAGAGAGGTACCTCACCTCTTCAGGCTGGAACCGAGCATTTTAATGCACATGAACAGCATGCTGACTTCATTAAAGCATTCGATTAACGCCAGAAAGGACCCACTCCAGCAGCTGCATTTATCACTAGGGCTATGGCGTATTTAGAGAGAGTGATTTGGTAGGCCCTTAGCATAATCAGAATAGATGAACCTACCTTGAAGGGGGGAAAAAAAAAAAAAAAAGATGTAGCTTTTAATAGACCCGTAAGTGCACAATGAATATTTATTGTGTCCACCCTTCCAGTGGGGGCTCGATGAGGGGGACAAGGCGTTGGGCAGGATCCCTCAGCAACGCCTGGCCTTGTCCATAGAGGGATTGTTGTTGGTGTCAGTGCATTAGGGCTGGCACACAGACTCTCCATCAGCTCTGCAGAGCATCCCCCAAGGTGACACTTGCTGCTTACTATCAGGAAACCCTCTGTGCTCGCTGCCCTTGGAGAGGCAGTGAGCTCCAGCACACGACCTGGACCCCAGAGGACTGTGAATGCAGAGATGAAGCAGGGCCCTGGTGTGGTCACCTCAGCAAGAAGCCTGCAGGTAGGTGACATGACTGCAGGCACAAGCATCCCTACAGGGCTCAGCACCCTGTGTCCGGCTCTCATCGCACCAGGGTCAGACCAAAGACCCTGTGTCCCGCTCCCGAAGATGTCCAACAGCAGATAACTGGGTGAGATTGGAAGAATAAAGCAATCCTACTGCCCCATTCATCAGCAATTTGAGAACCAGTGACATCCTGAGCCAGAGAGGATATATTGGTGGTGAATGATTCTCCACAGAACCATTCTTCCACAAATTTACTCCTTCCTTCTGTTTCATCCCCATTCTTCATCTGTCCTCAGGCTCACCACCGGTCTGCAAAACAATGAGCACTTTTTTTTTTTTTTTTTTTTTTACAGATATTTTTAATGTCTTTGGGTTTAGGAACCTTCAGATTAATGGTCTTAAATACAAGTGATTACTGGAAGGAGGCTGGGAGAAGGAGAGAAGGGAAGAAAGAGAGTTAGAGGCAAGAGGTTGCCCTTGGGGAACCAGAGAACTCAGAGCAGAGGATCTGAGGACCAGTTTCACAGCCATTAGTGTGTGCATCTGTGTGTGAAGTTGTGAGTTTACTGGAAACCAGGACAGTGGTGGCTCAGCTAGAAAGTCCCTAATAAAGGAGGAATAACTAGGACCATATTTCCAAAAAGAGCATTTTTTAACAGCCTCCTTAGGGAAAGTGGGGATGGAAGAGTACTTCACTTGGAAAACACCAAAAAAAAAGGACTTACATGGAAATTTTCATTAATCTCTGTAGACTGTTAGGTCAAATTAGGATAAGAAATCTGATCATGAAAGTGTGAAACAGAGGGACTTTAGCCAATTCTAAGGGCAAATCTCAGTGCAGCTTGAATGTTGAAGCTTTCTGCCAAAGGTTTCTGCATGTACATGTCACTGTAACAAACAGAACTTTTAATTGGTCTCTGTGCCTGTATACAGAGGCAAACATGTAGATGTAAGATTTTTTTTTTTAATTTATATGCATCACTAAAGATGTCAGCTTCTGTACTCATTCTCCGCCCTGCCTCATTCTCTAATACACATGACCTTTAATAAGCAGGACTTGTGGTTTGACAGCAAGGACTATTGAAAAACGCGGGGAAATCCTGGCTGGATTAAATTTTTAGTCCATTTCCATCCGCTGCTTACACTGAAGTTGTACGTGGATCATAAACTAAAGATGGCAATTTGGGAGGCAATTTTCTTGAATTGCAGGTACAGCAGGATGCAGGGGAAAGTAATGGCAGGATCAGGCAGTTAGACATGGTATAAACATTTAAGCTACCAGTTAGATTTAATGGATTTTTATTCATGCACTTTCTTTTCGTCTCTCTCTCTCTCTTTTTTTTTTTTTTTTTAATATCACTGAATGAGAGAAACATTAAAAAAAAAAAAAAGAAAAAGAAAGAAAAAAACAAAGAGGTCAACACCTTATTGATAAAGGGCTTTCCTGGCTTTGCAGTTCTCGGTGGAGTTTGTTTGCTCCCATTGAAAGAAACATCTCATTGAAGCACCTGCAGGGGGGTAGGCAAGAGCTCCCAGAGTTGCTGTAGCGAGGTCACCTCACTTTCCCACAGAGAAGATGCACCCCCTGGGTAAGTGATGCACCAGGAAGGTGCTGGGCTGTGCCAGCACTGTAGCTCTTCTGGTCTGGCTGGAGTTTGTGAATCAGGACTTTTTCTCATGTTTCACGCTTCAGAGAAACAGTACAGGCAGCACATTTTTGTATTTAAGAAGAATTATGTGGCTTCTGGATTCTCCTTCTGAGGATGTATTATGAATATGGGTCTTGCAAGAAGCAGTGAGTGTCCATTCATTGAAAATCACATCCCTAACTTCTCGTCTTGACATTGGAGACCTCCTCCCTGGAGGAGGAAGCGAAACATTTCAGAATATCCACAGGATAATGGGGTTTCACCCTCACCTGAGTTTGCTGAATGACTGCCAGCTTGGCATACAGTCCCAAAGCCTACGGAGGCCATGGGCGACTCCACCATGCAGGTACGTGGGGATGGGGAAGAGCAGTACTCCTCTGTCTGCTGGAGAGGCTGGGGACATGCCAGACAGGGTGCCAAGCTTGCTGTGACCGTGTTGGTGAAAGATGGGAATGAAATCCAACAGCACTCAGAGCAGCTCCATGTGCTCAGGAGCCAGCAGCGCACCTCTTGAGTAGTTTTCTTTTGTACTGGGAGGAAAAGAGCACCCAGGTGCCAGAGACTCAAGATTTCTTACAGAATATTTCCCTGCTCACCTCTACCAGTCGTTTCTGCAACTGCTGTGAACGTGACCTGAATTCGAAACAGATGCAATTGTCCAGAAACTGGGATTTCCTTACGGGAGGAACACCGTCTCCAAGGTGTGTGCAGTATTTCAGGAGACAGTTGGGCTTTTTGGCAGCTGTCCAGAGGAGAGCAGTGAAAACAATGTAAGAAAAGATCAAAGACACCAGGACCTTTTAGTCTTGAAAAGAGAAGCCCAAGATATGAGCATAGCTTTTAAATGTTTAAAAAGCTGCTTCAAATAAGAAAGGAATTCTCTATTGACACGGGGAATGGGACAAGTTCTGGTATGGGAAGGAGGTTCAGATTAGATGTTAGGAGACCTCTAAGACTAGAAATAATGAAATGCTAGGATAAGAGGTGTGGGGAAGAAGCAAAGTCTTCATTTCTTGAGGCATCTACAAAAAATGTTAAACACACACCTGCCTAGGGTGGGGACAATCCTGCCTTTTGGCAGGAATGAACACTTGGTCTCTCCTAAATCTATCCTTTCTTGGCATTTGACTTCTGCAGTAGGCAGAGAAAGTGTGCCTTCCTAAAATAAATGCTGTTGGCTAGGGAGTGGTGTTATTACTGGCAGTCCTTTCCCTGGGGTGATTTTGCCACAGCCACCACTTTCATGCACAGGACTCCCTTCTTCCACCAGGAAGAGCCTGACCCGACCCAGCCTGAGGGCCAGCCTGGGAGCAGAGATCACACCATGGCTTGGCTCATTGGCAGGGACTCCTGCAAGCTTGTGGATCCTGGATGCTTGCAGTGACCTGGTTCCAGTCCCACACAAGACACCAACAGCCTGTGGTGGGATTTACACAAGCAGGAGAGCAGGCAGAATCAGGTCTGTGCTTTGTTATGGAGGACTGTCAGTCAACCCAAAGCTCTGATGTGACAGACACAAGCCTGCCTGAGCTGTCTTCCTCCACTGCACGCAGTGAGGACAGAAATTCTCACAATTCAAGTCTGGAGGTGAGGACAAGGGGTGTGCCGGGTGATGCCGCCTGGCCGGGTGCTGGAGGCTCCAGCTGAGCCCCAACCACCCCAGGCTGCATCCTGCACAACAGGCAGTCACTGTCCCTGAAGCTGGCACAGAGAAAAGCCACACGGGGCCATTTCAGTGACTGACACACCAGCGAGCTGCTGGGCACTGACACCATTTTTTCAGTGTTCCACATTTGGGCACAGAGCAGCAGTGGTTGGAAATGAGAAGGAGACAGGAGGAGGCTTGAGCAGCCCACAGGGAATCATACACAGTGCAGGGACAGGGAGGTTGGTTTGCTTGAGTGCACAGAGCATTCCATATGCAAACACTAATTTACTGGGTCAGTGGGCACACGCGGCAGGATGCCTGTACACCCCAGGAGCACACACGAAAACACACAGACTCACCCCAAGCATACAGAAACAGTCATTACATTTGTATACACAGAGACAATGCCTGTGAGCTGGCCAAGAACACACACAGGTCACATTCATCTGCACAGTTGTTGTATTTGCAGGCAGAATCTAGCTGCACACACACACACACACACACACACACACATATTTCTCATTTGCAGAATCTGTCACCATGTACCCAAAGCCCTTTTCCACTGCCCTGCACTTGCTGGCTGTCTCTGAAAGACCCTCACATACTATCAACACAGACAAATAGTGCCAAGCATAGGGAGCCCCAGCAGCATGTCCTGTTTGTCCAAATGACATCTTGTATAAGCCCAGCAAAATGCCCACATGGGTGTAAGAGCCTGCGGCTGGTAGCCTGATAGGGTGATGTGTTTCCTGTAGCATTAAGAGCTTTTAAAAAATCCTAATGTGTCATTCAGATCAAAGTTGCAGCTGAAGAGTCAGGAAATTCCCAGCTGGATGCTACATGGGCCAGACTGAACTCTGCCCTTGTGCGAGTCCAATGTGAGAGGGCGAGCAGGATGGAGATAGCCAAAGCTCCAACACTGCTGAGCAATTCGATTCCCTCCTGGGGCTCCCCGACTCGGCTGGAAAGTTTTCTGTATTGACATGAGCACCATTTATTTTGGCTGCACAGTGCTGTCTCCAACAGACCCGTGGATCCAGCTGCAGCAGGAGAGGGACTGCGCACACAGACCAGTGCTCCCTCCGGGTGCCAGTGTCACAGCCTCTCCCGGCCGTGATGGGAGGGGACAGTCCCATGGATGGGGTCAGGCTGTCTCAGGGGTGTGCTGTGGAGGGGTTGATTGGCACGAAGTTGGATTTTATTCTTGCTCGTGCAAGTCCTGCTTCATTAGCTGCACAACATGCAGGCTGCATGAGGCAAAGCCAAATAGCAATTTGCCGCTGCAGCTCCCCTTGGCTTCCAATCAGACCTGTTTACCTGGGAGACAAAGCCTGCCTCTAAGTGCCTCACTTCAGAAACCCCTGCTTGCAATGTTCTGCTGAAGTACTTCCATCACAGAAATTTCTACAACCTGCAGTCTCAGCAGTGAGGCTGAGGGCTAAATGAGTCACAAAGGCTCGATTTCCCTGCTGCACTCCTGAGGAATAACATTTGCTTATCGACCCCTACCTGGGGCTTTTCAAGGATTAATCACTAATGCAGCCAGGCTGGGGACAGGATGCAGAGCTGGTGTAAGTCAGCCTGCTCCCTTCCTCTCAGAGAAGTTTGCTTTCTGCTTTGACCATGGTGTTCATTTTGGTTTGGTTGGGTTTTTTTCTGTTTTTTTTTAATTTTACTCGTTACGGCTCCACACAAGCCCCAGGCACTGGTACTTCTCTTTCAATAGGGAACACCCAGTCCAGGTGGGTTTGCCTTTGCTGCTGTGACTTCTGCAGAGCAAGAGACTGTGGTTCCTCAGGGCTGGCTGTCAGTATGGCTTCTTTCACTGGTACTAAAGTCAATCACAAACCTATATGAGAAATAAACCTGTCAAGACAGGAGAAAACCAACAAAAAACAATCAGTATTTGTTGAAAGGGAGAAAACCTGAACGGCACAACATTAATTCCCACCTTCTTACTTGGTGTCACAAAATACAGGAAGCTTCATGAAAAATAATCGAAGAATAATTTTGTGAAAGGTCAGTGTTCGGCAAAAGCACCTCCTTTACAAAGTGTCCCCTGCTCTGGGATGCCAGTTAGGTCTGACATGCAGACACAGAAGATGATCAGCTGTGCCATTAGTTACTGTCCTGGGGAGTGGAGATGTGGAACATTGCTTAAGAGGGAGGATACTGAAACAAAAATAAAGTTCCCCACTCTGTCTGGGTTTGGATGTACCTGCCAGCACATGATAATCCTCTAAGGGCTCAGAGATGCTGCAGAAGCCCATCTCCTCAGCCCAGTACACAGTGGAGGACATTGCAGTTATGGGGGTGGTGGTCACTGCAAATCGAGGGTAGTGGTCAGTGGCTCAGAGTCCCGATGGACACCAGTGACAAGGGGTCAAGTTCAGTTCTCTGGGCTAGAAGGTTTCTTGGTGTGGCAGTAAGCCATGCACAGCATCTGCCCTAAGCCACACTTCACAGAATCATAGAATCATTAAGGCTGGAAAAGGCCTTCAAGGTCAGGTCCAGCCTTTGACTGAGTATCACCATTCTCACTAAACCATATCACAAACTGCCATGTCCATTCCTTTTCTGAACACTTTCAGGGGTGGTGACTCCACAGCTCCTCTGGGCAGCCTGTTTCAATGCTAAGCCACTCTCTCAGTGAAGAAATTTTTCCTAACATCCAACACTACAGCTGACAGCACCTATCACCCTGGGACATCCTACTCTCCCCCATCATGCAGTAGCTTTTCCACAACAGCTCTGTGCCAAGACTTACTTCTCACAGTGCAGGTGACACAGTACATCCTTCTTCCAGAGAGGCATCAGAGACCTTGAAGGACCTCCTATAGGCTGAGCTTCCACTTGAGTCCTTAAAAGCAAGTGCTGAGTACGGGCTGCAAGCTTCTGGCACTGTGGATGTGTTGATGTGGTTGTGGCGGGGGTGACCTCCAACCAGCACTAGCCTGTGGGAAATTCCTGCCACATGTGTGTAATCCTGAGGAGAAACACTGTGCTCTGCGTGTGGAGTTCGCTGTGTGGCAAAATCATCTTTACTCTGGCCTGAGCTGATGGGGTCAGCACTGCCTAAAGCTGGCCTGCCTATGAGCTCTTGCTTCGCAGACATTCAGTTCCTGCATGGATCAGAGCCCCACTAGTAAACAGAGCCTGCGTTCCCTCCCCCTTCTCCGTGGTTTAGTACCTTTGCAGGACGACCATTAAGCTGTTGGAGATGAGCCAGCGGTTCAGAGCCAAATCAAAGCCAACAGCCCCAGACTGAAGCTTTGCCGTCTTCCAGCGTAACAGGCTGCCTGCAGGCAAGTTCAAACAAAATGCTGCTGCAGTGCCAATCTTTCAGTACAGGTACAAAGCAGACATCATGGTTCAATACAGACGCATCACACTCTGACATACAAATAACTGGTTGGCGACATGAAGGAGCAAGCCTAAATAAATCTTCTGGAGAGGAAAGTCAAGCTTATTTGGAGAAGGAAGCTGCTTCCAACTTTCTGAGAAACTTTGCCGGAAGGTGAGCTGGGCTTCCTGGGAAGGAAGGAGCTGTCGGGAGACGAATCTGCGTGGCTGTGCACGGTGACAGAGGCACGATGCGCATGTCTGCTTCTGTTAAGTAGTGCAAGAGCCAAGTAGTGACAAGACCCTTTAAATGTGTCCAGTTTGATCAAAGCCGAGTACGTCCACGCAAGGCAAGGCAGGAACACAGGGAGTTAGACCCAAATGTACTTGGCCAGATTTTGCCACCTAGGGTGGGCAGGTGTGTACCTCCGATGAGGGTGACGAGAACTTCTGCTCCCTTGTCCTCAGGTGGAGCCCATTTAGAGCCACTGCTGGAACCCAGGCTGGATCCTGGAGGAGCTTGCAGGGGAAAGCTGAGTGGTGTTCCTCTGTGAGCTGCAGGCTCTTGCCCAAGCACTGCCTCTATTGTTCTGCTAGCAGAGGTATCCCAGGGCAGACCACATCAAGGAGATGGGTTAGAGAAAAGCATAATCTCAGTGTTATCTCACAGCTAAGAGGAATGTAGGGGACTTCACTCTCTTGGCAGGTCCCTTCTGGGTGGCTCTTTCTCTCGTGTTTGCTTGCATTCCTGTTTATCTGTCTCATCTATATAGCCTCAGAGTCAGTGAAGTAAGAGCTATCAAGCATTGTGTGCACAAACAGCAGCTACAACACAGGTTTGTATTGTAACCAGGTGCTTTTGAGCTAGCAGATTTTTTTTAAATAAATAAGTAGTTGGATAGATAGATAGATAGATAGATAGACAGGCAGACAGATAGATAAATGTTATTCATTAAAAAACCCAAAACAAAACAAAAAAACCTGACCAAAACCAACAACAACAATAACAACAACAACAAAAAAAAACCTTACAAAAAAAACCCCACACACGCACCCAAAAACCCCCATAATAGCCAGCTAAGCTTACAGGTGCATATCTGAGCACTCCCAGCTGCACTGATCAGTCCACATGCCAAGCACAAGTAACTGAGACCGATAAAGAGCAGATGCTGTGGAGCAGAGATTATATAGTGGACAAAGTGCTCAGGAGACCCTTAACCTGCTGGATAATAAGAGACTTCACCTTGTTTTTTTACAGACATCGGTATCCAGGATGGGAAACTGATGTGCTTAGAAGAGAAACCACAGTATCAGGGACAACACCAAAGCCTGCTGTACTGAAGGCATTTACACTGCAACAGCAAACAGCCCAGGAGAGCCATTGATAGCATACAGTGTCTGCTGGGAAGCTAAACTAACAATTTCTGGGGCTGTCACAGATCCCAAAGATGAAGTGGGAGGACAACTCCCTTTAAGGTTTTGGCACTGGACCTGGCGGGAGCCAATCTCCGAAACCTTCTTGCATGGTTGTCTGTTCCTGGTGTGGGCACAGCTTTCTCTAGGGAACATTGAAAGCTGCATGTGGGAGAGAGGAAAGTGCCACATTTTCCTACTGTGCCCACCTCAGGACACGGTTTAGATACTAGTTCTGCTCCTTCCTGTCATGGTCAAAGTTGACCAGGTTTCTATTTTCACAGTGAAGCTCATCAAAGGCTTGGTCCCTGTAAGCTCAGCACCCAGCTTTCCCAAAGCAGGAGCTGCCTCATTCCTTTTTGGTCATGGGGATCACAGAGCATCAGGTGAGCAAGGTTTCCAAACTGAGCTGGCTCTTCATGGGAGCTCACACCTATCTCCACTGCCATGACAGCAGACATGGAGCCAGACTGCTGGTTTATGTTCTGTTAGCACCTCAGTACCTCTAGGGGACAATTTGCACAGTCCTGATCACATTGCCATGCTCAAAGGGCTGCCTGCTGACCCCATCCTTGCTTCTACAGCCTTGACTCCAGCAGTGCCTTAATGAGCTGTAGCAGCAGCTCTGCTGCAAGGGCTGAGCAGTGACACGAGCTACATGGGCTTCTTCATCCCTGGGGAGGCATTTTTCCACGCTGGAGCCCATGCTGGATCAATGGCAGAGGTCTGTGTATGGCTGTGAGGCTGTCACTGAGGACAGACTTGGCAGTGCTTGGGTTAAGGACTGGACTTGATGATCTTAGAGATCTTTTCCAACCTTAATGATTCTATGATTCTGTGATTCTGTGATTCTATGATTCTATGATTGAAGAGATGTTTCAGCATCTTGGGGTGGCTGTTAAGCCCCGGGGATGTTCCCTTTGCCTGAGGCTGAAAGACTGAAACAGTCACATAGGTCTCCCCCTGCCTGGTACCCGCATCATTGTATGTAGACCCACAGCCAGAATATTCAAAAGGATATTGATCCAACAACCACAAACCCCTGTGGAAAGCCTGTGATGTCCAACTGGACATCAGCCACTGGAGTTAGTCCTACAGCCCTTAGTAAGGACACTGGTCCCTGGGTTGGCAGCGGCTCCTGTGGCCATCCTGTGTATGTGCCTGTCCTGCTCTGCTGTGCCTGCCCAAGTTAATCACAGATGTTGCTTGCCCTTGCACAGAGCAGAGACAAGCAATAAACACAGCTGTTTGTCAAGAAAGAACAAATAGTGCCCATGCACTGCATTTGGTTATCCCAGTTCCCCAGTGAGAGCAAAGAAAACCCCAAGGATGCTGCCAGTCTGGGAAGTGCCTGTAAAATCCCTTGGACAGGAACATCCCAGTCCACAATAAAGGTGTTCAGAAGAGTCCACACACAGTGCAGATGGCACAGCATCACACAACTGAAGCTGGAGAGCAGTGATAGTATTGGGGGATGATAAAGCTTTGCCGTCTTAGATGATAAACACCATCGGTGGCTGCTTAATAGGTAATGTGGGATTGGCACAGTCCCAGGGCAGATGTAACACGCCTGCAAGTATGTATATGTGTGACTTCCCATAAATCCACGTCTGACATGGGGACCTTTGTGAACTGGACCATAAATAATTAGCTGGACATGTCTGTATTTCTTCTTGCAGCAGCACCGTCACCAGGGCAAAAGCTGAGGTCTCCTGCGTCTGTGGTGCCGTGGATTGCGTGTCCAGAAAGGGGAGGTGATGGTCCAGGCAGCATGACCCCTCGCTGCAACCTGTCCAGACATCCTGTAATGAGTCTGGCAGTCTGTGCTCAGCCAAGAAACCTAGTCCATCCTCTCTGAAGAAATCCCTAGAAGGTTAATGCAATATAACCCTTGGCAGCTTGTTCCTGATATAAATGAGGTCTTATTTTGAGGAATTTATGATTAAAGTGAATAAAGGACAGTCATCTTTCCAAATATAAACTGAAGGTAGTCTCTGATTTATTTCTCATGATGCATTTGGTCATGTTCTGTTGTCTTTGCAAATCTGTATTTTTATTGCATTGAGATGTTTCTCAGGTTTGGGTTACATTTCTAATAAATATCCGATGCCATGTTGATTTCCTGTATCATATTTCATTAGTCTTAGGGAGGAATGGAGCACCATTTTTATAAAAAACAGCAGTCTTAAAAGGAGTTTTTAACACAGGGCTTGCCTGCCTTTAGCAAGTGATAGCTGGCTCTCTAACAGTGCTGGTATTGTTAAAAGCATTACAACCTGCCTTTGCATGGACCTGGTTATCTCAGGATAAAGGTGCCTTATGCCTGTGTAACCATTTCCATGTGTGAAGAGGAATAACTCCAAAACTATAAATCAAGGCTTTTAGTGGCATAGCTTTAACTGGTTAAAATCACACTGCTAATAGAGATGTGGTTGAAATAGGGAAAGAAACCTTAGTGTGGAGAGAGAAATCCCTGTTGTGGAAGATAGCTGTGTAGAAAAAGAGTTTTAGGATCCTGTCTACAGTCCTGAACCGATATTATACTGAAGTATACCGGTCTGCTATGGTCGTCACAGCGAATTAAGTATGGAGAAGATATCTTGCCTGGGGACCGGGACATGTGGAGGCAAAGGAAAATGAACTCATTCACTCAGAGTGCTGGGGTGCCAGTGTGGGCTTGGGATCAGGTGCACTGTGTTTGCCTTAGGCCTGTCTGTCCGAAGATGAACCCCAATGCATTTCCCACCCCATCTCCTCACAGAAAATCCTGTGAAGTCTGAAGAACATCTCTTGTGGTAAAACGCTCGTGCAAAGAGGAATCCTTCAGTGCTCCTCCAAATGACCAATGCCGTTGAAGGGACAGGACAAAGTGTGATGGGAAAGACGTGAAGGGAAAAGGTGGTGGCAGCCCCCACAGTGGGACAATTCCCTGCAGGGGATGCTCAGCTGAAGGTCTGAGCACGCATGCCTCTCACCACTGTGCATCTCCCGCATTGCACTACAATAAGGGACTGAAATCTTTGTTATTCAAATATCCTCCCCGTGATGAACTGCATTATCCTTTGTATTTTCAAGGATCCCTTTCTTAGACCTATCCCTTATTTCATTAATGCAGTTGCTGGAGATGAAATCCCTTCTTCCTTAATTGCTCTGCTCAAACCATCCTTGTTACTCTTCATGAAAGAAGCAGACAATAATCCTAATATCCCCCTTTTTTTGTCACCACTGCTTAACAAGAAGAGCCTTGAAATCATTGCCCCTTATTTCCCAGACCTAGGCAGCCGATAGGAAATAATTAACTCCTATCTGTGCTGACGGAGTGGTGGCTGGTGTGTAGCCAGTTCCAGGTAGTTTGTTATTCTTGCTTTATCGCCTGCTGCAGAAGGGAGGCTGCAAGATTATTGAGCAAAGCTCTGGCTGCATGTTTATCACTACAAGTTTGAAGAAGCAGTGTTCGTGGTGATTTAATTTTATTTTATAATTTTCTTAAATAAAGGGTATTGTTTAGTCTCAGTGATGCAAATGACAAATCTTCTTGGACTCGTTTAATTTTACAAACAAGATTGTCTTTTCTGCAGCCTGTGCTACAGCAGATGATCACACAGAGATCATCCCGAGGGGTGCAGAAAGCTGGGAGCTGCTCAGCAGCAGCAGCATCAGAGCTGGAACTGTGCGAGCTGCCCGCGCAGCTCAGGCTGGAGATGAGGCAACAGGACACCTGGAATTTAACCAAGCTTGCAATCAGCTGCTGCATGAAAGCAGCTTTGTCTGATTATCCCAAAGGTCCCCTTAGCTCAGCATCCAAGAGTAGCCAACAGCAGATGACAAGAGAGGAGCAGGAGCGTGAGCCAGCATATCTAATCGATATTTCTCCCTGCCTTGTGTTTTGCATCTTGGGACTTTCTGCCATAAATGTGGCTTCCATTGTTGCCTCCAGCAGCCTTTTTGAACTCATTAAAGCCTTTGTCACCTAGAACAAGGACTTCCCCACCGCATTAGGTGGTTGTTTTGAATCTGCCACCTGGTAATTTCACTCATTGCACCCTGTACTTGTGTTGGAAAGGACAATGAACAACTTCTCCCCCTGCTCACTCCCCCTGCCACTCAGGATTTATTATTTTGCTTCTCTCCAGCTGTGTCTGAGAAATAATGTTGTAAAATCTCTGCTAAGGTAAAAATGCATTAATCACTAACTTGATTAATTATGAAGGATCATTTCCTGTCTATGATACATGTAAACCCCCAAACTTCTTGAATCAGAAATACGCTCAAGGTGTTCAGTGTCACATCCATCGTCTCCATGAGCATCACCATTGACAGAGGCAGATGTGGCTGCTCAGACATCCTCCTTACAGTGCTGAGATACCTGTAGTCAAACCTCTGCCTTGCTGGGCAGGGTTTGTGAGCAGTCCAGCACCAGTAAAGCATCTCAGTTTTGGGAAGATATCCCATGGTGACCTTCTGCTTGCCAGTTCCATCCCTGCGTCTTTATAGCATTTACACCCCTGACACCTCAGCTGTCATGCACGACTGTGTGCACACTGGGAACTGTCCTCAGACGTGTGGAAGAGCTCAGTTAGGGTTAGGATTGCTCCCACAGGAGAAAAGATTGATTTGCAAAAACACCTCAGCTTTCAGTGGGCTCTACACATAGAATCACAGAATCATAGAGCAGTCTGGGTTGAAGGATTCTTAAAGATCATCTTGTTCCAAATCCCTTGCCATGGGCAAGGACTCCCACCACTAGACCAGATGGCTCAGACCCCCATCCAGCCTTGCCTTGAACACTTCCAGGGATGAGGCATCCACAACTTCTCTGGGTAACCTGTTCCAGCATCTCACCACCTTTCCACACCTTCCCACCACTGAACACAGCCTGGACTTGGATCCACAGCCTTTACATGTCCATTGCCCCCTTCTTTGGCATGGCTGAAGAATCTCTGTGTGGGAAGCTGTTGTCCATCCTCATCCTCTACAGGCCACAATAAAGGATTTTACTCTCCAGAACTGTCAAACTGGGACCATCCAGTGACATAAAAGTCACTCTGATAGGGGGAAAGAGGGTGATGATGGTAAAGCAGCTGTCAGCCCATTGCTTGAAGGCACAGAGAAACAGCTATGCCATGTCATGGAGACAGTTCATCTTTTATCTCTGCTCTGACTTCTTCACCCACCTTGTCTCTCCTTCCTCTGCCATTTTCCCACTTAGCAGCTCCTCTGTCTGAGGTGATCATGCAAAAAGTCTTTAAGGTAGGGCACAAGGGCAAAGGAGGTGATACAGCAGGTAAGCAGAAGATCAGAAAGGCCCCTTGGCTGGGAGCAGCTGCCTTGCAGCAGTTTCCCTTCAGTGCTCAGCTTGGGTCTCCTCTGCCCAATGCTGAGGTTGCAGAGGCACCGTGGCTCTTCCTTTGCTCTTCCCTCTGGCCACCAGGCAAACATAGACACTGATCCTCAGGGGCTGTGAAGTACCAAAGCCAAGTCCTGGTGCAGGACTCAGGCTTCTTGTAGGACCAGAAGGTGCCTTTTGAAAATACAAGGTGCTCTGCAGCTTGTAAACGGTGGCTCTAGCTGTGTGGACCTTGATGGGACAAGTGTCTCCTTCATAGTGACCTTTTTGGGTGCTGAATGCACCTCTGGGCTGTGGTGCCTGTGTGATCCTCATGCACAGCAACAGAAACTGTTACCAGCCGTGCTGGCAAGAAGGATGGAGTAGCTGAAATTGTTTGGAAGGGCTGCTTGAGAAGGAAACACCTGGAAAGGTTTCCATTCACCAAAAAACAGAGAGGAGCTCCAGGCTGTCCTCTGGTGATCAGTGCACATTGTGAGGCATAATCAGCAAAACTGGGCACAGCAGAGACATGAAATGAGTGAAGCCTTCAGAGATGGAGCATGGACACTGCTGGTTTGATCTCCAGAGGACACGAGATCCCCTCTCAACTCGATCCTGAAAATACAGGCCACAACACTTCCCTATTAAGGTAGCAGCATCTTTCCTACCAATTCCCAAGCTCAGAAATTTTCCCAGGCTTGTGGTGACCCACAAAGAACAGCTCAGGCAGCAAAACCCAGAGGTGGTGCCTGATCCTGCCAGACACAACTTGGATGGAGCGAGCACTCCACTGTCCCTGGGGCTATTTGGAGATGCTCTGCCTCTCCAGCGGGGAGGAGGGAGGAACAGAACATTTCCATCTGCAGCCAAGAAAGCTAATGGATACATTTCTTTTCCCAAGGCAGGCAAATTATTTCTGCTCCCAGCTGACCCCTGGACCACAAAAAACACCATAAAACAGCAAGAGTGTGTAAAAAATAAACACAGGCACGCATCAGCCTTCCGGATTCCCGTCCCCCGAGCCAGAGGAGCTCGGGCCGCGGACAGAAGGAATGTGGTGTTGCATCGGGAGCCATAGGGACAGGAACATTTTATAACCGGCCTCTGGACCCCGTTGAGGAGCAGAGGGAAGGAAGAAGCATGTGAGTGATGACTACTCATATTGCAAAGGGGGGCAAATTTGAATCTCATCTGCATGTTTTGCAAGGATTGGGATTTACAGCATAAACTGCTTGCTCTGCTATTTTGACTCTTGCTGTCTTGGCTCCTCTGGCCAAGTTTACATCAGGGCTGTCCTGATCAGCCAGGAGCCCTATGAAGGAGTTATAACACAGGGGGCTAGATTCATGCTGCAAGTCCTCAAGAATCTGTAGGAAAGCATGCTATGAATGGAAGCACCTTTTTGCCTCTCCCTGTCACCTTGCAGCCTGCCAAGCTGGAGGGAGAGGAAGACAGAGAGCAAGCAGTCTTCCACACTGCAAGAGGAGCCTGAAGGGATGCCAGGGTCTGACTGTAGAAGCCTAATATAAGCTTAGACATTTCTATTCACACCAGACAAGACATCCTGCGCTGAGACTGAAGACCAGAAAAATTTACATCAAGACATAGGGACATAGTTGGCTTAGCTCACTACCAACTGGGCTTGAGATTGCCATCCTCAGATATGGACTATGACAGCCATTCTTGCTTTACCTGAAGGTTTTGCTTCATCGGATTGGGAGGAAGAAATGCCACGTGGTTCAGATCTCGACTGGTACAAAGAAATATGAATGTCAAACTAACCAGCTTCAGTATGGGAAGAGGCTGAACCTCCTCCCCTCTGCTCCTGGACCCCCAGAGAAGTCCACCCCAGAAATTTCACAGGGATTAAAATGACACAGGAAGATTTGCCTTACAAAATCTGCCCCTAGTTACGCTCCACCAGCCTCTACAACTTTCCTGCTTTCTGAGGATGCATTTCACAACGGAGAACTGGAGTTGCTCATAGAAAGTCATTCCACCCAGCAGGCAGCACTGCTGGCCCCTAAGAGAATGAGCAGTGCAAGCTGGTTGTGCCAGGATCTCAGCCAGCAGCACCAAGACATCTCCAGCCCCACAGCCCCCACACAGCAGTAACTGGCACCATGTCTCTCCCGTCTGGTGATAAGACACCTGGGCTCCTGCTACTGCACAAGACTGACAGGCGAGGCTGCTGACTGTCTTCCCACAGTTTGAGGAGTAAAACAATCCTTCAGCGCCCAGATTTCATACCCTGACAGTAAGCATTTTCCTCGGAAAAGAAAGAAAACAAAACCATTTAGTGAAAAATAGTAGTGCTTGTGGCTGATGGTCATGAGGGACAGCAGCAGCAGCATGAGGGAAAAAGAATAATTCTGAGGAATTCCCTGAAACAAGTAACCTACATTTTTCCTCACCACTGCATTACTAATTGTGCCTCTTTAATGCATTGATTTTTTTTTTCAAAAGAACCAGGAGAGATAAACAAAAGCAACAGGTTCCTTTCAAAACCCAGCTCAGCTAGCAGGAATTGAGAATTAAACTCAGACACAATGCAAATAGCATGGTGGTTTGTTTGCTGTTCCTTTCATGAAGCACAGCTGCCTCCAGCAGCAGCAGCCCCAGAGTCATCCAGCAGCCAGGTACCTCCTCCAGCTCCTGCCCCTCCCTGCCCCCTACCCCTCTGGGTACCAGCAGATCCTTTGGCCAAGTGCAGCAGCAGCTGTGGCACTGGGGCGTGTTTTGGTGTCTGCTCTGTCAGGCTGGCACCGTGCCCTGTGCTCTCTTTCCCTTCCTTTCTGTTTCCAGGTCCTGGGTGAACTCAGGTGACAGCTCAGACCAGAAATGTGGGAATGCAAGTGCTGGTGTAGAAGAAGTTATTTCCAATACAAATGGTCAGCTTGTAGCAAGCAGTTCTGCGCGCCTTGTTATCGTTCAATATCACTTTTCTCTTCTCAAGCATTTAACTCCAAAACTTGTATTGATTTTGACCAGGGTTTTTAAATCAGCTAAGGGTTTTTAAATCAGTTAGGAGTTTTTTAATTGCTGAAGGGTTTTTAAATCTGGTAGTCAGAGCTGTCATGAAGCTGAAGGTGCTGAGTCCCTGGTCACCTACATTTGTTACGTGCACCTTCTAAGCGTATTTTGAAATACTTAAGACCTTTCTTTGTTTAAAAAGCCGGGTGCCAAAGGGCATGGAGCTGGCTGCAGAATCCAGACTGGCCCGCAGAAAACGCTCACAGAGCAAGAAGCTAAACCCAGGTATATGAAACGCACTTGGAAGGAGCTCAGCAGCCCAAATCCCAGTGCTAACAGAGCAGTTCTGAGTCGATTGCAAATAGCAGGCTCCTACAGTCCAGCCACAGTGCAATTCCACTGAGCTTTCGCAGAGGGTAATTCCGGTGTCAGATATTTTCATGAGACCCTACTTGACATTTTGGCCAGAAATCCTGTGGCATATTTTGATATTCCGTGACACACTGTGTTAACCACATGGATTTCCTCCACTGCTTTGATGGACACCGCTGCCCACTCAGGCAGAAAGGAGAGTGTCTGGATGAGCCTTTCCCCCTGGCTCCCCCCCTGCCAGCACACGAAGCATCAGGCTATTGAAATTACGTTGCTAGATCCAAAATCCCCCGGGAGAAATAACCACTGTTCTGGAGCCTGCACGGCTGCATCCTCCCAGACAGATGCATTTGCAGTTTCCCAAGGCAAGGCAGACACTGAATACGATGCTTCTGATGAGGCTTTTCTAGAATGGGGTAGAGAGTTTTGTACTGGTTTTGCCATCGCTTTTCTTGCCACCACCTAGCTCGAGGTGCTGGTTCTGCTGCAGGTTAACAATGCACGGCCAGCCCAGGAGGTCTCAGGTCACAGGTGATGCCTCTTGCCTGGTCAGGAGCTCAGGCACCAGCAGCAGAGCAAGGAAGACTCTCTCCAGTGTTGGGTCCCCACATGTGAGGTGTAGCAGGTATCCTGACTTCCTCTCAGCTGGAGAGATATGTCTGGAGAAAGCATCCATGCAGCGGGGGAGACCTCCTTGGAGGGAACTCTGCATCCCAGATGCAGCTGCTGTGACCTGCCATGCTTTGTCACCTGCCAAGGCATGGGGACTACTCAGCACGTGAATCAGGAAGACAGGGCTCCGGTTAAGGGAAGAAGGATGCTGCAGAGGAGCTTGCAGGGAAGGATGAGCATTGAGCACAAATCAGGAGAGACTCAGATGATTGTCTGGGCCCAGGTCCCTTGTCACCCTCCCATCCACCCTGCACGCCCTGTGCTGCCCACCAGCTGGCACCCCTTGCGTGTGCAGCTCCGTGCCCACGTTGTTCCACCCTACGGTAAGACCAGGGCCAGGTGAAGCTAAGACCATAGCAAGGGTCTCCGACCCAGATCCCTCAGCAGCAAGTGTTATCCTACTCCTCACACTGTGTAGGGCGAAGGAATAGACCTCCAGACAGGTTGCAGCTGGCTGTCCCCTTCGGAGTCAGCCACAGACAAGGGAGGTGGCTGTCTGAGCCAGGGCAGCACTAGACAGGTCTTGGATTTTGACAGCATCAGGGCTGCAGCAGTCCAGACAGCTGTAGAGCCATTTCCCTGGGGGGATAACAGCTAATCTCTGGGATTTATCAGATGGGCATCATTTCCAGTATGCTGAAGGCATTCTGGGAAAGATACCCAAGACACATACAAGGCACTGTTATTGTGTGTAACTATGGATGAGACTTTAAATCTAAAAATACACACATTACCTACCCACTCCTGTATCCCTCTCACAATCCTTTGTGCTCTTTCATAACAGGCAGCTTCTTTGCCCTCTGGGCATGGGGCAACTGTTCCTCATGTGGTCCAAAACCACTTCAGTATCCTGATGACTGGTTCAGACCCATTTGCTGCTGCAGTGGGAGCCTGAGCATCTTCAGGGAGAGAGAGAGAATACAGAGAAAGGAGGGAAGGCATTCCACATTCTCCATGCCAATATAATGAACCTTGGCAAATCAGTGAGGAAGGTGGACCAGGCATCACCAGAGGCAGTGGAGGGAGAGGCAGAGGGCAGAATCCCAGAGGCAAGAGACAGAGAGTTTGTTGCCAGCTGTCGAGGAGGGTAGCAGAGAGCAGGCAGCCGCAAGGAGGCATGGAAAGACCAGACTGGGAGGCTGCCAAGGAAGAGAGAGTCGCATTAAATCTTATTTGTCTTTAAACAAAGTGTTCTAATTGCTAACAAAGGGATTTCAAGCAAATTGTAATAAAACTGAGTTATTCTGATCAATTACACAGTCAAGCAAATTACGGAAGGAGTCTGAAATATTGCCAGATACAAAAGAGAGATGAAGAAAGAGGAGGAGGAGTTGCAGAGAGAGTGGGGGAGGCAGTAATTTGAGGGAGGAAAATTACTTGATGGCTTGATAAGGAGAATTATTAAGCATAAATTTGAGATGCAGGTTGCTAAATCTGAATACAAAATCAAGGGTAGAAATGGAAATTGTGTTTTAAGGTTGGTAAAATCAGAGCAGGGGCAAAGAGAAAAAAACTGTGCAGACAAGCATTAGAGAGAGATGCCGTTGAGGTGTCTGCAAAGATGGTTGCTAACTGCAGCAAGCTGAAAGCAAGGCATGACCCAGGAAAGCAGAGCTTTTTGGTGAAGGCACCAGATGAGTGCTGAGTGGGCATCAAGCCGCGTTCCTGCCATAGACCTCCTACGTGACCCACAACCGCTTCAAACCACTTAGCAGTGACCTGGTTTTGTCACTGGAAGAGTCACAAGGGCCAGGATCCCAATGCAAACTGAGGAGAAACACACCACAGCTGACTCGTTTACCTTGTCACACCTGACCTGAAAGCTGTGGCTGACACTTCTACTGTCTGCTTTGTGGATTTGAGCTGGTATCATTTAACGTGTATCCACACAGCATCCAGAGCATCAGGCAGGGATGTTGTAGGGAGCACAAGACAAGCCAAACCCATCTTAAAGGAACAAGACTGAAATCCCATCACCACACACAACTCCACGTCTGGTGGCTCTGACTCAATGACAGAGTACCTTGGGATGAAAGAAATAGTTGTCCCCTGTCCTGCTCAGTCCCTGGACGTTTCCAGCCATGCTTCTGGAGTCTCCAGGGTGCACATGAAACAGCCACTAAACCACTGCAGTTTGCAGCCTGCCATGTTTGGGCAAGTCACCTCCAATTTTATTTTTCCATAATATAGGACGTGATCGATTTGTATTGGATCACCTCTGCTCACCGAGCTGCCGCCTGCTCTGCATGGCACACACGGAGCAGGCAGCAGGATTAGGGAACACATCCTCACTCTTTTGTGTCAGGTGCACAAGGTCAAATCGCACCACTCAGGGCTGGCAAAGAAGGGCTTGCTGGATCTTAGCCTGCAGCCTCCTGCTAGAGCTGTTTTTAGCTCCAAGGGTGGAAAATCCAGTGCCTACGCTGAGCCTCAGGATCACAAGGATGTGGTCCCTATGTGCAGTCCCTCTGTAAAGCTGCTGCAAAGGTAGTCCAGAGAGCTGTAGCCCAGAAATGCAGTGCTCTTCAAGCCAATTACCATACACAGGTCATAACCCTGAAACTGACAGGATTAATGGATTATTGGCATGAAGGGCTGTAGAAAGATGGTTTTAAAAGAGGAAGAAGAAAAAGTCCAGAGATTATTTTTAATGGTGTTTATTCGTCAGAGAACTTCAGAGCTTGTGGGCTTTTGCTGGGTTGGAAGTTCTGAGCCCTAAGAGGAGATAAGAGAAAGGATTAGGGTATTACAGTGGCAGTGGAGTTCATGTGTTTTGTATTATTAATGTTAGTAAAGCACTTTGAAAATGAAAAACACCATAAAAGCTCTAAGTGCTGTATTTAGTAGGAGCTACAGAAGAGCAACTTAAGTCTGAAAAGACACTTCTCAGTTATCAGTGCACAGAGAGCTTGTGTTTTTGAGAGGATCCCACAGTCGGATGCAGTCTGAAGTGGCAGATGAGTTGTTCAAAAGCCAGTGTGAGGAGGGCATAAGAACCCTGCAGGGTGCAAGGAAGGCTCCTGTGTCATGCATCCAAAAAAGAAGCCACTTAACACTTTTAGTACAGGAAAAAGCCGTCAGATTTGCTGGCTCATTTCTCTGGAGCCGACAAAGGAGTGTTCTCTGCAAGGCACCTGCTTCAGATAAACTTTCTGTAAAAGTCTGTTGGTCAAGTGAGGTCCCATGCATTGTTTAGGAAACTCCTGTAATGGAAGGAAAATCCTGACCCAGGAAGGGTAAGGAAAACAATACTGGAGATCCTCTGGTAGACCCATCTCTCCTGACCAGCACCGGACACGTTATGGGGTCTCAGGCTGTCACAGAGGTAATTCCAGGGCTCAGAGACACGATTTTGGTTCTAGACACTTCATTCTTGCTACCATCGTTTCACTAAGACAGTGACTCCCACAGAGAGACAAGATGAAGCTTCTCTTTACTTTGCTGTATTCCCAGCTCCAGAGCCCTCCTGCAGCTATGCTGGCTGACAAACTACAGAAAAGAGCACTTTTTTCCGGTGAATCCATAAATAGATCTGCAGCGTCCCCACTGACAGCCCTGAGGAGCATTCTGAGACACCTTTGTCGAAGCACAGAGGCATAAGGCCAGCTGAGGCTGTGGACAGGTATTGATAACATATATTCCCCTCTTCCAATGACATGCATGTTCTTGTTTCCCCACTGCTTGACACTCTGTCTGACAAAACAGAGTCTTTGCAGTTTTGCACAGGTCCTTCTTCACACATCAATCCCTACGTCAGATCTTTGCTTCATGCCCAGACTACATTTTTTAATGTCGGTTTTAGAACCTGTATTTGACGGGTAGGGAGGCTCCAGACAGGTCTGTGTGGATGCTTTGTCGGTTCAGCCTTTGTTTGCAGTCATGCATCGACCTTCACAGTCTCATTTCCTTGGGACATCAGAGCCACATTAAGGCTTACCTGCGTCAGAGGCCCCAGTGTGCCAAAACCAGCCAGGGCACCTCCCTTTTCCCCAGCTCCCTTCCTATATCCCAGCAGCTAAAAGGGACTTTGAAACTTTTCCCCCTCCCTATTACTTTGCAAGCAGAGAGTTCAGTCTTGATAAGGAGCAGGCTGGAGCACCCCTGCTCACAGCTCTTGCAGCAGCTGGCTGTGCTATTGCCTAAGAGTGGTAAGTCACCGTGATAAACACAGATATTTCACCTTCCACCCTTCCTGTCCGTATCTCAAATCTCGGTGCTGAGGAGCAGCCACACAGGCACTGCTGCTTCCCCGACCTGCAGCATGACAGATGTTAGGTATATTCAAAATGACACCTGCACCCCACAAGAGCTCCTATCCTGTATTTATAGCCCACTGTCACTGCTCAGATTTATGCCGCTCAAATATTTGTCAGCTGTTATCCCACCTTCCCTGCACATCATTTAACTGAGCTTGACGTATGCAAGCACTTTTAATCTTTCCTCATGAAGCAATTTTGCCCTTCCCAGGGCCTCTGATCGCATTTGTAACTCTTCCTTGAGACACCATCAGTTCGTCATCGCTGCTCTGGAAATACAGCGAGGAGCGTGGCAGCCTGAGCGTGCAGGCAGGGAGGCAGGGGAAGATCGTTTCCCACACTCACACTCAGCTCTCTCCCACGCCACCACTCCTAAGAGTACCTTAGCACATCTGCCTGCTCTAAAACCCCTCTCTTCCTTGCTGGTCAATGGTGTTTTCCAAAACTGGATCACTGTTCCTGCTAAAAACCCCAGTCCTGGGTTATTTTGCGACTTTGCTGAGCCAAGAGGGAGTTCATTTTCTTTCCTTCACGTCTCTCTAATGCCTCTGATGTCTCTATTATTACCCAATCTGCACTGGCATTCACAATGCCTCCCAACTGAGGCAGGAGAATGTAATTAACAAGCTGTTTACCTCTACTTCCAGATCATTAATAAATATGTTAAACAAGACCGCTACCTTGCTGAGTGATGCAAAAACCTGATGAGGCACATAGTTTGCTTTATAGTTTTCAACCCATGCTGGTGGCAGCGAGACTCCTTCAGAGCCAGCTCCCTTCCAAACCTGCATCTGAACCGGGATTCATTTCCCCCTAACCTGTTGCACGTGCCCCCTCTCACTCCAGGTCTCGTGAGCCTGGTGATGAGGCACCACCTGAGAGCGGTACAGTCGGATGAGTCATCTTAGAGCGACACAGGACCTGTGTCTCACTGCAGAGCCCATTTCCCTTTCATAAACTGACAGCCCACGCACAGGACCTCAAAGCACCACCAGACCTTAGTACTGTTCTTGAGCAACTTATGTCCCAAACTTTGCTACCACTGGTTCCAGTCTGTGTTTCCTTGACCTGTCAGCTGAGATGCTGCAGCAGACGGGAGCTCAGAGCAGACAAGTTCTTTCGTAAACTTAATTTTTTAGCTTGCTTTAAAGTTTCCCTAACACTTGCCTATGCCAGCAAGGGAGATTACGGAGAGACATAAAAAACAAAGCTTTGTGCAGAGCTAAGGCTCTGTTGCCTAAAGTCTGCATGGATGGTGAGAGAAGCACGTGCTTGGTTCCACTAGAGCTGCTCCTGCCTCAAGGCAGGAAACAGCCTAAAAAGACCCTTTTGGTGCCCTCCAGTTCCTTGGTTACTTGATGTCCGTAGAACAGTCTTTCCAGGATCAGCCAAGAAAGCTGCAGTCAATATTACCTGCCTTTATCACAGCTGCACAGCTTTGTCTTCGCCTTTCCTGCTGGAGCGAGACTGGAGGGACTGTGCTGTGGACCCCGAGGAAAAACGCCTTCTGGTTTGACAAAGCCTTCAGGTTTCCTGGGGACTGCCATCATAAGCTCCAGAGACAGAACTAAAATTAGCTGCGACACTGCTTTCCACTTAACTTAATGCTTGCCTGGTGGAAGACAGTAAGTCTCAGCTCAGTGGCAAACTTTGGTACTTTGATCTTTCCGAAGGGAAAAAAAGCTGTTTGAGGATGCTCCAAAGGAGGAGATGTGTCCTGGGGCAACTCATTTGGTTGTCTGCTGAGTCCCAGGCAGCTTCAAGGGCCTGAGGTGATGTTCTCTGCCCAGGCTGCATGTCCTTGGTGATGTCTGTCCAGTGAGAGGTGAGGGGCAGCTGGCAGGGGGGGCACAAGTGGCAAAACCGTGGAGGTCCCAGCAGACACAGCCTGCCTCCTGCTGCTCGCTGCCACTGTGGAGGGATCTCTGCAAAACGCTGCGACATCCACAAGGTGGCAAATTCAGCTGAAGGATGTTTCCTCAGCATCTTATTTTCCTGTCAGCTTCCAGTGAGGATGAGGATGAAGAAGAAGAGGGCAAAAGCAAAGAGAAATAGAAGGATACAGAAAGCCTGAAAAGCTTCAGACCGTATCATCTTAAGCTATCTACAGAAGAGCTAAAAAGTTCACCCCGTGGATGATTTTTCCTTGTTTACTTGATTTTATTGTGCAATTCCTGTCAGCAGTGGTGTGGACGTGGGTCAGGCGTCTGTCTTCTTCCCTCTGCCAACAGAGCAGGTGAGAAGTGCTCCTCCAGCATTTTGTACCCTCTGGAGTCACCTTGGGCAGGGAGATGGGTTTGCTTGCTTGTTTTTCTTAATGGATAATTAACATTGCAGGCAGCAAGTGACCTGGGAGAAGAGAGAAAGCGTGCACACAGCTCAGCCTCTCGGATTGTCCCCCCGGGCCATCTGCTGACCTTGGCATCCAGAGGGCCTTTCCGGTGACTTTGGCTTTCCTGGTGCTCAGTTTGCTGCTGGATGGTGCCCGCTGGATGCCAGAGGCTCGCCTCAGCCTTTCCCCACCACCCTTGTTTACAGGCCAATTAGTGGGTGCCGGGTTTGTTTTGCAGCCAGCCAGTTAGCCACCCCAGCGATTTAACAGCTGCAATTTTCATTTACAGTTGACTTTGAACAGCCAGTTTTATACATGCAGGGTGAAATAATGGTATAATTAACCTAGGAAAATCCATTAAAAGGGTGCGGATGTTCAAAACATGGAGCACACAATTACGAAACCCCATGACTGGGGTTACTGCTGAGATCTAATTCCTCCTTACACAGCTCATCCCTACACGGATTTGAGACGAACAATTTTCTCTGCAAGGCTTTGTCACCAAAAGTTTCGCCCATTTTCTAAATTTCACTCTTCGGAAGGAAAAAAAAAATCAAAATTGTGAATGAAAAATTATTTTAAATGGTTTGAATTAATGGAATTCTTAGGAAATACCTCATGTTAATAATTTTGGATATGTTGTATTTTAAGAGTTTCAAAATGGCTTGTGGCAGTTTGGGCTTTTCCTTTCTGGTTTCTTTTTAACCTCCAACCAGATAATTTTTAAAAATGAGGAGACATTTTGAAACTTGTACATTTCTTCCTCTCTTAGAAAAGACCAAAAGTTTTCTCCCGACTTGCAAACTTTTCACCGGAGCCATTTCTCAAGTTAGTTTTTCAAGCTGGTTGTGTCCAGAAAAACAAAACAAAAGAGACTTTTCACACAAATCTGCATTCCCCCACACGAAAGTAATTAAAAAGACATTCTCCACGAGTCATCATAAACACTGTTTAATCAGGTGTCCACAGGCTGTTTGTTCCACCAGGCTGTTTGCTCCACTGGGCTGTTTGCACAGGATGGATAATATTCACCAAGTCAATACCCAATATTTCTCTTCATGCTCAGCAGGTAGTTTTTCCAGACTGCTCCTTTGGACCCTGCTCGTCACTTAGACTAATATTTAAATTCATTAACTTGGCTTTTGCTTGTCACTTGAGTCCAGAGGGCTGCAGTCCTGCCTCGCTGGGGAGAAGGAACTGTTGTCCTTGTTTCCAATATGAAAAGTGACAAATTTTTTCTGTTCTGGAGAATATCCTTAGGTCTTAGAAATATGGCCTTTGGGGCACTTCTTCAGCAGGTCTAAATCTGTCCCACTGACGTAAGGGGAATCCTGTTTGTTCTGTTTTGGGGTTGTTACCAACTGAACCTTACCATTCTGCCTATGAGCTGGATGTGAGCTGGTTCACTCTGCTCTGGCTCCTCTGATAGAGCCCAGGGCAGTGTCTTTCACAACCCACCTCTGCACCCCAAAAGCAGGTACAACCCTCTGGAGTGCCCCAGCTCCTGCTCCAGCCCCAATCACAGTCCCAAGTGCAGCATCACCCATTGTCTGTCCCATTCCATCCCCTCCCATCCCACCACAGGGTTCCTGCTGTGTCTCACCCCATCCCTCTGCAGCAGCCCCCAGTGAGCTCCACAGCCACGCTGTTCTCTTTCCCTCTGTGCTTGTGTTAATAAATATATGCAACCACTCAGGGCCTGGGGTGACCTCAGGCTCTCCACTATTAACCTTTCTGCCTGCTGAGAATTGGCCATTTGTTCCTTCCCTTCCCTCCCTGTCTTATCTCGGTTTTAATCCATGCCTTGGCTTTTCCTCTCATCCTGTGGTTACCAGGTCTCCTTAATAGCCTCCTATGAGGGACTTTATCAAAAGCCTTTTGAAAGCCTTAATAAATTATAGGCAGGACTCCGACATTCCCTGTTATCTTGTTAACCCTTCTGGAGCATTCCCAGCTGGGGTGAGAGAGCACAGCCCCTGCCTGCCCACACGGGATCACGGCCAGCTCTGCAGAAAGCCTCCAGGGCTCTCTCATGTCTCCTGCCTGGTTCGAGAGGACGTGGCATTTACGATGCTGAAACACTTTCCGGTGACACTTCAGGAGGAAGAGCTACTCCTGGGAACTGAAAAGCCATCAATCCCCCTTGCTCAAAAACATATCGTGCTGTTTGGTGGACTTGGGAGTATTTCACATGATTTCTGTTTTAATTTTGACTTGCAATCATGTCTATACACAGACAAGTAAAAGACAGTTAAGGTATTTCCAAGCAAAGAAAACAGACTCTGCCTCACAGGTATTGAAAGAGGTTGTTTCAACAATTTTTAAAAGGTGTGTTTACAAGTAATTTTGAAGCAGAAGGAATCCACATGAGTCGAATCCAAGTTTCTGGTGGAAAAGGCTTTTCAGCTGTACCCCCTTGTGGGGGTGGTAGGATGGTGGCAGGTCATTGTCACATGTAACTGGGAGGAGAACATCCCCAGCCTTCTCCAGTCAAACTCTTGGATGAGACATGGTGGGCAATGCTCCTTCCTTACAAGATGTGTCCCTGCCCTCTGCTCTCTCTGGAATTCATTACCTGGATTCAAAATGTCTTTTGCAATTTGACAGGAAGTGCAGGCACCTCCTGCAAGCCTCAGTCTCCCCTCAGAAGCATATCCCTGTTGCTGCAAGTGGCCATCTGCCCCCCACCCCACATCACTTCATCTTTTCAAACGGTTTCTGGAGGTCATTGATGGGGTATATAACTCCCCAGGCAGCATGCTGTTCAGTCTCAGCCATCTCCTTGCCTCTTTTTACCTCTTACCAGCTTTAGGAGTCAAGCTCCATCCTCCTGGAATTTTTCCCTTCCACTTGTACATCAAGCTGCGTCCAAGTCAGAGCAGCTCAATTATGCTTTTGTTGAAATCTCCTGGGTAATTTGAGTGAGATTGGCTCAGCAGGAAGCGGTGTGCTGGCTCTGGCTGTGCCAGGCAGCTCTGACATTTTGTACCACCTCAAAGGCCACGGCAGAGCCCCCGAGAGTCCAGGGGAGCAGGAAAAAAAAGGGTGCGATCACCAGCAGGGGTCTGTGGGGCTGTGAAATCCAGAAAGCTTCCATACAATGCACCTGACCTGATCTCCATCCTCCTTCGAATTCCTTCTCCACATCCACTGTGGTGCAAAATGAGGACAGGGCTGCCAGCAGTGGCACTACAGCAAACATAGATGGCACAGATGGGCAAGAGAAGAGCTGTGCTCACGGGGAAGCTCCCCCACCCCCTCGGCTCTCCATCAATCAGGGGTTTCCACGAGCAAGGCAGCAGTGGTACCTGCACCTGAACTAGCAGCGCGTTGCTGGGCACAAGGCTAACGTCTCTCTCCATCTGCACAGGACTCTGCGTGTCTCGGCGGTCTGCTGCTAATAACAAAAAATAAAAGGAGCTCTGCCATGTGTACGGACTTTCATATCCCAGGTAGCCTGAGTGTGAATGCCTAATGCCTGCCTGATTATTGTTCGCCTGGTATTCAGTTTGAAAAAATAGAAAGTCCTATAGTTAGAGAACGAGATAGGACTGTTTAATTTCAGGCCATTATCTCCTGGTAATTGCTGGAGGAATTTCATTCTATGCCAGCGCAATAGAAAAAAAAAAAAATTGTGTTTTTTCCCCCTTTATGGGGAAAAAAAAAAAAGAGCCTGCTTTTCTCCAAGGGGTTCAGGGCTTTCAGGCCACGGCTGGAAGCAAGAGCTGTGGCTGCTTTATCAAATTCGCATTTCATTTCCAGCATGCACCCAAGCCGCATGTAAATTATAATGAGAAAAGGGGAAAAAACAAAGAGATAGAGCTCAAGAGATGGGAAATGATAATGAAATCAAATGAACTCAGGGCCTTTGAAGACTAACAGAGCCACAGACAGACAGATATGTACACAGTGACAAAGATAGAGACAAGCAAGAGGCACGCATGAGGGGACAGCCAGAGTAGGAGGCTGATAGAGAGAGACAAAATTGGAGATTTGCACCCACAATGTGCACAAGGACACAACATGTGAGTGATTCTGGAAGGACCTCTGCATCACACAGACCTTCCAAGACACAATTCTGGGATGTACAGCTCATGGGAGGTTCCTGCTGCCAGGTTTCCCTGCATCTCCCAGTCCTGCCACACTGCTTCAGAAGTCCCAAGGGTGTGTGATGAAGCCTAGCAACAGTTCCCCCACGGGAAAGGACCCTTTCCAATCTACAAACTCACAACTCCATCTTTCCCAGTGTAGCCAAGCCATGGAGCTCAGCATGTTGGAAGGATGTGCCCACTTCATGACCTGACCTGGGGGGTCAGCCATTCTGGGAGAAAGGAAGGGGAAAATTCCCAATTAACTCCACTGCTTCAGAGCCACCTGTTTGAAGGAAAAACGGTTCAACCCTTCACTGAGGGTCTAGACTGAGTCAGGGACACGGAAGACAGCCAACCTCACCTGCTCAGCTGGAGATGTGGACTTGGGGTTGGAGGATAGGGGCTGTTCTACTGCTGGGTGTAAGGCAAACCTGGAGGCAACCTTTCACTTCTGCTGGATGCTGAGATTTGGGTCACATCTGGTTAATGAGAGCTCTGGCAGGGATTTCAGAAGGCTCCAGTGGTGTTGGGCCAGGAAAAGGTTTGCTGTTCTGGCTGTCACTTTTCAGTTTCACCTCCAAACCCTGTAGTGTCTGGGGTGACCAAGCTGCAAGCAGACGGCTGAGACCTGGTAAATGTCACTCTTCCAAGCCCAGCTGGCCAGTGGTACATTAAAGTGCAGATAGCACCTCACCACCACGGGCAGAGTTTGGGGACCATGTCCCAGTAACTCCCAGACAACAGCAGAGAGAGACCAGCCCTTGTTCTCTGTGAATCATACCTGCACCACAAAGGAACTCCTGCAGCCCAGGAGTGTGAAGGTTGACTGCCCTGGGTGCCACAATCCACCAGGGTCAGAAAGATGCCAGGAGGTCAGTTTTCCTGAGCTTTAGGGACCTTCAATTCCTGGGCTCCCTCCTGGGTCAGTTACTCCATCAGTTTGTCCCCTTCATTGCTGGAAACCTGTGCTGTGTTTCCAGGCACAGAGGGAAAAGAAGCCACTACCCAAACCAAAATACCTTGGGAACAGCCAGGCAAGTACCAACACACTGGCCTCCAAATCCCAGTGCTGCAAGCAAGGCGATTTCCCAGCTACCTGTGAACGGCACCTGCGCTTGCTTGAGTGACTTCTGAACCACTGATGATGAACCACACACAGCGCCTGAATTACTGAGGATTAGTTTAGTCATGTATATTAATTGCCATTGTGATTATGGGAGCAGCCAGCAACCAGTGTCATTGAGATACCTGCCCCTGGGCGTGCTGGAGGTGGTGTGGGAGCCCACGGAGGTCAGGATGCTGCTGCCAAGGACGGGAGATCAGCGCAGTTCTGTGGAGTGTGTTACCAAAACCCCAGGACAGGGCAGACTGTGCCTTTCATCGGTCCTCGTGGTGCTCTGGGGATCCTGTGAGCAGCAGGCTGGCACCAACAGGGTCTAAATTTGCACAAGAATAATGTGAAAATCCTTCAGAGCTTGCTAACTTCTCTTGGCTCTAACAAAACCAATGCAGGAAAAGCAGGATTAAAAAAGAAAAAAAAAAAAAAAGAAAGAAAGAAGGAAAAAGAAGCCAGAGATTGATTCTTACCTCATATCATTAAAAAATAAATTGCTGTAGCGCTATAACATAAAGTAAGAATCAATCTTATTTTTTAACACCAGAAATAACCTAATGAAATACAAGATTGATTCTGAATATGGGCTTCTTGGTGGAGCCCCTGTGGGAATTGATTACAAAATTGAATGTCTCAGAGCTGATAAGATGAATTTGGAATAAATCTTACTTTTAACTACTCCCTTTTTATGCTCATAAAAAAAAGAAAGATTGATTCCAATCAAAACTTCTTCTAAAAAGTGAGACAGTTTCGATTTGTCGAGGCAGTTTTTCAACAGAACAGCACTGAACTTCAGAGCCAATCTCACCCCTAGTTATGCGTTCCCCAGGGAGGAAAAATATGAGGCACAATATTTCTGATTTACAGCTTGAAATGAGACAGTAATGATCATAATAATCAGGACAAGAAGAAGGAGAGAGCCTCAAGTGGATGGCAGCTCTCTCGACTGATGATGCCAAGGGAGGCAGTGATTTGGAAAGCGAAGGTGGAGAAGCAGCTCCCCCTCCACCGTGCTGCAGAGGACTGCTGAGGACACCTCACTCTGCAGATTCCAGGTTATAACATTGGACCTGGTTATTCTGCAAAAAAAATCCTGCTGGGAGTCCTGCCAGCTTCACAGGACTGCACCTTCTGCCCTACCAGCATCTCCTGCCCAGCCCAAAGTAGCAGTAGCTCCTTGGACCCTTCTGCATTCATGGGTGGGAAATAGCTTTGAGTTTCTGGTCTTAGCTCATTTACAGCCAGTGTAATCCCATCACACCACACCATGCCCTGGGAGATGCTTACAGTCCTGCTGGCCAACCTTCCAGCCCCCTGGGATGGAGGCTACCCAGTCCCACCAAGCTCAGAGTACCGGGCTCCTCAAGCTTTGCTTCCAGACTGGCTGTGATAATTTCTATACCCTCATTTCTAATTATGCTTCACGAATTTTCTTCCTTGGGCAGCAGCCCTGGTCTTATCAAAAAATGAGGCAAAGTGCTCAATTAGTCTCAGGGCCCACTCTGTGCTTCCTTTAATCTCCCTCTCCCCACCACTGCTTTGCAGGAGGCAGTTGCAGGACTCTCGATGATTGGGTGGTTTCTTCTCATCTCCAGATTCTGTTTATTCATGGCCCATTCACACATGTTTGTTCTAGTGTCAATATTTTATTTCAGCTTCAGTCACTCCCTTTCCCACCTGGGTGTCTCTGCAGGATGGTGGTTTGCTCACATCTCTTCCACCAAATGCTTCCACACCACAGAGATCTCGCAAGGGATATTTTTCCACTTTCCAGAAGAAATACCATTCTGATAGCCAGCTTGTGTCTGTTTTTCAGCTGCTGAATAAAATGTGAAGACTATCTATCTCTCTCTCTTTCTTTATCTTTCTCTTGCCTTATAGAATCACAGAATCGTAGAATGGCTTAGGTTGGAAGAGACCTTAAAGATCATCTTGTTCCAATACCCCTGCCCTGGGCAGAGACACCTTCCACTACACCAGGTTGCTCCAAGCCATATCCAGCCTGGCCTTGAACACTTTCAGGGCATGCACAACTTCTCTGGGCAACCTGTTCCAATGCCTCACCACCCACCCAGTAAAGAATTTCTTCTAATATCTAATCTCAACCTACTCTCTTTCAGTTTGAAGCCATTCCCCCTTGTCCTGTTGAACTGTTCAGCAGTTCCTGTTGAAGAGTCCCTCTCCAGCTCTCTTGTAGCCCCTTCAGGTACTGGAAGGTGCTGTAAGTTCTCCCCAGAGCCTTCTCCTCTCCAGGCTGAGCAACCCCATCTCTCTCAGCCTCTCTCCGTAAGAGAGGTGCTCCAGCCCCCTCATTACCTTCATGGCCTCCTCTGGACTCGCTCCAACAGGTCCATGTCCTTCCTGTGCTGGGGACCCCAGAGCTGGATGCAGAGCTGCACGTGGGTCTCACCAGAGCAGAGTAGAGGGGCAGAATCCCCTCTTTCCACCTTCTGCCCACGTTGCTTTGGATGCAGCCCAGCAGGCATTTTGATACGGCTGGAATATGGTTCAACAGAGCTCCTTCCTTTCAATCCTCACAAAAAGGACATTTAAAAGGAACATCATCCGCAGGACCATGTCCTCTGATCAGAATTTTTTTCCCCCAAAGCACATTTTAGGTGCACCACTCACAGAAGCAGTCTGTGTCTGCTTTTCCCACAATTGCACAGCCAGGACCGCTTGGACACGGCCCCAGTCCCCCGGCATGCGAATCTCAGACAACTCCCTTCCTCCTTTGCCCGGATCTCCCACGCTCCCAGCAAAAGGCGCTCCCTCCTCCAGGACCCGCACGCCACACCCGGCTGGGTGACGGGGAGACGAGGCGTGTTGCTCCCGACACACGGGGTCCCAGCGCGGCGCTCCAGCTGGGGAGGCGCCGGGCAGCGGGGCCCGCGAGCAGCCCCACAGCCCCAGCTGTGCCGAGCACGGGGACCCCCTCCCCTGTCACGCGCCGGGCACTCCAGATGTGCTCCTGACGTCCTTGCGGGCTCTGACGCACGGGGAAGGCGAGGCGGCTGCAGGCGCCGGCTTGGTGCTCGCCCCACGCCCGGGAGAACCTCTGGTGTGCCACCACGGTCCCTGCCGGCCCACCGAGCTGCGGCACGGGTGGGAAGAGGTATTCCTCCTCCTTTCCCCCTCCTTGGACACCTGGCTGTGATTTCAAAAGCGCTGCGGGCTGAATTCGCCGATGAGGACCCTCCTGGTTCCCGCAGACGAGGAGGCGGCTCGTAGGTCTAGAGGACGGACAATTTAATTCTCTGATCCCAGCAAAATCTGGTCTGCATTAAAAATAACAAAAACTCCCTCAAACCCATTGTGTTTAAATAACGTTAAAGATCTGACTGAAAGCATCGAAAGCAAATTCCAAGCCCTAATGAAGAAGGATTGTCTGGCATGGTAATAATAATAAACTCGGTGCGCATATGTACGTATGTATGTATGTATGTATATAGAGAAAGAGAATTTCATCTGAGAAGCTGAGAACCCTATAATTAGCATGATCTCATGGCTGCACCAGGAAGCACAGCAGGTAAGCACCATTGACCTGCTGTTTTCAGCTTGGCGAAGGCAGGCACAGAGAAAAGGGATGGTCCAGAGGAGAGGGGGAAGAGCAGGTTTGCCTCCCACTCTATCCTTGTCCCAGCTGCAGCCCTGGGAGGGCTGCTGGGCAAGGGGTCTGTTTTTCAGCCCCTGTTTGCAGTGCAGTCAAGATTTGTGGAAGCAAGTGTCTGCCAGGTCCTGGTCCAGCAGAGATATGGCCAGACTGGAGAGGCTGTTTTGCAGCCATGGGACATAGGTGAGGTACAAGTGTTAGAAGCCTTAGAGTCAATCAGAAATGAGAGGTGTATGAGAAGCACCATTCCATTAACCTCAAAAGAGGGCAGAAGAGGAGATGGCAGGAGACTGTGTGGAGAGCTAACCCCACACAGGTCACTAGGGCTGAGCATCCCAGCTCCCAGCCCTTGCAGCGAGGAGTTGTCCTTGTCCCACAGGGCATCTGTGAGATTGTCCTTCCATGCTGTGGGTTTGTTCAGCAGCTTTTTCACTGACTCAGGTGATAACGCTCCCAGCCCTCCCCAGGGAACTCCATTCAGCAGTTTCTGTCACACTCCTCCACTTCATTATGCTTAACAGATCCTCCTCTGCCTTCCTGTTCATGTCCTTCAGATACCTGTACACTGATGAGAGGGGAAGGAAGGGAAAAAAGAAGCATCTTCTAGCTCCTACCCATGCATGCAGTTGCACAGGGAGAGCTGGAAGAGGGATGCCAATGAGCCACAAGCCACAGGAGCATGGAAAAGTTAGGAGATGGCCAGTCACCATGATGAAGGGTGTGGGATGGGTGCTGAACTGGCCAGGAATACTGGGTGGTGGGGAAACATGTCCCTCTGGGGCACTTTTGTGCAGGGCAGTTCCTGAAGGTCAACAATGAGAAGCCAGAGCCCAGTTTGCACACGCTGCATCTGGAGGTCTTTACGGCAGAGCCTATCCTGGGCTTGCTGGCAGATACCTGGTCAACTCGGAGCCACATCTCTCAGTCCTTCCTCATTCTCTGAGCTGAGCTCCTTGTTTAACCATATGAGGACACTGTCTCCCACAGGATTACCCTGGAGAAACTGGCAGCCCATGGCTCAGAGAGGTGCACTCTTTGCTGTGAGAGCGGTGGTGAATCACATCCGGCTGTGGCCGGTCACAGCGCTGTTCCCCAGGGCTCAGGAGGGGGGCCAGCCCTGGTTAATGTTTATTGACGATCTGGATGAGGGCAGTGAGTGCACTCTCAGTCAGCCTGCAGATGACCCCAAGCTGGGCGGGAGTGTTGATCTGCTGGAGGGCAGGAAGGCTCTGCAGAGGGATCTGGACAGGCTGGATCCATGGGCTGAGGCCAGCGGTGTGAGCTTCAACCAGGCCAGGTGCCGGGTCCTGCCCTTGGGTCACAACAACCCCCTGCGGCTCCAGGCTGGGGTAGAGTGGCTGGAAAGCTGCTGAGTGGGAAAGGACCTGGAGGTGCTGGTCAGCAGTGGCTGAACATGAGCCAGGCTGTGCCCAGGTGGCCAAGAAGGCCAATGGCACCTGGGCTGTGTCAGCGATGGTGTGGCCAGCAGGACCAGGGCAGTGACTGTGCCCCTGTGCTGGGCACTGGTGAGGCCACACCTCGAATCCTGTGTTTGGTTTAGGCCCCTCACTACAAGAAAAACACTGAAGGGCTGGAGCATGTCCGGAGAAGGGCAGCAGAGTAGGGGAAGGATCTGGAGCACAAGTGTGACGAGGAGTGGCTGGGGGTGTTTATCCTGGAGAAAAGGAGGCTCAGGAGGCACTTTAATGCTCTCTACAACTCCCTCACAGGAGGGTGTAGCTAGATGGGGACCAGTTGCATCCACCACATAACAAGAGCAAAAACAAGAGGAAACAGCCTCAAATTGCACCAGGGGAGGTTTAGACTGGACATCAGAAAAAATTCCTCCACTGAAAGGGTTATCAAGCACTGGGACAGGCTGTCCAGGGTAGTGGTGGTGTCACCATCCCTGGAGGTATTTAAAAGACATGCAGATGTGGCACCTGGGGACATGGACTTGATGGTCCTAGAGGTGTTTTCCAACCTAAACAATTCTATGATTCTATGAGCTCCCAAGTGCAAATCTGGACAAACAACTAAGCAAGCAGAGAGATATGTACTTATAGTCACCTCAGTCTTGGTTCCCAAGGCCTCCATGGCCCTTTTAATCACCTGGGCTTGCTTATGCTGTGCAATTTGCATGGTAATTATATTTAACAAGAACAGCAATAAGGGAAATAGAAAGTGTAATGTTGTTATCAAGGCATAATTATTCTTGAATAATTCGGTGATTACAGTTTGCTGTGTTTGGAACTAATTGTCACCAGACCTTTTCAGTGTGGCACACTCCCTCTTCCTCCTGCAGCATCAATCCCAGGATGCCTCCACCCTCTGGCTGCTGGACGTCTCCAGGCTCCCAGATTGTTTAGACTCCCAAGTATGATGTTTTGTGGCACCTATTCTTGCACCTAGCTGAGCAAGCCTGTGGAAATGAGTATGACGAGCACGTCCTTCCAGCACCTTTGCTTCTCCACAGGGCCTCTCCCACACATATTGACAGCTCAGGGCAGCACAGTGTGTCAGACACACTTGGGCCGAGCAGCAGGGGAACCCCAGGGACAGGATGGCTCCTCCAAGGGCATCCGTGCAGGAAGGACGGAGCTAGGCACTGAGGCATCCCAGTCTGACTGCGGGAGGATGGGAACACAGCACCTCCCTGGGAACCTTAGCTGCCAAAACTTCAGCTCACCACCCCAGAGAGGTGCATTAAAGCTTCCTGCTGTGCAAGACCTGGCTGGCTAAAATGTGAGGAGCCTGGAGAGTTCTCCTTCTCCAAGCTTGGAGTGTACACCGGGATTTCAGCTTCTTGTGAGGGTCTGCCTGGTCCCACGGTCCCCTTGCAACAGCCAGCCTGGCTGCCATCCCTGCACGTCCACTTCTCCCACAGCCAGCTGCAGGGAGAGGCTGTGAGGGAGGACAGAGCTGTGGTGCAGAGCAAAACCTCTGTCTTTCCCTCCTACTGCAAGGAAAGGACAGGGACCCACTTGGATAAAAGCAAGCCCCCTCCTCCTCCACAGCCCAACACACAGATTTCCTGCACAGTGAGGAGCTGTTCACTCAATTTTCCCCAGCTAGACCCCAAGAAACCAGAAGAATGTTGTCCTCGTCCTCCTCTGAGCTCAGGGACATAAGGGATAAGGGTAGCCAAACCCTGATGCTGAGATGCTTTCCAGCCTCTCTGGCTGCCAGTTCTGCCCTGGTGAAATGAGCGTGCCAGGTCTCAGCCAAGGAGCTGCTGCAGGGTGGGTATCTGCACAGGTACACCCAGCTCCAGGTCACACATGTCTCAAGGAGGGAGAGAAGGTGCTGGCACATCTGCAGCTGGATCCTCACAAGCTTAGAAAGCTCATCTGTCCTTCTTGGAGACTCCCAGAGTCTGCACGCTCCCTACTGGGTTTCTGGGCACACACAGAGGACAGCCAGCTCAGGACATTAAATCCTGCTGTCTTTCTGTGCTAGCTCACCGATGACAGTCCCAAGAAAAATGAGAAATCCTGGAGCCAGGATTTAACTTCTGTGGATACACAGAGACCTCATGTGCAGGTGTCTGAGTCCAGCTCGTCTTCTCAGCTCTGAGCACTTGTAGCTGCTTCAAGGAACGCTCAGAAATCCCTCAATCCCCTGAAACATAAAAAGGAGAAAAACACAACTGCTCTGTGATGTATAGCTGCTTTGCTACCCAAAAGGCCTCTGAAAACATCAGGCAAGGAATTCACTGGAGGCAATGTGCTTTGTAAATCACAGAGCACACCAATGTTTCAGGGTTTGGCGGTGGCTGAATTGGATCATTCAAGAGGCTGGTAACAAAGGAAGATGTGGGATAGGGAGGCAGGAAGGATTGCAAGATGCTGGCTGGAAGGCACAGGAGCGAGAGGAGAGAGTTTTCAGGGAGAAGCTGTGGAAGGACATGAGCTCGGGAGAAAAGGTTGTGATCCATTGAATAGACTGACGCTGGTGAAGCCTCAGGCTGGGAAAGTCACGCAGGAAAAGGCAGTTGACATCTCCTTTCCATCCCTCTCACCCCCACAAAATGCAGCTCACAAACACAGCTGAGTGCCAATCTGCAGCCCAGTGACAGGCACTTCAGAGCACATCCAAACAGGATGGGCTCTGGTGGGAACAGATCCCTCTGCAGCCCTGAGCCCCACCTGTGCAGGAGAACAAAGCAGGATCTGTCCCTGCTCAACAAACTCTGCCTGTGCTGGGACCTTTCAGATCCTCCACAAGAGAAGCTCCTCCAGGGTCTTGTGTATCCTGAACCCTGTTCATGCAGCCTGAAGGGATCAGACATGGGAGGGATCACAGTGCTGGAGCCCAGGATCGGTAGATATTCCCACCTGGGCTCCCTGAGTATGGCTCCCACACATAGCAGTGCGTGCAGAGAGAATCTGTGCTTGGTGGATGTTGGCTCAGCCTCAACCCTACAAGGTTTCAACACCACTGTTGTTCCATCCGGCTGCTTCAGTAGAGGAGACACAACCTTGAAAGGGATATGGGGCAGGGCTGGGTAGGACCAAGTGTCCCAGTGTCCCAGAAGAACATTTTCTTTAGTCTCTCCTTAAACCCACACAAACTTTTAGGTTCCACACCATCATGCAGCGGCCAGTTCCACAGGTCTATCATACATTCCTTTGTCCTGCTTTTAACAGCTGCTAGCAATCTGTTCTCTCCTCTGCTTCTCATGCTGCCTCTTGCCACCTTACTGTGCTTTTTACCACATAGCTTTGGCTACCTCTTTACTGGACCATAAGTGAGCAAAGTTATTCATGTGCTTGTCAGAAGGAGGACTGTTGCACACTGTTCATCACCCTTCAGGAGTGTTTTGCTGTCCTGCAGCATTCCTCTGAGATGAAGGATCAGCACTGTGTGCAGGACCAAAAAGATGAACAAACAACAGGTTTTGGTAGTGGCTGGTCCTGACTTTGGAGCAGACGTCAGCCAAAGATCAGGATAAGAGCACAAAGTGGTCAGAAGTGAAAGGAGCTGAAAGTTTTTCGGTGGAAAACAAGGCTTACTCATATGGTGGGTCTCCTTGGAGATAGAAAAGCTTGTTGAGGAGGGCAGTGGGAAGCCAGGGAAGTATCTTGGCATTGCAACACCTCTGTAAGCCTATCCCTCTCCTCTGCTGCAGAACAGAAGACCTTGGGTCACGCCTATCTGTTAGGATGCTGGATTAACACTGCTCCAACCCTGTCCTCCCTCAGTGGTTTGAGTTGAACTGGGAGATTTGGGAATGGTTCAGACATGAAGGCAAGACCTCCCCATCAATGCCCTACTAGCTCCCTTGGTAAAGCAGAGCTGCTTTGTTAATCATATCCATGGATTAGCATGGGTTTATGAGCTCCACAAGGAAGCATTTGGAATCATAAATTGCATTTTCACCACTTAGCCCAGGAGGATCTCTGGGGCTTGGTAGACAGATATAAAAGGAAACCTTTAGAGAGAACAAGAGGGATAACAAAGAGATTATCAGAACCAAGCCTGAAAATTAATAGACCAAATCAAAATTAATTAATGGACTAAATCCAATTAATAGACTAAATCAAATCCTCTTTGAAAATGCGGTCACCTCAATCACTGATCATCTTTTCACACTCCCATGAAGACAGACGGTTCAGCTTCTTCAGCAAAGTGGGTTAAGAAAGACCAGGCTGGAGCAGCGAGGTGCAAAGTTTGGGGGTTTAAGGGTCAGAGTTAGCCCTGCTAGGGGGAAGGCAGCTAGGGAACCCAGGGTGGGCCTGGCACAGCTATGGGGAATAATCCTGAAGCAATTAAAAAGCTGGTATCTTCCCCCTTTAATGAAAACTATTATGCTAAAAACACAGTGAGTATTAAGAGCAGTTGTCGTCCTGCTGTTTGGCTTGTGTCTGGATTAGATTTGTGCTAAGGATGGAATATGAGTCTGGCTAAGTATTACTTTCCACAAATATTTGGCTTTTAAAAAAAAGCCCAAATGTGGAGTTTATCACATTCAGACCCAAATAAACTGCAGTGGATGTGAAGAGCAATAAAATGTAACAGGAGAACCAAACAAAGGGGCACCAAGGGTGGGCACTGCCGACCACAGAGCGGGAAGCACAAGGTGTGACTGGGGCTTGGGAGGGTGGGAGCGAGGGAGGGGACAGAGGTGGGAGCAGCCCTGTCATCATCCAGGGGGTGTCACCAGCTCCCTTCAGGTCCCCACCTTCTCCATGTCAGCCCTGCCATGCTACACAGCAAGACCTGGCAAGACTGTGGCTCCTCCTGGACCATGCACTTTTGGAAATGGAGCAGGAGAGAAACCCTGCCCTAAAAAAAAACATTGTTATCTCACCAGTAATAAGGAAAGTCCATAATCACCAGCTGGGCTGGAGACTTTCGAATTTGGACATGCCAATCCCATACCCTAACCATCAGAGGAAAAGTGATTCTAACTGGCCTTCTAAGTGAAAACAATGATGGAGGAAGAATTCGAGATGCCATTTAGTTATAAGAGGGCTGGCAGAGGGAGGACTAGCCTATCCTGGTTTTGCAGGGATAGAGTTAATTTTCTTCTAAATACCTGGTGCAGTGCTGATTTGGATTTAGTATGAGAATAATGCTGATAACACACTGATGGCTTAGTTGTTTCTCAGTAGGGCTTACCCTAAATTAAGGACTTTACAGTGCCAGTGAGCAGGTGCACAAGAAGCAGGTGCACAAGAAGCTGACCCAAGCTGGCCAAAGGAATATTCCATACCACAAAACATCATGCCCAGTACATAAACTGGGGACAGTTGGCTGGGAGACATCAATTGGTGCTGGGAAACAGGCTGGGCATCAGTCAGAGGTTGGTGAGCAATAGTGTTGTGTATCCCTTGTCTGTCTTGGGGTTTATTCCTCTCTACCCCTCTCCTTTTCATTATTATTATTGTTGTGATTATTATACATTACTTTATTTCCATTATTAACACTTTCTTACCTCGGCCCATGGGTTTTACCTTTTTCTGATTCTACTCCCCATCCCAGCAGTGGGGAGGGTAAGGAGTGAGTGAGCTGCAGCAAAGTGCTCTAGTTGTCTGTGGCATTTAAATGATGGCACAGCCAAAACACCTCTTTCCTCTGACAGAAGGAACCTTCACCCCTTAAATGACTGTTTAGCAAATATGATTGTGATTTTGAGAGTTTGGAAACTTTTCCAGCTGCCTGGTTGAAAGTAGACTACCCTCTTTTCCATGGCTGAAGGGTCCTTTTAGGACGCAGGAATCTTGAAAGTGCTCTTAAAACATGCAGGAAAAGTAACAGCCCGTCCCCACCTCCCCTGCCGTGTCATCCAGTGTGTGATAACAAAATTACCCCAGTCAGTGTGGTGTGAAGCCACAGCTGCAGCATCCCACACCCCATTTTGAAGTGCTGCTTGACCATCTGGGTTTCTGTGTCTGCATCCCTCTTTTTGATCTACACGTTTAATTGGGGGTGAGGTGAAAGCAAAAGCAAAAACGAAAACACAAAAAAACCCCAAACAAACAACAACAACAAAAAAGCCACCCCAAAACAAAACAAAAAACCCACACAACAACCCAAATGGGAGTCACAATTTAAGGCCTAGGTTTCCATTTCACATGACACTTTGAAACCCATTTGCCTAATGGTATTTATTGCCTTTCTCAAACAACAAACAGAAAAAAAGCCCACAGTGAGGAAACAGAAAGTAATACTTATTTTAATATAAAATGAATTAATCTGCAATTAATCATGAAAAACAGGCCTATCTTCCTCTGGCTGTGCTCAGACAAAGATAGTTGCTCCCTAGGTCGGATTTACTCATGACTTGTCAGCAGCGCCTAAGAAAGGAGGCTGGAAATGAACATGGTTTTAATTCCCCATAATTGCTTGTGTCATCAGCACCACAGGTTGTCTTTGCTTTCATAAAACAGCCCCTGGAAAACAAGGATGTTGTGTGGGGGTTATGGGTGAGCCTCTGGGCCAGGGGCAGGCTGTGCACGGCGGGGAGCAGAGCACCCGCTCAGGGCGGCGATGCTCGGACTGGTTTTGCCCTGCTGGACCACCCTGGCGTGTGTGGCTCTCCCCAAACACTGCACATGTGCTTTCAGCCGGCTGGTTTCCCACTGGGAACCAGCGCTCATGGAGACGTCACTGGCCCAGCTGGCTCACACAGGTCCAAGGAAGTTGGATATTCAACGCACACCACTGAAGTCATCCCCAGAGTCCAGTCTGCCTTGGCTCCTCGCTCTTTCCCCAGGATGGATTCCTGCTGTGCTGCAGGTCAGACCCAAGCCTGGTTTTCCTACACGGATTCACTCCAGCTCCTGCCTAGCTTCCTGGTAGAGACCCCTGTTCCCCTCCTCCATCAGACCCGCCCATCTCCCTCAGCAGCTATTGCTGGGAGGAAACTCAGAGATTGCTCCTCAAGAGAGTCCCGTGTTTCAAAACAGTCCTCATTCCAAAATGGAACAAAACAAAGGCAGAGTTCTCCCTGTGAACTGGAATTTAATGATTTTGAGTCATTTAACTCGGCACAGTTGGATAAAATCAAAATGTTTTGTCCTGACTTTAATTACCCATTACTATTAAATTATTTTATATACATTACAGTGTATTATGCACAAGAATTTTGATGTTTTGACCACTTCCTCCCTTTTTCTTTCTGTGAGAATGAAGTTTCCTCACAATCCACGCATTTTCACAAGCTGTTTTGCTTTCAACAGTTTGGCATTTTCAACAGAAAGAACAAAAAAAATCTGCCTGAAAACCAGCTGCACTTGCAAATGCTGCAGGAGGAGCTTCATTCATCCAAAATACAATTTCCATTGGATCCCTTTCCTTGGTTTTAGCTGTTAAGAGGTCAAAAATCCAGCCATGCTTTGAAGCAGTACCACAGGGCTCCATTGTAATTGCTTCCCTGTGACTTCAGATCAATTATAAAAGTCTGTAAAGGAATTGCGCTGCTCTTCCAAGCCTCCTGTTCTGGATGCTTGCCCACAGGTCAAGACCAGAGGTGTCAAGACCAGGTAATGCTGCCAATGCCAGGAGCCAAAGCATTCTTCCTGGTTTCCAGAGCATGAGCTTTGGAGGCGTTGGGATGGGTTTGGATGGTGCAGCCCAAGGTGCTGCCCTGAGTGCACATTTTGAATGACAGGGAAGGTTTTGCTTTGAGCCTTCACCCAGCTGACAAAATACACCACAACACACAAACCCCAGCCAAGCATCTGCTACCCATGCTGATTTAAAGCGGGTGACATTGCAGGCTCTAGATTTAAAAGACAAACAAACAAACAAACAAACAAAAAAAAGCCCATTCTTCAGGACTTATCCTTGAAGTTATCTGCCTTGCAGCAGCATTCTCTTCCTTAGGAGAAGATGCTCTTGTTGCTTTCCTCCCTTCACATGGTACTGACCGCAGAGGTTGAGAGCTCTTGCAACTCCTCAAGATGTTTTTCATCTCAATGTTATTTTTAGGAGCAGAAGGGATAAAATATGCCTTTTTGACAAGTGAGGGAAAAAAAGAGATTATTTCCCTGGGAAAATTATGTTTTGTTTAAAAATTTCCGTCAGAGGGGAGCTAAATGTGAAAAAGCTTAATTTTTTTTAGTAAAACAAATGGGTATTTTTACTTGAGTGTTTTTTGAAAGTCTGTGCCCCATCGCCTCCTTTTGCATCTCGATTAAAAAAAAAAAAGTAGAATAAATTCATACATAATTTGAGAAAAGGGGGAAATGTCCACAAGGAAACCCAGACATGTTTTAAGCAGCTGAGCGGCAAAAAAATCTCGTCTTAGCCAATAAAGTCAGCGGGTCTGTTGCGGGGGCAGGCAGCAGAGGCCGTGGAAGGTGGATGGGTGTCCAGGGAGCCTTCCCGGCTGCGCAGGGGGTGGGCTGCGGAGTGCTGCAGCCGAGCCGGTCCCTGCGCCAGCGACGCCTGATGTGCTGTGATGGCCGTGCCTGTGGTATGACTAATTTAGCACCTCATTCCCTTTGAGCGCCGCACAAATTGCTCCGGCTGTTTATGCACCAGTGTCACTCACTCTTCACGTGCCACGGGAACTTTACGGGCGGTAATTAATCCGCATTAACGCTCTCCGGCGCTCGCACGCACCGGCGCGGCTCTGCCCGGGGAAACTGAGGCGCGAGGCGGGCGAGGCGCGATGCCGAGACCGCGGCGCCAGCACACAGGCATCCCAAACCCGCGCCCCAAGCCTCTCTGCTGCCGGATTTTGAGGGTGACATGACGCACCCCCGAGGCTGGTGGAGCTTTGGGTGGTGGGAGGGGGTCGGAGGAGGCAGGGACCGCTCCAGCGCGCAGCTCCGATCTCCGCAGCCACCACAGGGAGAGGATTAAGCTTCCAGACGGGGGGAGTCGGCAGCGGGAGCTGGCAAAACCTTCAGAAACAAAGATCCTCTTTCTATGCAAATGTCCCTTAGAAATAAAACTCAGGGGGAAAGAGCAAAAGCCGGGAGGTGACGTCAGTGGCTTCGTCTCGGTTTTTTTTTTTTATTCCCCAAATTTCCCGGGAGGCGTGAGCGGGTGGCTTAGGCAGATGTTTGCTGATCAGATATGCTGATGATCGTGCCCAGGGGGAGCGAAACTTGAAGCGATACAGTTTAACCCAAATGAAATAATAACACTTTCCAATTTCTTCCTCAGCTTTGGTTTCTAAAACAGCTAAAGGAATGTAGGAGATAATGATTAGAAACATCAAGAGGGTGAGCAACGGCTTTGGAGGCTTGTTCTGAAGAAAGCAGGGTTAGGCAGAGAATTTTTCAACCTATTAAATATTAATTACCAGGAAACTCTCTGGTGGGGTTAATGATTAACAAGCCTTTGAGATCCTCCAAACAAGGCTAGCGTTTCTTAGACCCTGAGGGCCGGGTGGGTGCAAGAAGGAAGCCACTCTTCTGCTTTCTGCCAGAAAGCTTCCAAAAAGGGGGCGGGATAAAAAGGACCGTGCCCGCACCACGTTCCCCAGAACAAAAGGCTCCCTGAAGCTGATGCCCATGCAGTGATGAGCAAGAGAGGATATTCAGCAGTGGATCGAGGGACCTGTGCATCTGGGTGACACAGGGCAGGATGCTGCAGGACCTTCTGCAAAGGGTCATTCTGCCATTTCGAGTCACACCCCAAGCAAGTGAGTTACAATGATTTTTCTGGCCAGTTTTGAGAGGAGACAAAAGCCCTGCAACAAGACCCTGGACAGAGAGCAGCCCTCAAGTCTCCATGATGGCAATGGGAGAGACGAGACACCCCAGCACAGAGGTCACACAGAGGATCCCCACTCCATGCCATGACCATGCCAAGCCAAGATCCCTGTGCTGTGAAGAGCCTCCAGACACGCAGACTGCATGCAGGAACACACCCGTGCACACGCACCTCTGCATTCATATGTGGCTGTGCAAGTGTGGGCAGGGGGCAAGCAGGGGTACCCACAAATCCGTTTCCAGGATGAGGGTCCTGGTTCAGCCCAGAAACCAGCAGGGTGGGCAGCAGGCAGCAATAGGGGCAGGTGGGGCGGGGGGAGGCTATGGGGCCAGCAGGAAGGGGTGACACTTAAGCTAGTGGCAGGGGAAACGTGAGACAGGGTTGGTCTGGAAATAATGCAGCTCCTGCCAAATTTACAGCCCTCCTGGGGAGGGCTGTGAGAGCAGGAGAAGGAAAGGCAGCGGCAGGCCCAGGGGATATTGCCAGGGCCTGGCTTTTTGAAGACATGTGCTCCTGTGTTACAAGTGTCAAGAGGGCACCACATGAGCCTCTTTAATGAGCCAGGGAGCAGGGGCCGGGGGAGGCTGTCCCACCTCTCCGGGAAGCACTGGTGGGAAATGCAGAGCCAGGGCTGCCGAGGTGAAGGTGCACAGCAAGGGGCTCAGCACAGGGAGCCACACAGCAGGGCAGGAGGGGTGGCAGCAGGGCAGCTGGGTGCACCATCCCTCTCAGCTGCCCTGTTCCACTGAGGACAGCCACCACACAGCCCCGCTCCTCCTGGAAAATGTCTAGTGGAAGGTGTCCCTGCCTATGGCAGGAGTGTTGAAACGAGGTGATGTTTAAGGTCTCTTCCCAATCCCATGATTCTATGAAAAACTGGAGCTGAATAGCCCTTGGCCAGGGCTGAGGCTGTGAGAGGCAGGTGTAAAGCTCATGGGCTTGCTGCAGGAAGTATGGCAGGCCATCGAGCACACTGGCATCCCAGCCAGTGTCCCAAAACGCCATCCTCCCTGCCTTGGGCCGCTGCTACCCGCGAGGAGGCTGAGGGCTGCCTCTCGGGACCTGACACCTACAGCAACCAGTTTCATGGCTTGGCTGCAAGATGGAGCAGGAGGAAAAGCAGTACCAAGAAAGAAGCGATGAGCTTGTCATTCAGACACAATTACCTGCCATAATAGCAGAGGGGAGGTGGGAAAATGATCTGCCAGGGAAATTGCTTTGGGTAAAAATGATCTGTTTCTTGCTCCTAGCTTGCAGCTAGGAAACTCTCCATTTTAACCCCTTCCCAGGCTCCATCTTCCATGAGATACACCAGCACCCATGGCACGGGCCATTGCAGTATCCACCGGGAGGTGACAATTCAGAGTGCGTCTCCACGAGAAGGTTGTTAACCCTCTCCTGAGTGGCTCTTCCTGCCTGAATGGTTTCTACTCCTTGCCAGCAGACTGCTCCCAAGTTGGGGGCGGAGTTGGTTCTTTAGGTCCCCTGAATTCACAGCTGGCGGGACCCCTGCTCCAGGAGTGGGAGAGCACTGTGAGGGTCGCTGTCCTCCTGCCCCTGGTCACAGGCCCCACAAAGAGGCGGCAGGCTGGGCATCTGCGTGGCTCTGCGTGCTCTCGGCGTGGCACGCGGGCAAGCCCCATCTGCTCCGCGCCGCGCAGCGCTCCCTTCTGCTGCGAGGAAACTCATTAAGCGTCAGCAGCGTGGGGCTAACGATGTGCAGATGAACGCTTCCATCTCTGTCCGCCAGAAGGCTGCGAGCCTGGGAAGTCAGGACGGTGGCACACTGCCTTCCCTGACGAGAGTGTTGCGCGGATTAATTAGGAAATACTTGCAACGTGCTTCGGAGCTGGAAAGCGCTAAGAGTTATTAATCAGCGTCACCATTTACACAGAAGAATTGCAGAAAATATGAGGGGGTGGTGAGTGGAAGAGATAAATCACCCCGTGGCTTTGATGGGGATAGGGGGCATGGGAATAGGTCATCCTGACCCCACACCGCTGCTGCTGACATTGGCTGGGGTAAGGGAGGGCACAAGGTTTTGGCACCACCAGGGGAAGTGAGGACACACCAACCCACCCTGCAGAGACACCTTGGGGACCCACCGGACACACCGTGCTCGTTGTCCCGTACCCAGACAGGATGGTCCCTGTTCCCTGTGGGCTCCCTTTGCTCTGAGGAGAGATCACAAATTCCTCGGTATCCTTTCTCCATCGCAGCGTGGGGCTGCTCCAAGGCAGCACCACCCAGCACAGCCCCATCCACACACAACATCTCCCTCCTCAGCAGGGCTGGCCATCCGGAACAGGTATTTTTGGCTTCTTCACAGACCTCAAAACCGGTGAGTGAAAAGGGGACTAAAAAGTGTTGTGCCCCCTCCTCCGGACAGAAATCCCCTGCTTGTAGAGGGTCTGTCCTGTCCCACCGAACTGGAACTGGAGGAAAAGGAGACCTCTGCTCCCATCTATGGGGAACTGGGAGAAGTACGGCTGGGAGGGAGATGCCCTCCTCTGCCCCCACAGACATTCAGCATCATCAGGAGGATGTCACATGTCCCATGTCCCAGCATGACAGCGCCAGCCATACGAGGCTGAACAACAGCTCGTGTTTTGCCCAACACCCCAGTGAGACACCCACACCCAGCCACTGGGCTTGGAGGAGACAGGAGATTGGCTGGGCCGACTGGGCAGGAGTTTTGGAGAGTTGGGATGTGGGGGGTGTGCAAACAGAATCAGCAAGAACATTTCAGGAGCAGAGCAGGAGGGCTGAGCAGAAGCAGACATCACCTGGCCTCTACATCTGGCCACAGCTGGGAAGAGGTTTCCCTTTAGAGCAGCCTGGAGGGCTACAAAGGATCCTGCTGATCTTATAAAACCACTTGCCAGGACGTGGCCACATATATGAGTTGCGCAAACACCCAGGGCTCCAAACACGACTGTTCACAAGCACAGACCTCTACATCAGCCACTTTCCACACTCCTGTGTAGAGGAGCGAAGTCAAAACCTCACACAAAGAAATCCTAGCCTATTTTTTGCCTAGGACATGTCTGGAAGTGGGTTGCAGACTCCTCAGATGTGGATAGGAAGCCACAGTTATTCAACAGGCTGTTAAAATCTGTGATTTTTCTAAAAGCAGTCACTAAGAGGCTGGTCCCTGCCAGCCTGTGCTGACAGGGTGGCTGCTCAGGGTGGTTTGATGGGTCCTGCTCCCTGCCTGGCATTTGGAAATAGCCAATTCATCTCTGCACTAATTTGTGTGCACAAGATTGTGACTGGCTTCCCCCAAATGTCTGCTCAAGTAAAACTCAATGACTGGATATTTGCAGAAAGCAAACACGGGAGAGGGCACAGCCCAGACCCAGCAAATTTATTCCCCTAGGCAAGCAAATATTAAGGGGACTTTTTTTCACCTGTGTTTGCTCATTTCTATTTCAATGACTTAGAGCATGCGGGAGGTCAAATTAGCTCCTTAGAAGAGTTCCTTCTAGCCTAGGAAGTCCAGGTTATCCCTCTTTTTCTTCTCTTCTCTTCTCTTCTCTTCTCTTCTCTTCTCTTCTCTTCTCTTCTCTTCTCTTCTCTTCTTTTCTCTTCTCTGCTCTGCTCTTCTCTTCTCTTCTATCTCTTTTCTCCTCTCTCCTCTCCATCCCTCTTCTCTGATATTTTTTTGCTTTCTTTCCCCTCTTTGCTCTTTCTTTTCCTGAACACCCCAAGGTTTACAGAACAAGTTCCCCGGGGCCGGCTGGCAGCTCCCCTCTGCCCCTTTCTTGTTCCCTGCCTGCTCACATCTGTAGCTGCTGCTCACCCCACCTGCCCCCGGGGCCTCACACGAAGCCACTGAATTGAGAGTTAATTTGAATTTGAGTTGACAAACTCCAGGCATATCCCATCTGCACAGGCAGGAAATGGCCAATGTGTTAACCTTCCAGCAGGGAGGGCAGGGCAGAGGGGAAATGCTTTTACCTTTCCCTCCATTTAGTGTAGCTCTTAAAAAAAAATTAGGGTCAAATAAAATAACGCCTTGGGCTGACCTAAAGCCGATGTGGAAATTCCCTGTGAGCATCCAGAGGTGTCTGGGAAAGGGAGGAAAACCCTGTCTTGCTGCTTGGGATCAGGGGCCGAAGGCAGAGCCTTGGAGGGGAGGGGAGCCCAGGCTCAGCTTTGCTCCACATCTTGTCCCAGACAACCCCGTGGACATCTGGTCTCTCCCACCTCACTGCAGCAGGAGAAGCTGCTGCTGTGTCCCCTCAGCTGCCTGGGGACTCTCCCTGCTTTGCTCCCTGCAAAGTCACTGTGTTTTGCCCAATCGGCCCTCCAAGGCTGCTCTCACCCCCACAGCAATGTAGCAAAAGCGTCCCTCCACAGGCAACAACAGACCCTTGGATATTTATTTTGATGGAGGTAATGGTGTATTTAACCAGCTCTGAAGCCAGAGAGCAGTCAGGGTTGATGTTCTGCCCTTTGCATGGAGCTGGAGGTGCAAAGGGAGCTCGTGGAAGTACCTCACATCTCAGAACAAAGAGGCAAAGCTTAGAGGAGATCACCTGTCCACACCATGTGGCCACTCGAGGTGCCTGAGGCTGGATTCTGTCGGCTGACAAGACACAACCTTCAATTGCAGGAAAATTTTCCAGGACTGGGAAGAAGGAGAATTTCTGCTTACCTGGGGGCTGCTGAGGGCGGGGTGGTGCAGAGGGTTTGAGCCCCAACATCCTCTCTCCTCACCCAGAAACCTTCATCCCCTCCTTCCCAGCCTCTAACCCCCCACAGATTTTCAATCCTGCCTCCCACTGCTTCTCTAACATTTCTCTCTAAAAGATGGCACTTCCAGCTGATGTTGATTTTTCTATCTCTGCAACAGTGTTTTTAAGCACAAGCAAGGCAGCTGGAATAAAATTAGCATTATTTAGCATTACCTAGCACCAAAGGCACTTGACAGATGCAGAAGAACAAAGATTTTGGCTGGATGTTGGGAGAAAGCTTTCTAGTGTGTCCAACACAGAAATGGGGGAAGAGGCTGGGCTGTCCTTCCCTGGGGAGCTGCACAGCCACAGTCAGGCTGTCCACACCTGTAGTACCATACCCGTGCTGGCAATTCCCAGTGGGGGATTGACCAGCCTCATCGGAAAAGCAAATGAGCATTTCTTGGGGTGTCAGGAGCTGTCGGTGAACTGTGGCTGGTACTGACAGCGTTATTCCATCACCTATTTCCTCATCCATTGCTGCACCACCCCGCAGGTCAAGCATCACCATCAGCACGTAGATGACTCCACCTCCATGCCAAAACAGACCCCAGTCCCAGCACCTCTGGGGCTTCTATGGGTCGTGAAGAGAAAGGTGAGGATGCAAAATATGTTGGGAAGAGAATTGGGGAAAGCAGGGAGAGGCAGGCAGAGGACTTAGTACCAGATTGAGGGCCAGCCCAGAATCTGCCTTACCACTAAGGCTATCCCCTATTCTCGGTATTTCCGTTCCTGGCTGCATCTCTTACTCACTGGATACAGAAACAACCCAAGCCCTTGATGGTCCCTCCCTCTGCCGCTAATTCCTGTAACGAGGCTTCAATCAGGCGCAAGATTGCGAGGACTGCAGCTTGTCGCCTTCCCCGTGGCCGCAGGCAACGCCAGGATTTCCAGATCCTGTAATGGAGAGCTGTCGAACAAACCCGTCCCCTCCGGAGATGCTCCACTCCGCCCCGCGCTGGCACATCCCCTTCCTAGCGAACGCATGGCACCGCTGCACATGGAGGAGTGGGATAAACAGCCTCCCTCCGACTCCCCCCCCCCATTTGTGTGCTTGCTCTCCCGAGAACTTTAGTAATTGCTTCTTTGCCTTTAAATACCATGCTGCTCCTTTGGCATTTCACTGTTTAAATGTCTCCCGCTTCGGAGATGACATTGTCTGGAGGCGGATGGATTGTGGTGGTGTCTGCAAGGTGCAGTGCAGGGAAGCAAGGGGCTGCTCTGCCTGTCTGACTTCTCCAGTGCCGAAGGCAGGGTCAGGCAGGATGGCTTTTTGCAGCACAGCCATAAAAAGCTGGGTTCAGGCTGCAGGTTAGGATATGCCCCTTCCCCTGCCCTTGGAGGAGTTCCTCCTCCCTATTCCTGGTCGTTGCAGTTGCTTTGACAGCATCTGCCTTCCCTGGAGGGGGAAAAAGGAAGGGGAAGGGGAAGTCATGCTCTGATGATTGCAGCCGTCCTGCCTCAGCACAGGCTGGGGCATCCCATTTGGACTGGGCTGAGAGTTCAGCCTCCAGCATCTCCAGTCCTACATTTGCTGTGGTCAAGTGAACAGCCAACCTTTCCAACCCTCTGTGCTCACAGAGAGTGCTGGATCCATCCCACAGCTCCTTGCCATGCTTCACAAACGTGCATCCTCCCAGCTGGGAATGGATCCAGGGTGTCCCATACTGCAGCACACACTTGTGGCTCCAAGAGCGCAGGGGAATGCACCAGCTCTCACCTCACAGAGCCCTGGCTCTGAGTGCCCCCATTCCTATGAACCTCAGAGCCCCAAGAAGGATATTCTCGGGATTTTACACTTACACATTTTGTTTCCCATTTTGCAGGCCATGGGTGAGCTGAAGTATTTTTGCAATTACTGTAGTATTAAGTACTGTGATCAGGAAATGTTCTTTCAGGGAAAGGGCAGGGAGCAGCAGGAGGAACATCCCTCCTTATTATTTTTAAGAAAACTGTAATTATTGCCCTTTTGGCCTGTCTGCAAAAGGGATTAATAATGTCCAGCTTCACAGCTGTCAAAGCTCTGATTAATTGAGCTTGCTGTACTGAAATCACATCTGTTTGTCTTGTGTCAATGTGCAAATTGAAAACACAGCACAATACATCTCACCGGGCACCCTGTACCTCTCAGCTTATCAGCCACCTGCCTCCCACCCCTCTGCTTCCAAACAGCCTGGAAGAGTCGAGCCGCTGCTCTGCAGCCATGTTCAACCTGGAGCTGGCCAGTGTCACCTCCGCTGCAGGCACAGTGGGGTTAAAAGTCTCAGGGCACCAGCTGCTCTGCAGCCTGGAGGTTTCCTCTTCTCCCAGAGAAGAGTCACATAGGGGGATAAATTTCGGGAACTGGTTTCCCACCAAAGTTAACTTTTTGACAGGACTTGCCCCCACATCAGGACTTGCCATCCTTGGGCTGTACGTGTGCCCACCACTCCTCTCAGGCACAGCTGCTTGTTCCTGTACGTGGCAAGGGAAAGAGTGCTGCAGGATGTGAGCTCATAAATGATGCCTTGCACAAGCCTGTGGTGGGATTAAACAAAAATAATTTTTGGGCCACGACTCATCCATCCAAAAGTCAGGATGTGCCTGGGCATGACTGGCTGCACACCTGAGAGAGAAGCTGGGTCTCACAGCCCTGGTCCCATCAGCCTGCAGGCTCCAGGAAAGAGTCCGAGGATATCCCTGGTGGGATTATCCTTGCCATAATCCACAGAATCACAGAATTGTCGGGGTTAGATGGGACGTCTGGGAATCATCCAGTCCAACCCCCTGCCAAGGCAGGGTCACCTGGAGCAGGTGACACAGGAACATGTCCAGGTGGGGTTTGAACGTCTCCAGAAAGGAGACTCCACCACCTCCCTGGGCAGCTGTTCCAGTGCTCTGCCACCCTCAATGGAAAGAAATTCTTCCTCCTGTTGATGTGGAACTTCCTGTGTTTTAGTTTATGGCCTTTGCTCCTTGTCTGTTGCTGGGCAAAAATGAAAAGCGTCTGGCACCATTCCCTTAGTACCAGCCTTTGAGATATTTGTATGCATCAGTGAGGTCCCCTCTCAATCTTCTTTTCTCCAGATGGAACAGGCCCAGCTCCTGCAGTCTCTCCTCATACGTGAGGTGCTCCAGTCCCTTAATAGTTGTTGTGGCTTTTGCTGGACACTCTCCAGTAGTTCCTTGTCTTTTTTGTACTGGGGAGCCCAGAATTGAACATAACACTCCAGAAGTGCCTCACTAGGGCCAAGGGGAGCTGGAAGCATCACCTCCCACCACCTGCTGGCCACACTCTTCCCGATGCACCCCAGGATCCCATTGGCCCTTCTGGCCACAAGGACACACTGCCAGCTCATGGTCAACTTGTCACCCACCAAGACTCCCAGTTCCTTCTCCCCAGAGCTGCTCTCTGGTAGGTCAGACCTCAACCTGTGCTGGTTATTTCTCCCTAGGTGCAGGACCCTACACTTGCCCTTGTTGAACCTCATTATGTTTCTCTGTGCCCAACTCTCCAGCCTATCAAGAGGTCTGGTTGAATGGCAGCACAGCCTTCAGGTGGATCAGCCACTCCCCACAGTTCCATATCATCAACAAACTTGCTGAGGGTACATTCTATCCCTTCACCCAGGTCGTTGAAAAATTGGTAATGGGCCCGAGCTGATGCAAAGCAGGGGCAGAGAAGCTGCTTGCACAATTGTTCAGGAGTTACTCTGCTCTGCCCTGCACAGTCCAGCTGCAGGATGAGACCCTTGGCTGCAGCCTCAGCACTAATTCATCTCCTTGCTCAGACTCTGGACCATGGGTTTCATTTCCAAGCAATACTTCCAGCTTCCACTGTACTTCCACCAGCACCACTGAAAGGACACGGGGTATTTTCGTCTGCAAGGCAGCATGCCTGCCCCTTGGTGCTGAATAAATAAATCACTGTGATGGCAAAGGAGATCATTGCTAATCAGAGTGCATAAAGAGCCTGGGAACCCTCCAGGGGAATATGCTGCAATGCATTGAGTGCAAATCATAGGCACTTTTTTACAGGGACATGATATTAAAGAGGAATGGAGTTCTGTGGCAGTATTGTCTCAGGGAGAGAATCCACTGGGATCTGATGGACCCCATCAGGATCTATCCCAGGATCTAATTCCTGCCCAGAAACAGCCCTGAAATGAGTTTGGGACTTCCCTGTCCTCCACCTGGCAATCCCACACCCCGCTGAATGAGAACTACAAGGAACAAGCTGTGCTAGGCAAAGTCAAGGCTCTGTAGGGATATGCCCCTGTCATTTCCCCAGTAAAGTAATTTCTGAACCACACTGGAATGGGATCCCCCTGAAAAGACCCTGCAGAGACTAAAGGCAGGTGAAAGACAATACTCTAATTAAATACCCTATCCCTGTGGCTTTAGCTGATGCTCACAGAATAAAAACAAGTGGAAAACTAGCGAGAACACTGTGTTTACCGTTTCTCATTGAATAATATGCAATGTTTTCTCAGCGTGTCTTCGGGAGACAAGCAGCTGGGAGCCCAGACTGGATGAAAAGAGAGACAGAACAAGGTGTTAGGCAAGAAATGTTGGGGAGGTGGGGGGAGTAAGGTGTCCCCTTGCAGCCACTGCATAGCACTTTGTGGTGTTTGCCTAACGGGAGGAGAAGCTGTTCCCACATCCACCCTTACAGTGGCTGTTGTCAAAGGCTCTGGGGCATTTGGTGCTGGTGGTGCCTGCTGGTGAGCACAAACCCTCTTCCCACAACCCCCTTTTAGCAGAGATGTCAGGTGGGATGGAGTGGGATGGCCAGGCCGTTTGCTGTCCTACGCTCTGGGACTGTCTCTCGTCCCTTTACAATTCTCTGGACACGGTTCAGGCTTCCCTTACCATGCAGCTGGGCTGTGCCCTCCGTGAAGGATCCTCCTGAGCCATCTCCAGGGTGGGTTGAGCCAGCACTCCCAGGAGTGCATCTTTGCATTCCTCCTCTTTTATCCTCCCAGCAATCTGCACAGCCTGGCCCGGCCCCAGCAAAGCTGGAACCCAGCTCTTGGCAGCACCAGTACTGTGCCAGAGCTCACAATCCCTGCCTTCCTGGTATCCATGGCCCTGGTCCACATCACCTCTCACTTTTAGCATGGACACCCAGTGATTTTTTCCATCAGTCTCCTGCTGAGCCTGGTGAACAGGGTGGGTGTGGGGTGCCCCAGTTCAGCTGATGCTTCAGGTGATGGCTCAGGTGATGGGAAGCAGAGGGTACATCTTCCATCCACAGGCACCAGCAAACTGGAAGGAATTTCAAGCACTGGAGAGGACAGGGTTTTGGGATTTAAAACAATCTCAGCAAACTGGAAGAACCATCCAAAAAAAGATCCAGGTTGCACTGAGGGTGGAGTAACTAACCCCACAAGCCACCCGGGAGGCATTTTGCCCTGCAGGCAAAGGACCCATTTGGCCTCCTACACCGGCACAACCTTGCCATCCTGTGCTGAAGCCATCAGCTGTGACATGGGGACAAATGTGCATGATCCACCCTAGGGAAACTAGCTTGGCAGCCAGGGGCCTGGGGTCTAGAGCAGGAACACAAGGCATAGACACGAGCCTGTCAGGAGCCTGGAAGGGGCTTGCTCCTGTGAGCATGAAGGAAAGTGGATTCTAGAGATCCCAGAGGACTTGAGGCTCCTCTTGGTCCCCAGCCCCTCACGTGTTTTTTGTGCAATCTGCTGGAGACTGCATCACATTGAAGCCCATTAGATCTATTTTCTGTAGCTGAATAATTTTAATTTTCTAGTCAGTTACCTTTTAGGTCTCTCTTTCCTCTTTTTTTTTGCATCTTAATTGCTTTTTCCATGTATTGGTGCTCCCCTGACATTCCCTCCCCTCTCCGGCGTGCCTGCTGTCCTCCCCTACCCTCTCCCTCCCTCCTGCCTGTCTCACATGCCTAACCCCCTCCAAGGCTGTTGCAGCTGCCCCCCTCCAACTGCTCTGCATCATCGCAGCAGTGGCTGCAGCCACGTGAGATGTTGTGCCGAGGAGCTCTGTCCTTCCCGGCAGGAGATGGGCCCTGGGAGCAAGGGTAGGGCCAGCTAAACAGCAACTGCGTGTACTCAGGCTGAGGGCCACTCACATCAGGTTTCAGCAGGTTCCCTGTCGGTACTGACAGACTTTGAGACATCTTTTCCCAGTTCCCCTGGCCCAGCCCCCTCTCTGAGCAGTGCTGCTGTATCCCAGCTGGGAGTACAGGCAGCCTGCCTCCAATTTCTCTGATGCTGGTGGCAGAAACAATGCCCAAACTGCATCAGAGCTGTCTCGCCCACCTAGAAACAGAGATAAGCTGCTGTAAATCTCCTCCCAAGACAGGAGAACACCTGTCTTGCAGGCACATGAAACCACGGAGAGCAGCATTTTGTGCCTGCAAGCAAGCAGCACGTAGCACACCATTATGCCAGGGTGTGCTCAGGGAACTGTCTGCAGCTGCACCAGGCACCACATATCCGAGCTAAAGAAGACTTGGGGGCTGAGTAGCCGAAATACAGTGCCAAGATCCCCCAGGAAAGAGGGGATGGAGGGGCATTGCCTGTCACTGCCAGGCTAGGGGACAGTGCTGTGTTGGTTCCTCCTCTAGCCTTGACTGGGTACGTTTTCCCATCCCTATTCCAGCTGTGGGCTGCTGACACCATGTCCTGAAACTCGGGACTTGCACATGGCATCCACAGCAGATCCTGCACCCTCTCCACCCCCAAGGAGATGATATTGGCCTCGCATCCTGCCCGGGGCTCTGCTGTTAGCAGGGAGGTTGCACCGTGCACATCCTGCTCAGTCCCCCCCTGGGGCAAGAGGGGCATCCCCAGGTTTGGGCAGGAGCTCCAGTTTCGGTGCCTTGTCCTACACTCGGTGTCCAGTCTCCTGCTAATTTCCATGCCTTTAGACCCATCCATCTGCAAGGCAAGAGGTCCCTGCCTTTGCTGGAGACCCCTGGGCACGGTGAGGTGACAGGAGGCAGCCGGTTCCTGAGCCCTGGGTCTTGCCCTGTCGGGCAATGCTTCCCCTCCTTTCTTTTGAGGAATTTCTCACAGCACGGCTCAGTTTTATTTTTTTCTGCAGAGACACAAAGCAAAGGAGATCAAACCTCAGGCACACACACACTCCCAGAAATCCGCCTGCCAGCAAACCTGGGTGTGGAGCCGACTGCATCCCTGGCACAGGAAATCAAAGGTGGCGGCTGATATACAGCACAGCGCCGAGGTCAGGGGTCCCTTTGCTGTCAGAAAAACGGGGCAAAAGGGAACAGCAATAATCAGATCACTCAAAAGCCTCGTTTATGTTTCACCTGGTTGCAGGGCTCCCTTCCCTGAGTGTAGTGTCTCACACTCAGCTCTCCCCGCTTCGCTGCCCGAGGCTGGGAGCACAAGGAATGGGGAGCACAAGGGAGACAGAGGTGCCAAAATGTGCAGGAGACAGAGACATCAGCAACTCTCGGGCTGCTGGGGCTGGCAACTGGCGGCAGTGACCTGTTGTACCTCCAGACAGCCTGTTGGAACAGGGAGGATGCGGAAATGTGCTTGGGGTGTCTTTTGGAGGAAATCCTGTGCCAGAGATACCAAGCTAGCCATGGATCCCCAGAGTCAGAGCCTGCCCCTTGGAGCCTGCCCTCCCCGAGCAGCCCGAGCTGTGTGCCATCACCAGGTCTGTTTTTCAGAGGAGAAATGCAAGGTCTGACGTTTCTCCACTGGTAATAAACAGGGAGCTTATCTCTGCCTTGCACTTTGCTCCGAGCCAGACCTTTGACACCCTTGTGCATGCAGCCTATGACTCAAAATGTCACACGGGTCTGTGGCAATTCTTATCTCAGCTGTGAAAGTGACACCACCGGGGCCACGAGACCCATCTGCATGCAGCACCCAGGGCTGGCTCAGCCCTCCTCTTTGCCCAGGAGAGACCCGTGGCCACTGCTGCTTCTGATTAGTTTTGCTTTTCTTGCTAATAAGGGGCCAAGCAGTGATCTCTCACAGCAGCTGTGTGCTGGGCAGGAGTGCTGGAGAGCAAATGACAGCCAGTGGTTCAGGGGGGTGTAGGTGGCATGTGGGATGACAGTGGCTGCACAGGCTGTGCTCCGCTGGGAGGTTGGTGGGTGCACAGCAGCACCGGGGAGGATCACTGTGCCGAGGTGACGGTGCCCGGGAGACTATGGCTCTGTGTGCTCCTCTGTACCTTTGAAGAAACGCACCAGAGAGGTTTAGTGTGTCTGTGTGTGGTAAGTGGAGCAAAACATTCAAGCAACAGGCTCCATTAGGCTGGGGATGCATGTTTGGGTGCAAAGAGATGCTCTGGCAATGCATTTAGGCAGTAAGGCTGTATTACAGGGAATGTGGGTGACAGCTTTTGCATGCACAGTTGGTGTGGGATGTGGTGTGAAAGGCTTTTGTCAGGTGTCTTTTCACGCTTTGGGGGGGGGGGCAGTGTTTGTGTAGCAATTGTGCCTTTGTACCCCCACAGCAACACATGGGGCAGAGTTTACCCCTCATAGCCCTCCCTTGCAGACAGGACAGGGTAAACCAAAGGTATCACGGTTCAGATGCTGAACAGGGCGTCCTGTCTGCTATTCCTTAAAAATAAGCGGCATTTTATATTCAAGCGCTGGCCTCATTTCTAAAGCCCTATTAAAAAGAAAAAAAAAAAAAAAAAAATGGACAGACAGAAAAAAGGCCAGGAGGAATCAAAAGGCGAAGCCGACAGGGAAGTGCAGCCCTCTGAAGAGGACACGTCTCATCTGAGCACAGCACTTCAGACGCAGCTCACGAGCCCTGTTAAGCAGCAGACATCTGAGCGCTCCGGCTGGTGCAAGAGCTGGTTGGGATCCGCTCCCGCCACATCCCAGAGAGCGAGCCCCTGGCCCCAAGATCCTGCTCATCTGGGTCCAGTGGGATGGGACAGGGAGCTATTGACCAGTCAGGGCTCTGCACCCTCGCCTCGGGTCCCTCTCCCCAGCCTAGCCAGGTGACTCTGGGGGTAGAAGCCAGCTAAGCCCGAAACACTTTGGGAGAGGCAGGTAAATAACGCAACCACAGCCTGAGACCCTGCACAGCTGGAGACCAAGGGGGTGTCACTGAGCTGGTGGAGAGCACGGTGGTGTCACACAGGCCAACCCCACATAGCTGGACAGGATCCTGGATGCCAGGCAGTGTTAGGAGAGGGCTTCCAGGGCATGGACTTACTTGCTGGTGTGCCCTGACAGCCCCTCCAATTGTCTTAGAGGGACCTTGCAGCTGCCACAGGTGACACACACATCTGCCAGCCAGAGGTGTGCCCAGGAGGGCTGTGTTAGCTGTGCAAGGACATGGGCAAGGAGGATGAGGAGGGGTAAGAAGGATCCATCCTTGCCAAGGCCAATATGGGGCGTGGGTCTGTAGCTGGGGTGCTGGAACCCTGGAGCAGAGCAGCGTGCATGGGTGCCCTCCAAGCAGGAGTGGGGAGATGGGAAAAATTAAGAGAAGGAGAAAGTCTTTTGGGGGAGATGGTTCATCCAACCCATTTTAGCCACTGCTGGTAGAGACAAATCACTCTCTAGGCTGTTCTTTTCTCAGTGCAGGCATTCAGTCTCACACTGCCCTGCCACCCTATTCCCTTGCCCATCCCACACGATGGCACCGTGGGGCCAGGGTAGGGGAAGGCACAGGTCATCCTGCCCTCCCTTCTTCTGCAACGCCAGATCCACAGGCACTGCCACAAACCCTGGAAAACACTGCCCGCGCCGGTCCCATCACATCCCCGACACTCAGGCAGTCGGCGGTGCCATTTAAATATCCTGGGCAGGACGGATTCTGATTGCTTTTATTATCAGGATAATCTATCCCTCTGATTTCAAGAGACCTCCTGCAGGTTTGTCCTAATATCGCTGAAAGAAGAGCTTAATCCACGGGCTGCGTTGCCGCTGTGGAATACGCTCGGCATTCCTGCATTCCTCCGGTGTGCACACGCCCACCTGAGCGCTAATGTCACCCAGGAGCGGCTACGCACAGCGCATCGCAAAGAGGAAGGAGCCGCTGTGGAAAAGTCTGCCTCCTGCTTTCATCGAGCAGTGGATAATGAACTGTTTTTGCAGCCTCCCAGCGACTTCACAGGCTGTCTTGCAACCGAGGAGCCAGTTATTTTCCAGCCGGAAAGGGTCAGCCCCAAAGCAGATCCATTTCCTTGTATAAGTAGCTGTTTTCTGGTTTATTGCTGTTTGTCCTCACGATCCTGAGAGCAGGCATCAAGAGCAGCAGGTGAGAGGGAATGTCTGCTCTCTGGGCTACCGTTTTCCCAAATATTGCTCAGACTTACAGTATGTGTCACAATGACGAGACATGTTTTGGGCCCAGGAGCCCCTTTTTAGCTTTTAAAGGGAAGAATGCAGAGAGAAAGCCTGGAGCATGAATGCTGAAGCCAGACTCCCTATCCAGAAGTCAGTCAAGGAGCCCATTTCTCATCAAACCCGAGGAATGTGAGTGGGAATGGAGGTAACCTGTGAAACAGTGAGTAAGAATGGTCTGCTCTGCACCATGATGCATACCAAAATAAAGCTGGTATGTCAGAGGATGGGATCCCATTGGAGCAGGGCCAAATTACATGGGAGAAGGATCTGAGGAATAGAAACAGCAAAAAGCAAGCACCACTGTCCCATAGGGTTAAGCTCAGAGGAGTCTGAGGTTCATTTTCAGAAATGGCCTGAGCCAATGCCCTTCCTTTTCTCTCCCTGAAAAACAGATGTTTCCGCAAGAAGGAAACATCAATTTCTGGCCCACTTTAGCATCTCTCCGTTCAAACACGCTGCTGTTCTTCTCCAGTTCATCTGCAGGTGCCCTCAGCTGCAGTGTCCAGACCTGGACACAGCTCACACAAAGCAGAATTGCAGATTTCAATGGCTTACATCCAACATCCAGCATTAATGCCTCCCAGGAGGTGAGCTGCCCTTTTTGCTAAACCATCACACTATTGACTCATGCTAAGTTAGTCATCCATCTGAACCCCCTGATCCTCGCCTGCCATCCTGCTGCCTCTCCAGGCTCTCCTGTCTATGCATTCATGCATTCATTTATCCCTCCCAAATGTGGTACCCTGTGCTCTCTGTACTAAATTTCATCTGCTGATTCCAGACACTCTCTCCAATCCATCCCCGTTGTTTTGAATTCTGAGCCTGTACTCCGAAGTTCTTGCGGCACCCTCATTAATACACAGCCCTGGACTTATTTAGCAGATGCTGATATCAAAATGCATATGATTACTCCCAGTTAGCAAAGAAGTGTATCTCTTTAGCCAGCAGGAATGTTTTTATTTATAAATGCCTTGGAAAAACCTTCAATTGCTATCACTCACACTGATAAAAATCCGGTGTAATAACTATTGACTCTAGCAAAGATACTTCAAATTTATCCTGGTAAGTATTTGAGGGCAGAGTTGGTCCCATTCTTGTCACCTACCCAGCAGCTGGTCATAACATCGGTCTCTGAAATGCCCGCAATAGGTGGAGCTATTTATCCTCGCTCCCCGATGAGGGATAATTGTTCTTTCTTTTTTTCCTTTTTCTAGTTCCTGTCTAAGCTGTTCACAGGAGAGCTCTCTGAAATGAAAAACAACCATTACAACAACAACCGGGAAAAAAAAAAAGACCCACCAACAAATCACACAACTTAATAAAAAAAATAAAGGAACCCATAGCTCTGGAGGTGTCACTGGGTAAATTGCAATCAGCTGCTGCTCAGAAAAATGAGGCTGGTGAAAGAGCTGAGCTCAGTCTGGGTGCGCTTGATGAGATAACACACTCTCTAAGATATCTCTTGCTATGTTGCAGCAGCTTTAAAATGCATTTCTTTCGATACAGAGCTATTCGTGGCAAACATGCCAGCAGTGCCTGAGCAATGGTTCTCAGTGTTCGGTGCCCTGCCTTGAGTCTGCACGAGAGAGGATTTTGATGAAATGGTGGTAGCAGGAGGCAGAGAGGAAGAGGTACGGCTGAGGAGGGTTTGTGTGCTGGAGGAGCCCAGCTCAGCACCGAGGTTTGCCGACATGGGCCCTCTTTTGCCAGTGTTTGAGCATTTGCTGAAGATGCAGCAGCCACATAGCTCAGGGACTTCCCGAGCAAGATAGAATTCCCATGTAACTGCGAACTTCTCTTTTCTATCAAATTGGCCAGTCTTCCCTTCCATCCAGGTAAGTGTTTAGCATCCATGACCAGGATGCTGAACATCTGCTACCTATTGCTGGAAGTATTTCTTATTTACTTTGGAACCTGGCTCCACCCAGCTTCATCCAAAGGATCCTACCCATCACACTAGAAGAGATACCTTGCCCACCTCATTCATGTCTTGAATTTATAAGGAATTCCCTTACCCCCTCTCACATCCTGTGGGTTTGACCAACCTTGTCGCAAACCACAGGCTTCCAGCCCATCACACTTATCTCACAGGCTGGTGTTCCTGTAATTAGCAGCTGTAAAAAGGCCATCACTTGGAACAAGATTAATCAGCCCAGTGGAGAGGATTCAAGAGGGAGCAGGCAGGAGCCAGGGAAACCAAGGGGAGTGCATGCCCAGGCTGTGTGTGAGGGAGGTCAGAGCCTGGCTCAGCTGCCCAGGATGCCCAGGTGCATGGTTGACACCAGGAATCAGGAGCAGGGACCTCCCTGTACTCCATCGTGGCCACACAGCATCCGATAATTCACCCTGGGAGATGGATTGAAGATGGATGTGGGCTGGCTTAGCTGAGCATCTCATGGGGCACCGAGAGGACGGGGGATGTGGGAAAGGAAAATCCAGGTGGTGGTGGTAAAGCCACACTAGGACTAGCCCACGGCAGGCCAAGAGCAGAGAAACTGGCTGGGGTGCCAAGTAGTGATCCTGAATACCCCAGCACTCCCATCTTCACAGCACCAACCCCACGGGATCCAGCCGAGCGCTGGTCTGTGTGCCAGGTCAGGAAAGGAGCATTTATAGTCACCCATGATCAAGTGAGGGATAGCGAGGAAGGAAGGGCTGAGCTGTGTCTTTGCATGGTGGCAAACACCCTCCTCCCAGCATGACAGGTCCCTTCTAGCACAGACAAACCCACTCCAGACCCCATTGTTCAGCCCCACACACCATTGAACTCCCCTCACCCCACGCTGGGGGGGAGACCCACGTCATGCATCAGCCACTGGGATATGAATGTGTCAGGGTGGGAAAGGGAACCCTAATTCTGCAGGCTGGGATGGGGGGACACCAGCAGAACAGTCACTGCCTGCAAGGACAGGAACTGCAGCCCCAGACTCTCATCCTACTGGTTTCACAGCCTTTCCTATCTCCCTCTCCTTTTTCTCCCTTTCTGACAGCGCCCAGGCACAGGAGGGAGGGGGTCTCCCTCCAACACACACTCCAGAGAGCTCTTTTCATTCTGCATTTAAAAGTGAAAGAAGAAAAGGCAGAGCAAACCTGTCTCGCACGTAATCCGCTGCACAAATGCCAGCTCTCAGCAATCGATAGCAAACGCTCCCGGAGGGCTGTTTTCATTTCATAATATTTATTGGGTTGCTTTATTGTCAGAATCATTACAGTTCAATGTACTGCATGGATTTTATGCCAGCTGCGCTTAGTTTGTCTTGTTTTTAGCACTCCACATGCCTTATGTGGGGCTGTGGTTGCACCCAGGCTGGGACTGCTCCTCATGCAGAGTCCTCTGTGCAACGTGGGGCAAGTTACCAGCTCTCTCCATGTCTCTGTTCCCTGCCATCCCTGGATAAACTGCGGCTTGCTGAGCTATCTCTAGGCTACCAGGGCAGGGATGATCTCTGCATATACAGCATCTCTCATAAATGAGTCCTGATCTTGGTTGACCCATTGGGTGTGAAGCAATCGAAGCAACAGAGCCCAAACCACGACGTGATTACAAAGGAACTGTGAGGGAGGGCGTGATGGAGGGAGGAGGGAATGGGCTTGGAGGAGCGATCGCCAGTAGCAGCAGACGTCGTATGTAACATCTGAGAGCAAGAGTTCTGGGGAGAGGGGCTAGGATGGGAACTGGGCCAGGCTAGCCACTGAGTGGAGGAGCTGCCACACTCCTTGTGATGCAGGTGCTCTGCAGGTGCTCACTGGTGCAAACTCAAGACCTGCCTATGTGCCAATTTTCCATGTGTAGACATGACCCAACCAAAGCAGCAGGATGGAAAACACTCCCAGTCTCCATTCCATTGCCACCACTTCCTGGTTTATCAAGGCTGCTCGGAGATAGAGAGGTGAAGAGGAGGAGACCAAAAGGCTCCCTGTATCCCTAATCCTCCCCCAGGACCAGCTGGGCATAGGAACCAGCATGTGCTCAGTGTCACAGCAAGAGGGGCCCTCCCTGCAGCAGGCAAGATGGTCTGTTCCCCTTGAAGAGAGGGGCCCTGGGGCATGAGGAATGTCCTCATCACACTTCATGAGTTCACACAGTCAGGAAATACCTGACCCTAGAGGAGGAAAAGGCCCGGGAAAAGGGCTGCCTGCTTACACACATCCAGTTCAGCTGCTAGCCAGGGTTGGCAGCCTCAGGGAGAGCCTTGGCCAGGGCTGCTCCCAGGCGTCTAGGGAGAGATCAATGCTCTCCTGGGGACAAAGGCTGAACCCAGCAGGGATGTCAGGAGAACTGGAGAAGGATGAGATGCCAAGGCTTTCCCCAAGACGGGAGCTGGAAAGAGAAGCGGATTGACAAGGGACAACAGCATCCCTCCTGCAGCAGGTATTTAGTGCTCACACTCTGCAACAGCCCATAATTCGAGCTGTAAAGGGAGCCCTGGCACTAACTCAGGTTCAATAAACGCCTGCGGGTGATCTGAGGTTCCTCAGGCCCCAGAGAGGAGCACCGTGAGGAATCACCACGAGGAACCACCACGAGGAATCACCGCTGAGATCCCCGCCCTGCTCCAGGCACACAGACCCCAGCCCAGTGCCGAGGGGTGTCGGGGGTCCCCAGGACACAGCACAGGGGAGCTCTCACCCCTGCCATGCCTGTTGCTAACTTTGTGACGGGGTGTGTGTGTGCTGGGAGTCATTATGCCAGCGCTTCAGCAGTTCTCTTGCGTCTCACTTTTTTCAATTACCGCCTGCACGCTGCCTTCCCAATTGCCTGGCGGGCCTTGACTCACCTGCCTGCTGAACATAATTTGTTTTTAATATACGGCTCTGGCAAATTTTCTCTTCCTCCCCCTCTTTTTTTTTTTTTTTTTTCATTAAACAAAATGATAATTTTTTTTCCAACTCACATTTGTAATTAATTCCTAAACAGACGGTGTCTCAGCGGAGCAAGGAGGGCTGAACTAGCTGTCCTCAGGGAGGCAGATACTTAGCACCTACAATTAACCTCGTGTGCACACCCATCCCCGGAGACCAGAGAGACATCTCAGGACGAACCTCTCTGAGGATGCGTTCCGCCCCTACCGTGGCAGAAATACCTGCTGTGGTTGTACAAAGCAGCTCAGCTTGGCTCTGGTCCAGGGCTGCCAGATCTCTACAGGCACAGAGAGCTGTCATGCCATCTCTGACGGGTTCCTCTAAATACAGCTTCACTGTTCCTTGCCTGGCTTTTCTCTGGGGCTTGCAGCCCAGCAGGGTCCGGAGGACAGTTCACACTGTCCATTCTGGAGTTCTGCTACTGCAGCAGGTCTCTGGCTCTATCGGTACAGTGGGAACATGCTCTGGAGAGGCCACTGATGATGGCTGGTTTGAGGTCTGAAGAAGGACAGGGTAAGGAAGCATCGGGTGGCCTGGAAACACATTCTGGAACAAACTCCCTAATTTCTGGCAGCAGCTCAGTTCCTCCAGGGCAAGAGGGTATTTGCAGCCACCACGTTTTACTCTTTTGCATTGCTGGGTGGTAATCACAGTCACTTCTCTGTCCTGGAGGGGCTGAAGTCTCACCTGGAAAATCACAGCCCCTCACTGAGGAAGGAAGGTGATCTGGCACAGAGTCCCACCAAGGTTTCACCAAGCAGGGTGGGGGCTGCCTCACAGGCAGCCCCTCACTCCCAAATCCCCAAGTGATGCTCAACAGCTGGGCCACTACAGGGGAGCCCTTCGTGCCTTCAGCCCACCCAGCTAAGCAGGTGGAGCTCAGGAACAGGAATACTGCATTGGGACCTGCCTCTAATCCCTCTGCACCACGCCTATACCTCTGTCCTCACCAGGGGGTCTGTGATGATAAAGATGCTCCACTTGCAGCCAGGAGAACTATTTGAGCACCAGCAGGACCAGGCAGCTGATTTATGTAGAAATTACTGTTCAAACCCTCTGCTGTGCATGCCAGCAAGGACACAGCAGGACTATGGTGACCTCCTCTCTTACACCCACCAAAACCTTTATGTTTTTAAGAAGGTGCAATAGCCAGAGACCCCCCAAAACACCTTCACGCAGCTTCCCAGAGGAGCAAGAGAAAAAACGACAACACAAATTTCCTTCAAAATGCAAGTCAAGGAGGGAAACAGCTGCTCCTAATGACCCGATCCATCAAGCAAGCATTGGCCCCGTCATTTGCCTCCTAAAAGCTCCTGATCATCAGTGATTATCAAAGCTGGCCGTGTGCATTTTGATCAGGCACAATCAAAGCTGAGTGCAGCTGAAAGAGCCATAAAAGCCTGTGCAGAGCAATTGGTATGGAGACCTGGCTGGGGGTCAGGCTGGGAGCTGGCTGCCCAAGGGCTGGGTTCCTGCACTTACCAGCCTGCAAACAACCAGCTTGCTTTGGTGCTGAATGTAAAAGAGGAGAAAATATGCCGATATCCATGGTGTTTCGCTGAAAATAAACTTAGAAGGGTCTTGGGAAATGGCCTCCGGCACGAGGCTTCCCTGGAGCATTGGGATGTGTGACCCGCAGGAGGGGATAAAATGCATCCCCCAGGTGATGGAGCTGACCCCACGTTACACATACAAACCCCGGCAGGTGAGGCTCAGAAATTCTTTCTCATAACCCATCACCACCCTGCAGGCAGCCCCATTTTGCCTGGCCTGAACTGCAGTGTTTTTCTTCCAGTTGTTCTCTTCCTGGTGGAAGTGTTTAGTTTTTCATTCAGAAGGATTGTGCTGGAGAAATGTGGGTCCAACATTTACTCTAAACTTGCTGGTGCCTTTCATCAGGGCTAAAGTTGGTGCACGCGCGGAGAGATCCCCAGGGCAGCCACTGAGAAAACATCCCACCCTCTCTATCGCAGTTGCTGCCAGGACACTATGGGCTGGAAGACAGTCCATGAAACATGGCCTGTTTTGGTCACTGGATTATTTGAGGCTAATGAGTTAATTTATTCCACGTTTAAAGCCTTGTCTGTGAAGCCAAGTTAATGCAAGGAATAAAATTCACTTGGAAAAGGAGATCTGCATCCACAGCTCAGTAAAAGACTTGGCAAGTAGTGTGGCAGAATGAGCCTGATGCTGCCTGGGCATCTATTCAGTGCAAACACAAATAAGATCACAGTAATTAGCGACTCATAAAGAGATGAATATCGAGCAATTAAATAGGTAGTTTGAGGCGTGCTGGTTGAAACGAGGTCTGTGTGGTGATTGTGGATCAGAGGCTGCCCAGGAGGTGGGTGTCTGGCTGCAGCAACGAGACACCCGGGCACGGAGGCTGCTTTGAAGCACAATTTGCTATTCCTGGTTTCGTGCCCTCAGTTTCGTGTGCCAGGTTAGCCCCACTTCTGCTGAGAGAAAGGTTAGGTTCGAAATGGAAACCTGCTCTGGTGCTGGTGCAGGACTGAGACCACGGAGAAAAAATGATAAAGATTTGCTACTTCTTAGGGAGGGCTCCTTGCATTTCAAGAGGTGTTTGGTGCAGCTCAGAGGTCTGATTTCCAGCATTTCGTCTCATCTTGTTAGAGAGCTTCCAGTTGTGCTAAAGACTGTCCCGTCATTCCAAGATTGTCCACATCTGCTGCATTGCTGAGCTCTGAGAGGAGACAAGCAGAGCTGAAATGGGCAGGCAGAAGAGAAATGCCAGCAGGATTCAAGCTTTTCATGCATTTTCACCACATGGACACGTGATGCTGTGTTGGATCAGAGCACTGCAGCTCTGGCTCCCAGCCCCCCCACCCCGCCCCGTGCCAGGCTCTGGCCAAGCACCATCCTCCCTGCAAGGGGAAAAAAAACCTTGCCCAAGGTCACAGAAGGAGCCAAGAGGGAGGTTATTTCAGGAGCATTAACACATCCTTTAATTAGTGCGTTGTGCTTGTGCCCAGGAGGCTGCGAGTTCCCTCGAGTGAGGAAGAAGAGAGGTGTTAGCAGTCGGGGTGTGGAGGCCAGCACATCGTGCTCGGGGCTGTCACACGCCCTTCACGGTGCCAGGCTCCCTGCCTTTGGGCCAAGCCTGGTGATGGGGGCACAGAGTCCCCTGCGGGGTTAGCAGCGCCTGTAATTAGCAGTTAATGCATTTGACTTTCCTCCGCCGGGCTTGATTATTTCAGTGTGATTAACAGGACCTGTAGGATGCCACTGCAGACACAACATCAGGTGTTCCCTGCCTGCTCTGAGGTGTGGGTACCAAGGCAGGGCTGCCAGTGCTTGTCTCCTCTTGTGTTTTGTGGAGGTCATCATGCTGGGAGTGGTCACGGGCAGCCAGCAACCCCCTGCTCCTGCCCTGAGCTGAGCCCAGCACTGCCCTGCCAGGCATGGGGCTGGTGAGAGCTCCTGCCTCCTCCTGGCACATGATTCCTGTGCTACACGGCCCATATCATTGGGAAGTGTCCCCTAATGTCTTACCTAAGCCTTCCCTGCTGAGTGCCTGCAGTTGGTTTGATCTGTGCCCAGTGGAGGCGATCTCTGCTTATTCCAGTCTTCTTTGCAGCTCCTTTTTATGTAGCTGGACACCTTTCTCCTCTCCCCTCTGCCTCCTCCTGCTGTGGACTAAGATGTCTTTATTTTTGCAAGTATTCCTCAAAGCATGGACTAAGACTTCTGCAAGGTCCTGCCTGATGCACAGAGGGGGCTGAGAAGACAATTTCCAGCCAGTACCACCTCTCCATCTCTGCGGGAGATGTTCCCAACACGCTGGTGCGGAGCAGAGAGGGTGCCAGGACACCGAGAGTGGAGTCTAACTTCTGGCATCCTCTTCCTTGCAGTAAAATGCTCAGAGTTCAGCCGCTGATCCAGAGCCGTTTTGAAATGTTAGGACTGTCATTAACATGATTAAAGCTCTGAGAAAATGAGATGGAATGAGTAGACCTGGTCAGCATGCAGCCCGAGGCACCTTGTGATGCGTAAAGAGCTTTACATCTCTCCCGAAGGAAACAAATCCTTTTCTTTCTCTCTGCATGGACCTGGCCCCAGGAGGACGCTGCACCAAACTGAAATTTCAATCCTGGATGCATTCACCTCCACTCAGAGCTTCCCAGAGAAACTGCGTCTCGTTGGGTAATGGCAGCATTTTTCATGTTGGGTTCCTGTTTTTGTCTGTGGAGATAGGTTATCTCCTGTCTAATGATATTAAAATCACAGCAGCACAATAACATCCCCGTGGGGGTCTCCAGTGTACCTTGTCTGGCTCCCACCATTGTTCCTAGACCCAATGTGTTGGTGATGACTTAAAATCCAGGTGAAGGTGGACAGCCATTCACGTCATTTGGCTCAAAGCTGTGGTCCCACTCCTGCATGGCACTTCAGACTCCCCTCGGAAAAACGTAGGTCAGTATTTTCCCGTCATGTTGTCCTATTGGGGAACAAAAGGGCAGCTTGAGGGGTCCACAGGAGGAACCAAGGCAACGGTCAGCGGGCTTTAATGCACCAGAATTCCGCTGGAAAATCCGTTAGAAAATGTGTAAAGGTCCCCAAAATAAATTGGTTTGAAATGTGCTTTTTTCAGGCTGTGTGGGAAATAAATGATTTGATCCTGGCCAGGCTGGCTAAGAGCAGCAGCAGGACGTGAGCCGCAACCTTAGAGAGAAAAACCCTTGGAGGGAGCTTCCAGCAGGTGTGGCGTTCCCAGGGGCAGTGAGGCCCTGGCTGTCCTGCTGTCCCATCTCCTCTGCCTGGCACCTCCCACACGCACTGGGATGCTGGAAATGGTGCAGCCACGGAAGCTGCAGCCGTGGAAGCTGCAGAACAGCTGGATGTGGGCAGTGCCTGCAGCAGCGCAGGGGAGCGTTTCCTCCCACGGGGCACAGGCTGTGGTGGGAAACGTGCTCTGTGTCCCGATGTGCTGTGCCAGCAGAGCCCTGCCTCACCTGCCCAACAGCCTGTCCTGGTGCACGCATCCACGTGAACACCCACAGACTCCAGACAGCATGATCCAAAACGAAATTCAGCTCTAACGGAATTTCTCTGCTGGCATGGATTGAGTTAGTCCCAGCAGCAGCACAGATGGGAGGTGGGCTCTGAATGGGCTAATTACACCTCCAGAGACGCAGACCTCTGCCTCTGCAAGCTGGGACATCCACCTGGTGTCCCCAGCCATCCCAGGGGACATCTGGCTGGAGAGCCAAAAACACACCCGACCTGTGAGGAGAGAAAAGATCCCAGAGCCGCACATCCCCCTCCCGTGCCTACACAGAGCAGTTTGGGGCAGACCATCCCCAGTACATTTCCATCCCTTTTGCCCTCTTTGGAACTGAACTAGATGTTTCCAAGGCCCACGGCTTAGCGGCACATCCCTGTCACAAAAGCTTTAATGATGCCCTGCTTAAGGGCTGACGCTGTAAGGACGTGGCCAGAGTCTGCACCTCGCAGTGCCAGGCTTTGCAATTTGACAAGCTGCCATACCTAATTGCTAATTAATTAAGATTTGCATATGAAGTTTAATTCAGCTGGCTGCAACCCCCCTGACGGGACCCAGACAGCTGACAAACATCCCTGATGCACCACCAAAACATCTTGGTTCCTCTGCTCAGTCGGGTGAAGTTATTTTAGTTCAGCCACTGGCAGGAGGTATTTCAGAAGCACCATTACTGTAAATAAATTATAAAACTTTAATGGAAATATTTGAGATTTCAGGACTATTTCCTGTCTTGTACTTGGGACAAAAATTTGAGCTCTTTTGTCTCCTTACTGGTAGTGAGAAGCTGGTAATTCCAAGGAGGAAGGAAGGGAAGAGATGTAGATTGGTTTGATAACTTCCAGTAGTTTCATGCTAGTCTCAATTTACTTGTTTGTTTGTCTAAATTTATTCCAGTGTTGAGATGGGACCATTTGGATTCATCTGCAGCTCTCTGGTTTGGAAATACATTGGCAGGCAGTTTCACTTAAATAGCCATTGTTGCTTTTGCCCCCAGAAATTTCTGAGCTGGGAAAGTTGGTTTTTTGTGACTGACTTCGTTCTGCAAATAGTTTTGGTTTTGCTGAAGCAGCATTCTGGGCAAATGAAACGTTTGAAACTCCAGATATGTGGCGTGTAAGTGTATTTCTGTCTGTGAATACAGACATATTTTTATGTGTTTGCTCAATTGTGTTTATTTTAGGCAAGAAGTTGAGGATTTAATATCAACGAGTTGCACAGAGCAAGCTGGGAAGTTTCCATTTTGGATGCTATGGTCTGATGGTGCTGCTCACATCCCACGCTCCCACCACTGTGGCTTAGCCTTTCCCCTGGCTTGTAGTCATGGCCTGGGAGATGCTGGAGGCCCTGAGCACCTCCAAAGGGCTCAGAGGGAGCCCTTTTTCCCAGATTCAGGACAGTGCCCTGGTCACTTCACCCAGACCTGTGCTGTCACAACCAGCTTGGGACCCCTGGAGAATCAGCTACTCGGTTTGTCAAAAAACCCTGGCAAAACAGATGGAGAAAAGCAGCTATACATGATGCAGAGCAGTGTCTGAGCAAACCTAGAGGGTGGCTGGGCACTGGAACAGGTTCCCCAGGGAAGTGGTCATGGCAACCAGTCTGACAGAGTTCAAGCAGCGTTTGGACAACACTCTCAGGCACATGGTGGTGTTCTTGGGGTTGTCCCATGCAGGGCCAGGAGTTGGGCTTCGATGATTCGCTTTGGGTCCCTTCCAGCTCAGGGTATTCTGTGATTCTAAACCCATCTGGAGATGTTCTTCTTCGCCCTGCATGGGTGTGTGAGTGGCAGGTGGCTACAGAATTGCATGGTCCACCTCATGGGTCCCATCTGGGTTTTTTATGCTGTCACACTAACTCTGGTCGTACCTTGCCCGATCATTTTGTGAAGCCCAGGCCTAAATCCCATTTGATTTCTGAGGCAGCCGTGCTTTTTGGGAGCTCTGAATTTTACCTTCTTCAGCAGGAAAACCCCAGAACTGAGATGCACTTAAAAATGTGCTTTTGCCTGGATGGCTGCTTCTGCCCACGGAGCAGGTTGCTCCGGCTCTGAGGAAGATGCTCAGTGACCAGCATAAGCTGTTCCTGGGCTGGGTGAGCACAGGGGGAACAGCTGGAGGGATTTGCTGCCCCAGCTGAAGATTTCAAAATCTTGACAGATTTCAAAAATGCAGCAGAGAGCTGAGGCTGGAGTCTTTTCGACTACCTCCTCAGGATGTTTGGTGAGCGTGAGGCTTGTTGTCCACTTGGTTCTGCTCTTCTGTTACAGGGCTAAACCACCCAAAAACAGAACTGGCTGCTGGTGGGGAGAGACACAGGCTCTACACACAACTGCTTGGGGAGGGGAAAAAAAGGCCTCAGATTTGAATGTAGAGCACCCCAAGATTTTTACAGTGCTGAGGCAGAAATTAATCTGGGTACTGACCTTCCTGCAAAGGACACTGTGGAGCTAAAAGTGAGCTGGGCAAGGGAGAGAAGGACCACAGTGCAGAGAAAGAGACAGTGATGGCTGGGGCTGAGGTTTGATCTCATCAGGCCATCCCTGGCTGCAGTCAGCCCTGGGGGCAAACACAGCCCCCGGAGGTGGGTGCAGAAGAGGTCTTTTCCTCTTTTGTGACACCCCACAGGCAATTCCGTGATGCCTCCAGGCTGCATGGCCAAGAGGCAAATACACCTCTGAACAAAACAAAAGCCTTTTATTTTTCTATCATGCTCCATTTCTAGCCTACAAAGAGGAAAAAAAAAAAGTGCCTTTTTTTCTGGGAATTTTCTGACCGACTCCAGCTGCCTCCCCCATTTGGCTGCAGCCAGCAACAGGCTTAGAAATTCCAGGTTTAATTAAAACAATCTTTTATGTTCCGATGCAAGCCTTATTTCCTCTACCTGGTGAGGAATGGCTCTTGCCTCAATCAGCATTTGAAGTCTGAGATTGCTGCGCTGAGCAGAACGGCGGCCACTTTCTGTTAATTAAAGCTCAGCTCGGGGCGCTGCTGCCCGGTCGCTCCGAGAGCAGTTCCCAAAGTTTGTCTCCAGCCTCGCAGGAGCAGCAAAGGGACAGGGGGATGCAAGGGGAAACCTGCTGGCTTCCATCCCGTTCTAGTGATTTCCAAACCAGAACATATATAATTTATTTGGTTGGGGTTTTTCCTCTGATAAGAGAGTTTTTACAGCTGTTTGGAGAGCCTGTGTGAAAGGGATGGTATCTCTAACTGCACACTCTGACTTGGCATTGTCAGGAGTTTTACTCTCCAGTTGCATTTCCATTCCCAGCAGGACTTCTCCCTGCCCCATTTCTGGTTTCCCACTGGGTGCCAGAGACTTCTTCTCGTTGTGATGTCTGGGAGGTCCTTCTGCTCCAGATGGTTCCTATGCGGGACACTGCTGTCCCCAGATATCTGGGAGCTGTATTTGTGGGAGCAGGGCATTTCCCAGCGTTCAGTATGAGGAGGGGAAGGTAAGAATTTCTCCTGGCTGGCAGATGGCTCCACCATGCCAGCTAGAATTAAGGCTGAAATGATGGGATCACTAAAACGAGATTTACAATAGTGGAATAAAGTTACTGAAAGACGAGTACAACTCCATGCATTATTAAGAGTGCTTAACAATAAAGATCCTCACTGCATCAGCACCTCGTTTAGCTTCTTTCTTCTCCTCACATAAAGCTGTAATCTCTCTCTATTAATGTAAGACCCAGTTTCTTTCTATAAAACAACTATTTCTCTTCACCCGTCTCCAGCAGGGGAAAGTGAAGGTGGAAAGAGTTATTTTGCCTGTGTTGTCCCACGTGGAAATGTCCTTGTCCTACTCTTTTTCCCCAGGCATTTGGCAGCCCGTGCAATGACAGGAGAGTCAACCCTGCTCTTCCCAAAGGTCTCTTGCACCCACCTGTACCAGATACCCTCAACAAGGGGTCCCTGGCTCCAGCTCACACTGTGCTCCAGCCTCCTGAAAACACCATTCCTTAACATTTGTCATCAAGGGGTGAGAAAAACTAAAGGCTTTCAAACCTAATGGTCATCTACTAACAGCCCCAAGGACCTTTGTCTGAGGGTAGACAGGGGTGCTCATGCAGGCAAACCAGAGGGTACTTCCCTCCAGGTGGTGGGAACCTGGATGGGCATCCGCTGACGCCTCCAGCATTTGGGGAGGATTGCACGGGACTGTGGGGAAACTCTTCTAGTTTCAGCACAGAGTTTGCTGGGTGGTGGATTTGCCCCCTTGGTGGTCAACTCAGACCCAAAGATGCTCATGCCAGGCAGCTGTGAGCCTTGGCATGAGCAAGGTGTGGGCACACAGCTGGTCTTTCAGAACAGGTTTCTGCCTTCTGGCCTCAGGATCTCGGGGTTCTATTTCCAGTTTCCAGCCACAGACCAGGGGCCGTGTGAAAGAGAGGCCAGAGGAGATGAGTCAGTGTCCTGTTCCTAGGGTGCACAAATAACCCATGCCCAGGTGGGGAGGACTGGCAGAGCTGAGGCCAGTGCTGGCCATAGGGATCACAGCCTTGTGGAGTGCTCCAGGGTCACACTGAGACCAGAGCTCGCTCTCCCCACAGCCTCATCTATTTTTACCACAGGGGAAAGGGCGAGGAGCTGGTTTCCAGAAATGTTTGCGACATGTGGGATGTCACTCCCCTCCAGCGTGAGCAGAGCAGCTTCTCCAGCAGACAACAGCCCCACCAGCAGCTTTAAATCAGCTGGAGTTTCCTGTAACTGAGGAGCTAACAGGATCCTACATCACTCTCCCAACAACTCTTCACAAACACTCATCTCTCTCCCTGCCAGCTGTGGGTTTGGCAGCTTCATTCCATCTTATGCTGGTTCCCGGTGTCCAGGTGTGGCTGTGTAAAGCCACTGTCACAGCATAAACTCCCCACTTCACCCTGCAAGGGCTGCAATAAGCCCCCAAGGTGATGCCAGCCCACCCTGCTGCTCTCAAAGGAGAGGGAATGACCATGCAGGGTTCTGGACGTGGTCTTGCAAGGTCATTCTGCCTCGTGAAGCACCAGCTCTGGTGGGAACCTGGATAGGGCAGGATCTCCTGCATTGGTCTACCCAACTGTGTCCCAGAAGAACGGGGAAATTTTCAAGGCTTCTGGTGATTGTCTTTGATGAAGTTAGACTCATTTCGGGTGGGTTTGGGTAAAGCAGGGAGGAGCAATGCTTTGTAGCTGCAGAGAGGGAAAGGGATTTCAGCCACACACTTTGCCATGTACGTGGGCAGGCAAGGAGCACGTGGCAACCCTGTTACCACTGCCCAGTGACCTGCCTGTCACTCCTTCAAGCCTCCATAAGTCACCTTTGTGTTGAATTTGTTTCCTGACCAATTTTTTACCAGTTTGGCCACACCATTAACTACTCCCTCAGCTTTCTGAGTGTGTCAGAGTCCACGCAAACCTCCATGAAACACGGGGTAACTCGGGGTGCCTCTCTGGCCCTCCTCCTTTTCAAGGCTTAGCATAAGCTTTTCTCTAGACCAAACAGATCTTTCTAAGCAGAACTTTTCCAACTAGATTTTTCCAAGCAGAGCCCTGCCGGCAGCACAAACACCCCATTCCCTGAAGCACCAAGGCAGCTCTGCACTGCAGAGCCTGCAGGGAGCCTCGAGCTGGCACTTCCCTAGCCAACTCCATCTGTTCTAGGGAGAGCCTGCAGCAGCACCCAGATGCTGTGCTCCCCACCTCTGCTGCACAGCCCAGTGCAGAGATAGGTCAGACAGATCTGCAAGAGAGGCAATTGCAGAGGCACCCTCCGACACCAAATACACCTGGAAGGTTTATATTGGCCTCTACATTCTCTGGAAAGTCGTTGAAGGGCTTCTCTATCCCTAAATATTCCTCAGAGGTCCCCTTGCCGAGCACAGGCCAGGTCTACCCTACTTAGCGAGCCGGAGCTGTTGTCAGAGTTGACACCGCGTAAGATTTACTCCATCCTGCGTGAAAGGAAAGACCAAACCCTCACATCTGAGTTAATGAAACAGTCTGAGGAGACAATAGTTCCTGGCGCTGCGAGAGCTTGCATTAGTGAGCTGGGGTTATGGAGAGCTCTGATCAATAAATATGTTGCCACAGCTTTTCGGAGCATCCATCACTTGTCAGGAAATGCATTTAGGCTAATACCTGCAGAGGGCATAAACCAGCCATAGGAATTAAAACCTGCCACATGCCAAATGGTAATGCACAATTTAATGATCACAGGATCTGATAAATAAGCAAAACTGTGAAATGAATAAATACACTCTGGCATCAACATCTGCAACCCAACCCGACCACATTTAGAGTCTCAAGATTAACCTGCAAGGTGCTTCTCTGGTCTCATCTGTTTTCAGCACATAGGCAGCAAAGGCAGCAGCCTGAAACCCTTTCCCAGGAGAGCCCAAACGACTTTCAGAACCACTTTCAGTGTTTCTTGTCACCTCAAACACTGGTGTAAGTAGGAAAAGAGCAGGCTTCCCGTGGAGGAAAAGCTGCAACAAAAGTCACAGCAATGAGCTCCACTCCACAACTCTGCCGGGCAAAGCCATGTAGGGAGGGACTGAAACTGCAGCAAGGAAAATTTAGGCTGGACAGCAGAAAAAAAGGAGCAGAGGTGAGAACTGAGGGGGATTTTAGGCAGAGGAGAGAAGCAGGGCAAGCTAAGGAGAGCTGATCATGGGACCAGAGGCTCCACAGAGCCTCTCCAACTCATCTGCCTCCCCATCAGGTTCATCCCATGCTTCTCCCAGCATGACCAGCACTGCCCAAGGCTCTCACTGCATTGCCCAGGAGCAGGTAGGACCAGGCAGGAGGAAAGGAACAAGTCCTGCATGAGAAATAACCCTCAAGAGAACAGAATGAGAGAAAGACACTGCTGAGCATGCTCTCCTGTCCTGCTCCAGCGCTGATCCAGGGGAGGGCTCAGCATGGAAAAGGAAGGATAAGCAGCATGAAATTAAGAAAGGGAAATTTTCAGGTCTGTAGCAAGAAAAAAACTTCCTGACAGGAAGATTTATGAGGCTGTGGAGAAGGTTTTCCCCAGGAAAGCCTTGGACATTTGAAGCTAGATTAAACAGTGGATCCAGGGATGCAAACAGGGAAAACATTTGTACTGCAGGAGAGTTGGACTAGAGGGAGCTGAGTAAGGCACTGCCCACTGTTAATTTATTCCTGATCTCTTGTGTTATCTATTCATGCTCTGCAATGACATCCATCATCTGATTCTCCCTGGTCCTTGAGAACGTGGAAGGTGGCCTCCGTGGCCAGCATGGATCAGGGATCATTAAATATCCCTTTCTGCCAGCTTGAAGACCAGCTAAATCTCCTTGGCATCTTCAGGCAGCTCAAGCACAGCCCTGCAATTGCCCTGACAAGGCACGGTGGTATGTGCTGCTGAGCCCCGTAAGATGGCCAGCAGAGCTGCAGCAGCACTTCAGCCAGAGCTGTTATAGTGCAAGGAGATGTTGGGAGTAGGTTTAGACTAGATATTAGGAAAAAAATCCTTGCCATGAAGTTGGTGGAACAGGTTGCCCAGGAAAGCTGTGGATGTCCCATCCCTGGTAGTGCTCAAGGCCAGGCTGGATGAGGTTCTGATCAACCTGATCAGAGCCTGGTCTAGTGGGAGGTCCCTGTCCCTGTCCATGGCAGGGGGGTTGAAACAAGATGGTCTTCAAGATCCCCTTCCAACCAAAACCATTCTGTGATTCTGTGAGCCCAGGTCAGCTGCATTTTAGGCAACCTCCAGGTGTCTAGGCCAGAGTCACTAAAGGCAAACAGGTACAGCAACACTGAAATTTCACAGGGACAAAAAGAAAAGGACCACACACCCTTTGGGATTAGGGTGAGGCACCTGTTCCTCAACCCCGGGGCTGAAGTCATCATCTCAGTACAAACCACTGGATAGACACTGGAGGCTGTCACTCCGCACCATCTGGACCGCCTCTTTCTCCTGGGACTCCCCACGTCAGGATCTGTCCTGCAGCTGCCCTGGGCACAGCCTGGGGTGGACAAGGCCAGCACATGGACCAGAGAGCTTTGCTGAGCATGCCTCAGCTGGCTGCAGACCCTCACAAGCAGCCCACAGCCCCACAGCCAGCCTCTGCTTCAAGCTTGGGCAGGAAAGCCCAAGCAAAGATGTGGGGCAGGGAATTCAAGCCCACGTGAGCACAGCTGCCTGAGCCACTGGGGACACTGTAACAGCAGGGGTTCAGCAGTTCATGCTCTCTAATACTTGTGCTGTTGCTGGTCACAGCTCACTGTTAGAGCGTGAGGCCCTGAGGGAGCTCCTGGCCTGATTAAGGGCAGCAGAAAGTCTCAGGTGTGGCTTCGCTGCCCGCCAAAGTGCTGAAGCTATGTTGAAGCCAACACACCGTCCTGCCTGCACCCTTTGAACACCATTAGTCATACCAAGGCACAGTGAGCCCCTTCATGCAGCTGCTCCGTGTGAAATGAACCTGGCATGCCCCACACCCCCCAAAATACTTATTTTAGCCGGATCACTGCCACTGCTTGGCTCACCAGGCGGTCACAAGAGCACTGGTGGTGGAGGATACAATGGGGTGGGATTGTGCTTGGCGGGAGGGCAGTACCTGACAATCCTTCCTCAGTTTATGATGTACCACTGCTTCCTGCAGCCAGTACCCACATGGTCTTTCAACAAATCTGTGCCTCCTTGCTACCTCTGTAGGACACTCTAAGGAACACAAACCTGTTTTCCCTAAAGATCCTGTGAAAACTGAGAGAGAAAAAGTTGAAAGAAATATCTCAATCCCCACGTGTGGGGCTCTGTTAGCCAGACTCACTCACACTCTTTGGCCACTTGCTTGCCTTCCTTCAGGGGTCACACACCTCATTTTGCAAACAGCCCCCCACACATACTTTGCAATGTCACCTCCAATTCTCACAGTAGCCTCTCCCTGACTCGATTATATCACTGGCAGTGTGCTCCCTGATTAGCTCTCCTGCTGCAATCCCCAGGACAATTCTGTTGCAGAGTTATGGGTGGTTAACAGCTCCCTTGCCTGATCTCCATTAGGATGGCAGTCTGCTCCATAACCATCCCTTCCCAGCCTGGGAGAACAGACAGGGCAGAAGCAGGCCCTGACAAGGGACAGTGCCATCAGGGCGACAGTCACTATCAGATTTCCAGGGGAGGTTTGCTTTTTCCCATGCAGTTCCACTCTAAAATTGATTTTTGACTCCTGAGGGTGTCCATCTACCTGAAAGGTCAGGATGTCCACCCCTTGGCCTCCTCAGCATAACTCACTGCCAGGTGAGCTGCAAAGACTGCAGCCCCTGTGCGTGGCTCTCTGTCAAGTCCCCTTCCAGACTGTTCCACCTATGTGGAATAATTTGTGAAAGCCTCTTTTGACACCATGTAATCAAGCAGTGATATGTAAGAGGGAGCTCTCATCCCTCGCTCCTGCGTCGTGACAGGTGACGAATTAGGAAAAATTATAACCCAGCGCAGATTCAAATGAGAAAATTGCACCCTGTCTTTCCAGGACCCTCATCACTGCAAACACAGGAGTGCTGCCTCGCCTCCCAGCCTCAGCCGGGAACAGCAGAAGGGAGATGGGTCTGCCAATATCTTCGCCGGCGTGGCCCCAGGGCACATACGCCCACCACAAGACAAAAACCGGGCGTCGAGCTCGCGCGTCCCGAAAGCACGCGGCATGGCCATCCCCGATGCGTAGCGGTGGGAGGGGAAGGGAGCAGCCCCAGCTCTCCGTGAAGCCTGTGGAGCACGAGGTGGAAGCAGGCGTTCTGCTGCCGTGCCCTCCGTCATGCCCGCGCCGCCGGGGCGCGAGCGGGTTGGCGGCGTGTGCACCCTCTCACCGCGCAGCCCCGGCGCCCCAGCGGCGCGGGAGTGAACAAACCTGGAGACATTAGCGTGGAGCACAAACGCGGAACAGACGTTCCAGCAAGCACCACCCAAAAAAATACGTAATCGGGAAATAGATAGAGGACGCCTGTTCCTTTTTACTTCATTTCTTTTTTCCCTGGAAAGTGGTGTCATGAGCCTGAAGGCCACGCCAGTGGCTTCCTGCAATGCCTCGGCGTGGTATGGGTGAAAGACCCCCTTTTGGGATGAGTTATCCAAAAACTGGATTGTTCTATTTGACATCTGCTGCAACAGAAGCCAGTGCAAGGAAAGGAGGAGCTCTTCTGTTTCACCATCTTGCAATAATTCAGGATAACCGAAGGGGGAAAAAAACAGAAAGCAACCCCAAAACTCAAAGGAGCAGGGGAAGAGAGAACAGCTCAAAAGAAGAAAAAGAATCAGCCATTCCTAAACACAGTGCAGTGATGCAGCCAAACCAAACAGTAATGATTCATTGACCTGTCTTCACCCTTCGTTTTTCCTATAATGAGCAAAGAAACCACAGAAATGTGGAGCCGAGGTCTCTCCCCACTTCCAAGGAATGGGGGGGAGGATCTATGAAACTCCACTGCCCTTTCATGGGTTTCATCATGGTCCAGCTCCTGTGTGCTCAGCACAGCCCCAGCACCAGACTCCTTGCCCCTCTCACTCATCTCAATTCATCCATTGTGCTTGCTGGGCTGGGCTTGCTTTCCCCCTGTGCTGGGGAGGTGGAAACAGGTACCACAGCCAGGCCTCTGCCCCTGCCTTTGGTGGGGTCAGCTGGACAACAAACACATGTTGTCCCCAGCCAGCTCTGCTCACAGCTCAGCCTGATGTCACTGAAGCCAGCAGGAGTCACCTCCTTGCCAGGCTTGAGCAGCATTGGGTTGGGAGCAAACACACATCCCATTTGGGTGTCCCAGCTGTGCACAAACAGGCAGCACCCTCCATCCAAAAGCCAAGGAGACACAGCTGGGGGCCCCCAGAGAAGGAGGAGACTGAAGACCACGGGTCAGCTGGCTTTTGAACATGACAGAGAGCCCAGAAACCATGGATGGGCTTGTTCTGTGCATACAGCTGCAAAAGCTCACAATGCTTCTACCCCCATCCCAAAGGTTTGGGAGCCCTGGTGCTTCCTGCCTGCAGCGTGGCCAGGGGACAGGCTGCATTCTCACTTCCTGAGCTGCACCACACAGAGTCCATTGGATTGTGCTGAACAGCTTGAAGAGGTGGCAGAGCACACCCCGGGAAGTAGGATGATTCTCCTGTCAATCCTTCTACAGCAAGGGTGGTGGTGGAGTCACCATCCCTGGAGCTGTTCAAGAAAAGACTGGATGTGGCACTCAGTGCCACGGTCTGGTTAACAAGGTGGTGTTAGGTCATAGGTTGAACTTGATGTTCTCAAAGGTCTTTTCCAACCTAGTTACTTCTGTGATTCTGTGAAGGAACAGTGAAGAGCAACAGCACTTTCAACCTCACCGCCTGGACCCCAGCACAGCCTTGCATTCCCAGAGCCCCAGCCACCGCAGTGGCCACCTACAGCCCAGGCCTTACAGGAGAGGAGCGTCTCCAAAGGCTCTGGGATGCTGCCTTCTTCATTTCACCACTGTGTGATGGCAGGGGCTGTCCACCACATCCCCACACTGTGCACCCCCCACTGCCACCCCAGGCAGTGCAGCAGCAGGATGATCCAGCGTCTGCGAAGATGTCTCTGAGTCCATGCTCACTCACTGGTTTGCTATGGGAGTTGACGGGCTCAGAGCCCTCTTTGAAGCCACGATTTGCTGCTCTCTTCCTCCCTGAAATGTTGGCAGCCCTCCAGGCCTTACCAGCAGGTGAGCAGCTCAGAGCCCAGTCAAAGTCCAGGGTGTCCCAAACCACACATTCAATCCAGGGACGGGAAGCTCCATTTCCCAACACAGTTTAAACCCAAGGGTGTTACCTGCAGCCCACCAAACCCCACTAAGGGAGGAATCAGAGCAATGGGGCAGCAGAGAGCTCCTCTCCACAGACACATGTGACTATTATCTGAGTGTGTTATCAAGGCGGGTTTAATCTCAGCCTCCATCCTTGCTTCGAATATCTGCTGCAGTTTCCACACGGCAACAGAGAGCTGGCCTTGCTACCTGTTCATTCAGCAGTCTGGGCCAGGCATTGCTTGGGTCTCACGAGGACTGGTCCTGCCAACTGGCTAACCATGTTCTCTCTTGTTCAAAGCAGCACTCCAGTCACTGCGGCCCTTCAGGGATGTGAAAAAAATTCAATCAGATCCAGCAGCTCAATAACACTTTGCCTTGGACTTCAGCAGATGAGCAGCAGGGACCAGAGGGAGCAGTAAGGGATGCAGGAGAGCTGAAATGGAGTGTTCCTCCTGGTTATATTTCATTTTCATGCTGTCTCTGCAGCTTCTCATTCAAGTCAGGGAGAAAAGAGACAAATTGCTGAAGACAAGCCACTTTACGAGGGTTTCTGTTCCCATTTTGTGGCCCCTGGGGATTCTTCCTGCACTGCCCCCAAGCCTCCTAGCGAACAGCTTGACGTTTGCAAAGGTTGCTCACCTCCTCTGAGTGGAAATGCAACTGTTTGTTCAGCTTCTCAGGGGGCTGGTTATCGTGTTAGATTTGTAAGAGCATTTAACAGGTTGCTTAGCTGCACGCCCTTGAAATATCTAAGGCAGCATTTTTCAAAAGTACCATCAGCACCACACTGGGCTCGAGCTAATTATCCCCATCTCCCAGCAGGACAATTGGCTCAGTCCAGCACACAGTGCTGACCCGGCCACAGGTCTGCCTCCACAGGCACATCTGTGCCTTCCTGTCTCAAAGCCTGGGCAGGCACCAGCTGAGCATTCCCGCTTCCCTTCCCTTCCCAGTTCCTGGCTGTGCCCAGTTGTGGGGATAGCAAGACAATCACTGTGGAGATGGGCACTGGTCCAGACCAGGACTTCATGTCTCCTGGCATAGCGACCTTAAGACCCAGGCATAGTCCCAAACACATCCCAGGTTTTCAAGGGTATTCTTGGCGTGTCCCGGCCATTCCCTCTGCCTAGGACAGAAGTGATGCATCAAAGAGTCCCTCAGGGCCACCAGGGAGCTCAAAACTTCCCTGTCTGGCAAGTCCCATCCCACAGGCTTCCCGTGGGCCATCGCAAAAGTTTTCCTTTCTCTCTTTCCTCCTTTGTTCCCAGCTTGGTGCTATCTACCCTCTCCTTAACATCACCTACTGGAGTACTTCCTTATTGATCACTAGGCTGATTTTTTGCCTGCAAATCCACCTCCTTGTACGTGGAATGTCCCATAAAAATCCTGCCAGGCCTCCTCATCCCTTCTGTGCTGAAGTCCATGTCCCCTAGCCTCCAACCCTGCACTGTCACTGCTGCTGGTGAAACAGACCAGAGGTTGCCACAGTGGTCTTGTCAAGTCAGGCATCATAGCCCAAGAGGACACCAAGGTGCAGGGGCCATTGCCAAGCTGGGCTCCGTGCCTTCCCTCCCCACAGGCTCAAGGCCAGCAGACAGCCCGGCAGGGCCCTCACAGCAGCTGGGGAACAGGAGAAGCCAGGAGATGTGACAACCATTGTGGGACAGGGGCAGTCACCCCAGGAGCACTTAATGTCCCCGGTGCAAGTCACACATCATTGCCATCTTGTTAGCAAGATCCAGCTCGCTGCACCTCCCGTGCGATTCATAACCACTTAACAAAGCCGCTGATGTCAGATTAGCCAAACATCAGTAAGCAGGGAATGGTCGTCACATTCATCCTGTTAACTGGTGGCTAATTATCTCATTGTGCCTCCCATGTACTAATTGCAAACTAACTGTTTCCTATAGCCTACCAGTACCATTTAAACTTTGGGAAGGATCAAGGCAGCAGCTGCATTTCTCCAGTGCTTTTCACGCTTCTGTACCCCTGGCGTTTCAACTGCAGTATTGAGGAGCTGGCCTTACCCATTTTTTGCTTAATGGCACTAGAAGAGCTCACTGGTGCCAGCATCCCTTTGAAGGACAGAAGAGAGTGGTGCAAAGCCAGGCTCCAGGGGCTGGTGGCAGAGCTAAGGGGCTGCAGGCTACAAGCAGCCTCCAAGCAGTCGGTGCAAGCAGCAAGAACCTCTTTGCCCCATGGTTTGCAGGTTACTGTGGTTACAGGGAAGGACAAGGCACCTAAACAACCTGCCCGGCGCACAGCTGCTTATCATAAAATCATAGAGTCATAGAATGGCCTGAGTTGGAAGGGACCTTAAAGATCATCTCGTTCCAACCCCCTGCCATGGGCAGGGACACCTTCCACTACACCAGGTTGCTCACAGCCCCATGCAACCTGGCCTTGAACACTTACAGGGATGGGGCATCCACAACTTCTCGGGGTAAACCATTCCAGTGCCTCAACACCCTCACAGCAGCCTGGGGACACAGGGCTGGAAATGCATCTCAGCTGTTTTCTGAGTCTGGGAGGTGCTGGAAGGGAAACCCCAAGGATATTCCACATGCTATGCCCAACACCAGGGACAAAGCACTGCAAACACTGTTACTCAGAGATGTGCAGCTTGCCTCCAGGACACTCCAAAACGCAGCTCCAGGCAGTGCAGCAGGTCCCCAAAACAAGGGCAATGCTCCTCAGCCTGGTTTTTCTGCCCCATCTTGCTCTCCCCACCACTTCGTGGTGCCCATATTATGTCCGATGACTGATGGACACTCCTTGCCCCTCGAAGTCTGGAAGAGTTGTTTCCCCACCTGGGCCAAGAGCCAGGGTCTCTCCAGGGTGTGCAAACGCTGGAAGGAAGGACTCTGAGAGGAGGCAGAAGGGGAAGGACTCCAGAGAGCATCCTTGAGCACCGAGGATAATTAAGTGGGCTTCCCGCCAGATTCTCCAGATGTCTAATTAATGCTGTAAGACCGCTGCTCATCTGGCTGATCCCAGTGAAGAAGGCTCCCCAGTTCAGCCTCAGCTTGCCTCTGTGATGGGATGGAGGCAGCCACTCAGCTGCTGGGCTTGGAGCTCTTCCTGCTGGCCTTTCTCCTCCTGCCTGATCTGAGTGTCCAGCTGGGGAACAGCGGGATACAAACCTCACCATGCAGATCCAAAAGGAGCCACACCAGAGCCAAACCCAGTTCTTGGGACACTCCACCCACACCTACTCACTACACTAACCCTGTTTTCCAAGAGAGCCATGAGGACCAACAGCATGTAGGAAACATCCCTGTGGGGCAAACCAATGCTGTTCTGCAGAGAGACCTGGTAGGTCCTGTCAGCCACAGCGCAGCTGGCCGTGAAAACATCTCGCCTCTCTGCTCTAGCTCTGCTGCAAGCACACGAGAGCACAGCAGTGCTGGGGGAAGATTGCTGGCACAGCATGGCTTCCCTTGGGGGACTGCCCAGGGCAGGAAAACAGGCTCAACTATTGCCAGCTGCAAAGTTACTAAAGAAGACAGCTCGGCTGCTGCACAAGCAAAGATTGATAACAAGAAAATTTAAAGAAGGTCCAATGCACATTTCCTCCACAGCTACCCAGAAATTTTTGCCAGCTGGGGTGCCACTTCCTTCAAAATGACCACAGGGACCTCATGGATCCAGCTGGATGCAATATTCCTATTCTGACAGAGCAGGCATTGCAAGGCAGACAGGGGTGTCTGCTGCACTTTGCTGCAGCACAGGACCAGCCAACCCTCACAGCTCTTGGTCCAGAGAGAAAAACACACCTCTCCTGAGGGAGGAGTGGTGGGAGCTGGTGAGGAATCATGGAAGCACAGAATCTTTCAGGTCAGAAAAATCTCCAAGATCATTGAGTCCAACCTTTGACCAGTCACCACCTTGTCAACTAGACCACAGCACTGAGTGCCACTTGTTGAACACCTTCAGGGATGGTGACTCCTCCACCTCCCTGGGCAGTCTGTTCCAATGCTTGACAACCTTTTCCATGAAGAAATTCACGAGAACAACACTGCTTACAATTTCTAGCTGAGCAGCTCCAGGATCCCTTCTTACCAGGAGGTCTTTGAAACCAAGTTAGAGTTTCCAGACCATTTCCCTGTGTGATGCTGATATGATTTTTTTGTTGCTAGAGAGGATTTTGCACAAAGCAGTTGGTCCTTGAGGCCACAAAATAAGCCATGAAACTTTGCTTTGTCCTCTGATCCAACAGTGCCCACGACCCACATGTAAGGTGACCATCACATACATGCATGGATGGCAAAATCCCACCCTGTCAGGGCTTCCTTGAGAAAAGAGGATGACATTGCCATGAGAACACTCATTAAAAAGAATCAAAATGAGATAAAGACCTAAAGAGATGAATCCTGTGCAGGCGACATGAGGACTGAATAAAGATGGCCTTTTGGAGGCTCAGCACGGGCACATTTCTCCTCTCAGAAAAAGACCTTTGAAAGGCCAGCTGGGTAAAACTGCAGGGCAAGGGAGGAAAGGGGAGAGATTTCACATATTGAAGGCTTGTTCAATTAAAGAATTTTAAAAGTGCACAGCCTCTGGCAGGTTAAATGTAAATACACAATAAGCCAGAAAAGAGTATGAAGATCCATTTGCCATTACCATAAAAATGTATGGTTTCTGCTACAGGGTTCCTCATGGTTTCTGTTTCAGGAGCAGCAGAGTCTCCAGGACCATGAGCTCACAGAATTCCAGAATGGGTCAGGTTGGAAGGGACCACAGAGGGCCATTTGGTCCATCCTCCCTGGTCAAAGCAGGGTCATCCCAGAGCACACAGCACAGGATTGCATCCTGACAGTTTTTGAATATCTCCGGTGGGGGAGACTCCACAGCCTCTCCAGGAAATCTGTTCCAGTGCGTGGTCACCCACAGAGTAAAGAAGTTCTTCCTCATATTCAGGTGGAACTTCCTGTGCATCGGTTTCTGCCCCTTGCCTCATGTCTCATTGCTCGATATCACCAAGCAGAGCCTGGTCCATCCTCTGACCCCACCCTGCAGATACTGACAGACATGCATGAGGCTCCCTCTCAGCCATCACTCCTTGGGGCTGACCATGCCCAGCTCCATCAGCCTTTCTTTGTAAGAGGGATGCTCCAGTGCCTTCATCATCTTCACAGCTGTCCACTGGATCCACTCCAGGAGCTCCATGTCTCTCTTGTCCTGAGCAGCCCAAAACTGGCCACAGCACTCCCTGTGGCCTCACCAGGGCTAGGTGGAGGGGCAGATTCACCTCCCTGACCTTCTGGCATTGCTATTCCTAATGCGCCCCAGGATCCCATTGGCCTTCCTGGCCACTGCTGGCTAATGGACAGCTTGTCGTCCATCAGGACCCCCAGGTCCTTATCCTTCTGCTTCCCAGGTGGTCAGGCCCATTCTGTGCTGGTGCATGGGGTTATTCCTCCCCAGATGCAGGAGACGATCAGTTGAGGACAAGCCCACAGCAGGACAAAGCAGAGGACCATTGCTATGCCTTGTTTTGGAAAGGTTCCCATTTCGCAAGCTTTCTTATGGCTCACCTCAAAACAAGCCTGAAGATGAGCAGCCAACAACGCCTGAAAGGAACTGAGGTGGTGGCAGAAGAGGTTTTCTCCCTGTTAGAAATGGACAAACAGGCTGGGATGCATGGCCAGTTTCCCAGCAGAGGGGCAGAGCCCTGCAAGGAGGGAGCACAGGGACCTGCACTGCTCAGTCTCTTCATGAATGAATTAGGGAAGGACGTAGACACTCAGGTGACATCTTCTGCCAGCACCACGCGTTTAGGGTAACCTGATCTTTAAAAGCTGCCAAAAGACCTGCCAAAACTGCTTATCAATGAGATGACAAATGAGATATGAGGTTGATTTACACAACGGGAATAAGCTGTTTGGGGCACTGCCAAGCTCATGAGCTGGGTGCTGCTGCTCCAGGGAGCGGTAGGGGTTGTCAGGGGATGATAGCTAAGCACCAACATCACCATGCCACAATGTATCCATGGACAGTGTGTATGCTTCCGCTCTCACAGATGCCCAAATGGAGACGATCCAAGGTCTGGGAAAGCTTCTGCACCAGGAGGAATTGGTCAGATGGGCCACTGCTGCCTGGAAAACAGGTTGTGTACAGCCAGGGAGAATGATAGTCCATAAAGGCATGGAGAAGGTGCAGAAGAAATAAATATGATCTTTGCTATATCTTAGTACGAGGAGTAGTCAGCAGCCGAACTTGCCATGCTCTAGCAATCCCAGAGCTCGTGGTAGGCTGAAATATTATTTAGGAAAGGGAGCAGGTTTGCTGGGCGTGTGCTAGGCATGGGCTCCTGGAGGACCTCAGGTAGTGGGTTTGTCTTCCCTCCCACATGGATCTCTGATCCAGCTTGGCTCTGATGTGCTCAAAATGGGCCACCCCTTGACAGTGCATCTCCTTTGCAAGAATGACTCTATCCTGAAGGCCAGTGCAGGAGGAGTTTGGAGCAGGACCAGTGATTCCAGCAGTCATCTCCCTGCCTTCAAAAGAAAGGGATGCCTGATTTTCCCAGGGCTCACAGTCCTCCTGCCTGGGGCAGGCAGGCAGAGTGGTAACATGCAGGAAACCCAGAATCCATCCCCTTCTCTTCAGGGGTTTGCCTCCACACATCCCACGGGCATCCAAGAGCCGGCACAAATACCTCCCTGCCTCCACCCTGGCCAAACTGGGTCTCCCCTTCCCCACCCAGCACTGTCCTGCACATCACCCAACACGCCGCAGCTGAGACCTGCTGCAGGCGCCTGGCAAGTGCCCCATTTTTCCATTTCCGTAAGGTAGGCAAGGCTTTGGATTTTGGAGGTAATGAGCTCATGGTGACAAGCTGAAGCAAGATTTCTGGCTGGTGTAGCTAGCCCAGACACTCAATTAAAAGGAATAATGCATCCACTCTCCGTTCCAGTGCTGGGCAGTTCACAGCAGCATGGTTGGTCATGCCTGTGATGGAACTTGTGCCAGTTTCGCCTGGACAGTAATGCCTGGATCAAAGGAGCTCGTGAAAGAAATTAAATGCAGTGTAGATAGGTTCCCTGTGCCTGCCAGTTATAAATACACACCAAAAATGTTAGCTTTTAGGCTTAAATTCCACCTTCTAAATGAGCTATTATTTCAGCACAGCCAAGCGGTCAGACTAGATTCTTGCTTTTGTATTTTCATGATTAAAGGGGTTCTGACATCTTAGATGCTTCTGATCCAGTCCATAGTTCTTTTCTGTACCAAACCAGCCACAGTCCCCATACCTCAGCCCTAATGTGGAGCAATGAGAGTGTTCAGCTATTGATCAGGGAGTCCATAACCTTTTCCGAAAAGTGCCCACTGTCCTCACAGAGCAGCTTGGGCTTTGTCAGGAGCTAGGGGCATGGAGACTATTGTTTGCAGTGTGGCCAGGAATAGCGCTCATGCACTTTCAAGGCCAGCACATCCCTCTCAACTTATGGTTTTTCTCTTCCAGATTCGGTGTTAAAATTGGTAGAAAAGCAGCAGACACACCTGAGGTGCTGCTTCTCAAAGAAGCAGGGCGATCCTGATGTTCATTATCTTAGGTCTGGGGTGAGGCATTTCTGGGGTGTATCTACCCTCTTTTCAGGGCAGGGAGCCCTGAAGAGACAGGACTGAGAAGCTGTTCCCTCCACCATGCATCTCTCCATGCGCTGCAGCTCCTGGCCCTGCTCACCCCCATTGCCAATCTGATGGTGATGAGGAGGAGGAGGTTCAGCACCACGCATTGCTGAGCTCCTTCCTCACTCTCAGCTCAAACACCCTGCGGGCAGATGCCGGGGTGTGTTATGATCTGTAGAGCAACCACCTGTTTTGGGGAAAGCAGTGGGAAACTGCAGCCATGGGGAACGAACCTGCAGCGTTACTTGAGCTCCAGCTTTCTCAGCTGGTTTACCAGGCGCCAAATCCAACTTTGACACGGACCAGAGATCGCAGCTGGCAGAATCAGACCCTGAGAGCAGACCATGTCCATGCAGGGTGTGCAGGAGGTTTCATCTGAACACAAGGTCCTGGTCCCGTGCTTCAAGGTCACTGGCAGGGCAAAGAGTTACTCAACATTTCCTTTGGAGCCGAAATCCAAGAAGGGTCAAGACAGGTGACAACAGCCCAGCTGCTGCAGAAAAGCATCCTCCAAACCAGTCACTGCACACAGGGTGCTGCAGGAGGCTGATCTGCACCTGCCAACACTGACAGAAAGGCTAAGGTTGAGCAGGGCTTCGGGATCCCATTGCGAAATGTTTTTCCCCAGGAAATCTGGGAGATGAGCTGCAATGGTCCACCCTGGTTCTCTTTGAATGGCAGCCGTGGAAGGAGCTAGAAAAGCACTATTGAAAGAGAAGCCAAAGGCACGTGGGGAGGCTGCAGCAAAACTAGAGCCACCCTGTTTTGAGGCAGACATGACAGCAATCAGGAAGGAGAAACGTTCTCAGAGCCACTCCACAGCAGGCAGGCTGTAAATGCGTCTGTTACTAATGTCATTAATAGCAAGGTGTCACAAAGAAGGGAAACCCCCTTTCCCAAAGTTTCATGGGGTCAGGCACTGCAGAGAAGCACCTCTCGCCACTGGAGGGATCCCTGCCTCACTCCAGATACACAGTGCTGGAAGCGAGAGCAGGATCCAGCCCTGCAGCCCATTTAATATCAAAAAGAAACATCTGTTCCTTTGATTTAAAAAAAAAAAAAAGAAAGCCAACCAAAAAAAAAAAAAAAAAAAGGCAAAAAAACCAACCCAAACCAACGAAAAAAGAAACAAGCCTCAGATAACAGCCTGAGTGGCTTCTTAAAGATTTGGATTTCTTTCCCCTTTTTACAAATGGTAATTTCAGGCTGATGAAAGGGGAGTAATGCGACACATTGACTACACAAGCAGTCTGCACAGAGGGAAAGCAGCTGATGCCCAGGAATGTGGGGTGCAGCTCCAAGTCTTCCCCACCTTCTCATACGACATCACTGCCCTGGGCCTCAGTTTCCCCTTGTGAAAAAGGATGCTGGTTTCTGAAAAAGCAGGATCAGACAAGGAGGTGGCTTGTCAGCCACTTCTCAAATGTTCCTTCAGCTCTCAGAGGACATTTCACAAGGCAAAGCTTCTTTCTTGGCACTTTCTTAGTTTCAGGAAAAGCCTCCAGCCTCACCCCTTGGCAGGCAGATTTCTCCTTTATCCTGCCCTTCAAGTCAGGCAGATGATTTTAGCAGAGACCCTGATCCTCAGGAGTCAGAGCACAGCCCACCAATTCACTTTGGACACCCCATTGTGCAGGGATTGGCAACAGCCCTCCACCCCCATGTCCCTGTCCTGCTCCCAAGACACACCCACCCTCTGCCACCAAAACTGAACATCAGAAATGCTGCAGCTTGTTTTCATGTCCTTGGGTTGGTTTGTTTTTCCATGGGATATTTTTATTCTTGCCCTGATCCCAGGCATACTGGGGATTTAAAGTTTCAGCCAAAGCAATAAGAAGTAAAGAGCAAAGAAAGCGAATTGAGATCCAGAGCATTTCAATAAATTAAAAGGAAAAAAAAAAATTAAAGGATAAAAAAAAAATAAAAGACATAGCCCAGCACAGAGGAAGCAAAGCAATCAGAGCAAAAGCTGTCAGCGTTGCCAGTTCCCCTTTGTTCGCAGATCAAATTCACTGCCTCTCTCGTCCAAAACTAACAACTCCTAAGTCTCCCTCATGCTCCCTGGGGAGGTGTTTTCTATATTGGAAACAAATCTATTTTGACACTCTCGATGCTGTTTTACCCAAATTGCCCTCTGTCAAGCTGCCTCTCCCGTTTCCCATCGGTACCACACCGTGCTCCTGGTTCAAGCCCAGTGCCAGGCGGCGCTGGCATCACTCTGGGCTTGCACTGAGCCAGCCAGAGGTTATTCCAAGGTTCCCTGCCACCAGGTCCCTCTCCTACCCGTCCCTCTGGCCTTGGGGAAAATCTGGCCCAACCCAAAACTTATTTGGCAACTGAATCCTGGATTGTGCACAGGGAAGGGTCTTGGTGCCGAATTCCAGCCAGCAATGTCTGCTCAAATGTCCTTTCCCTGCAGCACCCCAGAGCTCCAACACTCTAGGAAAACCTGACTCTTCCCTGCTGGGGTTTGGTTGTGAGACAAGGGAAAGAAATTAAAAAGCTTTGCAAGAAAAAGGATGGAAAAAGTCCCCACAATTCATGCTGGCTACAAACACTCTCATGGCAACTTCACAATTAAGTATCTGACTAATTTTTACAGGATCCCTTCAGGTGGGAATTTCAGATGGTCCTGCCCTGTCTGTGTACCTGAAAGTGCTGATCTCCATCCTGGGAGGCAAGTCTCAGAGCATCCCTGCCACAGCAGTGACCTCCCTGTGCAGAGACAAGAGTTTTGTAGGTCACCAGTAGGAATGGTCATGTAGGACTGTCCTCTGCATGTCGTTAAGGGATTTGAGAGACATTTTTCATGTACTTGAGGTGTCAGTGGTACTGAATTATGCCTGCTCCGGGGGCTCAGGTAGGATCATGGCCGGCCAGGTTGTAAGAGCTGAGCAAGATGATGTTTGGCAGAGTTTCCTGGCCCAGCTGAAGACACAACAGCAAGAACCCTTGTGATGGAGACTCCCATCTCACCACCAGACACCAACCGACCGTCCTGTCCAGCGGATTCATTTCCCCACACAACGTTTATCCTATGCCAATCCAAGTAAATGAATTTGTTGGTTGTTTTTCACCTCGAACACGCTGAGTGACTGTGCAATGCTTGATAGATACACCTACAAATCTTTTCTCCTGCACACACACACATCCCCCATATGGTTGCCTTTTGCAGATGCTGAACTCATACCCCAAAGCCTTTCGGAAGAATTAGGATTCTTCTGACTTGTTGCAGGCCCAGCCTTGCTAACCCATTGCCCTGCCTGGTCTTCACTGTGTCTCCAAACCTATGGGGTTTTGACCTGGTCCCCCCAGGCACACCCTGCATCCGATCTGGTTTCACCAGTGTCCTGCAAGGGTGTGGATCACCTCCTCCATCTCCTACCATCTTTTGCAAGGATCTGCTCAGCACATTAAGGCTGAGGCAGAGACTGTAATGAGGAGCAAATTAAATCATGAAACACTAATAATTATCAGCATCCCAATTAGCTGACAGGGATGGCAGCCAGCCACCAAGAGCTGGGGGGAGAGGGCCAGCATCCTTGCGGCTCTGGTGCCTGGGCAGGCGGGCATGTGGCTCCTCTTCACCCTGCACAGACCCATCCCTCTCTGAGGGCAGCCGTGGGGGCACACACGAGGACAACTTTCTCTCCATTTCCTGGCTTTGAGACAGGATTTCACAGCTGCAGCTGCTGAACTGGAGTTGTGGAGACCCATGATGCCTTGTCTGCTTGAGAGCTGTACTCTCCTGGTGAGTTGCTAACAGCTAAGGGATAAGGAGGAAGCAGAGAAGCCAGTTTAATATCATTTTCCTTGTTATTATCTCTCAGCTTCTCCCCAGCAATTTGCTCAAACTTCTGTAAAACTCCTTGCCAAACAAGCCCCTGCCCAAATAGGCCTTCATGTCTGCAGGACTCTATTTATAACCGAGATCCCATTTAGCAGATAAGCCAAGGGAATTCAAGCAGGATTTAAGCTAAGCAGTTATCTGTGACCAGCGGCCACAGTGTGCATAACGTCAGATTTACTGGGGATGTGAAAGGCGGAGGGACAGGAGAGCAAACAGCCTCTGGAGCAGCCAGCCAGAACCCCGAGGGATGCAATCACTGCTGGCACAGGCACTGCTCACACTCTCTGAGCAGCCAAACAACAGCGAGCAGATCCCTTTCCCTGGGATCTGGAGAGCCTCCAGCACACCCCGGGATCCTGCAGGTATTGGCACCACTTCTCCTCTCCCAGCTTCACACCACCTTCCCAGGCATGTATTGCTGGCAAGGGTTTCACTTGTCTTCCCAGATAGATATTACAGCCTAAGATGATGCACTTAACAGGGTTGTGAAATCTGCCATAAAGTTTACTGCCCTACATCAATATAATGCCCCGCAAAGTTAATACGGAGGTACCTATTTTATAACAAGGACAAATAAAAACATTTCCCATTAGCCCACGGCATTAGGAGTTGCATCTCTGATGGGCAGATGCTGCAATGAAATGGGTGGAGAATATTAATACGAGTATTGTGGAGCTATGCACATGTACACACACATATATATATACCTATATAAAAATGAGAAACTATTGAATTTGCTCAGATGTTCTGTAGTGTTCGGAGGGCTTCATTTCTACACTGCAGGAGAGATTGGCTGCAGATCCAGAGACGTTTCTCTGCTATTACACCATGTCAATTTTTCATCATCTCAGAGGCCCTTGTCATAACAAAAATGGATAAGTTCAAATCAATCCAAGATCAGAGTTAAACACCTGGACGTAAACGTGGCAGGCAGTAAAAAGCAAAGAGGAACCAGTTACTTCCCATGCAAAGCAGTGGCATTGGGGTCAGTCATTCAGGATGCTGAATTTAAGAACACCTCTGGCTTCTCTAGAGAAGTAGGTGGCTCCTAGAATTAAAAATTCCCTTGGTGTCTGTGGGTATTTCCACACTTAAGGGCAGTGAGATGGAGCACTGTGCCCCTCAGCTGTCCTGTACTGATGGCCATGGGGTGCAGCTGGAAGACTGAGCATGCCTGGGATGAGAAATGGAGCTGCAAACCCAGCAGCGCTGAGCTGAACCCAGCCCCTGCAGTCCCAGCCCTTCACCAACACCCAGACAGGCTCCAGCCTGGCACAACCAGCCTGCATGCCCTCAGCTCCCCTGTGCCCCTCCTCTGGCCAGCCTGACCAAAGGTTTTGGCAGCCGCATCCCTGATTTCTCCACTCCCAGCCCCATCATGTCCCTCTGGTTCAGCCTGGCTGCACCTCTTGGGAGAACTAGTGAGTTTTCCCAGCATCTGTCCCAGTGCCTTCCCCAGAGGCCACCAGTTGGCCCAACAGCCACCTGGAAGGCACTGGGTGACAACTATGGCACTGTTTGTCACCCCCAGAGAGTGGACAAGAGCATCCCAGCTTCCAAGGCCACTCATGTTCCTCTCTGCCCAGGTATGCCCACAGCATCATCCCTGTCCCAGGCCGATCATTTCTCTCCCTCCAGACACCATCCCTTCAAAACAGGAATTAGTACGGATAATATATATTTTTGGTTCTATTGTAAAGTGCTGAAAGATGTGAAATAAAAGGTATTAAATGCAGTCAAAGAGTGGAAAGACTCTGTCAGCTAGACTTGCAGGAGTGATAAGAGGTTTTTCTTGTTTCCTCTCCACATGAAAGTCTGCACATGGCACAGTCTGGAGAGCACAAAAAGTGGAACGAGAACCAAAGGATGCCAGCCCTGCCTGTGTCCAGCATGAAAAATATGGAAAAAAAAAGTCTTGTGATGGGGTGAGCTCCCCATGGAAGCCCGAGAGATGGATAACATCAACCTGCAGCTGAATAAAACATTAAAATCCTCCGATAAGAAAAGGCTGTGAGGAACTAGTTATACATCACCACCACCTGCTGGGTACTGCAGGAAGGATCCTCACACACTGCCACCCTGCCAGGGAAGGTCGCCCCAAAAAGCGTGAGGGACCCCTCAAAAAGAGCAAAAGCAGCTGCTCACCTCTCTGGCAGGCATTGCAATGCAAGTAGAGCAGTCTCACATCTGCAGCCTGCGAGCACCAGGGTTTCAAAAGCGTGTGTGAAGCCAATCCCTTTTGTTAATGCATGAATCCCAGGCAAAATAACAGGCGGCTGCTGGTGGAGGATGGGATTAATAAAGAGTTAAAGAAAGGTAAAATAATTAGGGTCCTGCTCGTGGGGCATATGGAGAGTGGGGCTTGTCAGAGCAGCTTGCTCTAATTTTTCATGGAGATTACGAATTTTAGTGGAGAGAGATAATAGCGTTGCTGTAGCGTACTTAGGCTCTTGTAAGCCATTTGATCTGCCCCTGCCTGACACTCTGATTAATAAACCAGAGCGATAGCGAATCGACATGCCGCACGAGATGTGCAGGAAAGCAGCAAATGAGGACATCCAAATGGGATTAAAGAAGGGGAACAACCTCCAAGAGAGTGTGCCCTGGCGCGTCCCCAACTCCCACATGTGCACAAGGGATGCAGGACAGGAGATGTAACCCTCCTGGGAGTGGAGACAGTGTGGGCTGCGCTGGCCCTGTGGGCCCCTAGGTGGGGGCATCAGCTCTGCAGAGCATCTGAGTGCTGCCCCATGGGATGTCCAGCTCAATCCTTGGGCTGTTGGAGCTGAAAAGCCTATTGCAACGCTGGATGTAAGGCAGGATCATGCCAGAGCAGAGGCAGACTGTGTTTCTCCAGCCCCAGGGAATGTGCGTTGCCAGGACTTGGGTCTGGGGGATGTGCCAAAGTAAGACCCTCCCAGGAAGAGCACTGTGGATCACACCCAGCAGCCCTCCAGCCCCACTGTGCCATCACAAATCCAAATCCTCCTGCCTTGAAGGATCTCAAGCATAACTAGAAGTGGCTGCTATTAAAGGTTTACACCGAGACCTCTCCAGTGGGCTGCACTATTTCCTCAGGAAGTTACACAGAGTGTGACAGAGGCATGAGAGATGCTAAAGGGCTGATAAGGAGGAATTGGGCAGTGCTGTGCTGGAGATCTGGCCTGCCCCATCCCACCTCCCCTTCCTTGCTGCCTTGCAGCACTGGACTGCTCTCACCAGCATCCCTGAAGAACCACCACACCAGAGCTGTCCCCACCACTTTGGTCATTATCCCCGGGGTTCTGGCACCAAATTTGCCATGCCACACCAAGCACCGTCCCCTGACTGCTGGAGAAATCCCAAAACCAAGGCCTCTCCCTCTTCAGCTCACATGGTCCCACTGCTCCTGCCCTTTCCTTTGGGAAGGGCCAGACACTTCGGACAGAAATGCTTTTTCATCTAGAAAATACCAGTTCATCAAAACACTTCCTAAGAAAAGGTCAGTTCAAACAAATTTCTCTTTCCAAAAACCTTCTGGGGAAAAAAAAAAAACATGCAACATTTTAGCTATCCTGTTTCAACAGCTTTAAGTGAAAAAGAAATCTTTTCTCCCTCACCCCACCCAGGTGTCAAATGATTTCATTTGGAAACGCAAGATCGTTATCTTCCTTCAAAAAAAAAAAAATCAAGTAGAAAAGGGTGAAATCAAAAGAAAATCTCTGGAAAAAGTTAAAATGAAACACTCCGCTGAGTCCAGCACAGCAAGTGGGAGTCAGGCTGCATTCTGCCAGGTTCCCTGGGGTGGCTTTCATCCCAGTTTGGAGGAGGACAGGATTCCCAAGTCTTAACAAGAATCCCAGGACAGTGGAGCTAGTTCCCATGACCTGTCCTAGCACAGGCTTTGCAGGACACAGTGACACAGCCAAAAACTCACAACCCATGAGCTTGCCAGGACCAGAGACCCCACAACTCATGACATATCAGAGCAGCAGATCTTCAGAGACCAAAAGCATCGATGGGGCCGAGGGAGCCCTGAGGGAAGGGGTCTCAAGGGCATGCAGCACAGCCCCATACTGGGGTGGGAGGCAGGGGGCTTGTGTTTTCCTTACAGCCTCCCCACATGTGCTTGCAGTCCCCCAACAGCATCCCCAGCCCTCAGCTGTTACAGTTTAGGCTGCATGGGGAGCGGGAATGCCAGCAATCAGGCATCCAGAAGGGAATCCAGGCCCGGTTCAATATTGAAAGAAGAAGGGCTTTGAAAGGAGTGCGCTCATTTCCCTGTTTCGTCCTTTGCCAAGAAAACCGGGGGGATGGAGGAAGGGGCGAAGGGGTGGGGGGAACAGTGGAAAAAATGTCTTGGCTTGGCCCTCTCTGCCTTTTATCTCATGGGCAGCCTGCCGAGACAGGGTCTTCCCCCTGCTGAGCCCGCTGGCAGATCAAATGAAAGGAGAGAAGAGTTATAACCCCCCTCACGGCGGCCCCCTCCCCTCAAGGAAAAGGAGAGGAGGAAAGAGCAAATGGCCCTGTGATGCCAACAGTTCACACCCCAGCTGGATGGGAAACATCATGAAAAGTCAGCTCCTCAGCATCCATGGGGGGCCAGGAGATATTCTTCCCAACCAGCAAAGGGAAGCTCAGCAAGGTCCAGATGCGGCTGGAGGGTGGGCCGTGTCCCCATGGATGGGACAGCACTGCTCCACGGCCTTGAACGAAGGGGGAAGGTCACCAGTGGTCCTGGCAAGCATCTCCCACAAGGGTCCCGCTGTGCCTGTTCCTCCATCGTGCCAGACCTTTCAGAGCCAGCTTCAAGCAAATAGCTTAATTAAATGCCTTTATTCCAAGGACTCCCTCTGTGTGTTTGTGTATTTGTGGATTAGCAGTTAATACAGGAAGAGGCTTTATTGTAACTAAATTGATTTCTTCACCTTTTTTTTCCCTTCCTTCTGTATGCTTTTCTCCCCTCTTACTACTCCCCTGAGTGTTTTCCCTCATCACAGGGTTTCCCATGCTGATCCTCACCTTCACTGCCAGATGGCACTGATAAGGGTGTGATGGTGAGGAGATCCCAGCAAGAACCTGTCCATCAAGGTCTGAGGGACCAGTGATGTTGAAGGCATCCTTTTTGTAGGGTGGACATGTGAGCAAGCAAGTACTGGCTATGTTATTGTATGGGGGAGAAGAGATCCTTGCTGTTAATGGGGTGTTTGCATTGACAGGCATGGTAGGCACAGGTGGGATGGGGAAAAACCTCCAGCCATCCCCAGTCCAAGAACACCACAATTCTCAAGGTAAGGAGGCCATAGATCTACAGAGGGACACCTCAGCTTTAGGCCCACCTGCAGACCCCTGCAGATTGTTTGGCAAGAACTGTGCAATCCCACCATCTTCTTCTCTCCAGCGCAATTCAACTACACGATAATTAAATCATTAGCAGCCTGTAGCGTGTTGGCCCCGTGTATGGCTGCAACATATCCCTGTGGAATTAAGGTCAAGGAATTGCAGACTTCAATAGCCCATGAGCCAGTATGTCCAGACCACTCCTAAAGCTCAGTGTTCACAGCTTCTTGCTGTGGTTTATTAAAAATTCAGTAAATGCAGTGGTTAACTCAGTCTGGGACCTGGACACTATTCTGGGCTTACCAGGATAGGCACAGACCTGGGCTCCACTTTCCTTCTTTTTTTTCCTTTTCCTCTTTCTTTTCCTCTTCCTTCCTTCTTTACAGCCTGCCTTCTCCTTCCTGCTTTCCCTCCTTCTCTTTCCTCCCATCCCTCCCCCTCTCCCCCGTCCCTCCCTCCTTCTTGCCCCATGTCCCATCTCCTCGCACAGGCCAGCAGAGCTGCCCTCTTCCCTTCCCCTCCCTGGGCAGTTGGAGCTGAAGCCATAATTAAACTTGGCTGGGAGGAATGTGAATCAAAAGTCTGTTAAAAAAGAAAAGAAACCAGGGTACCTGTGGGATTACGTGAGCCAGAAAAATGCAAAGCCGGCTTCCAGCCGCCCATAAAATAGATGCCGTCTCCTTCCCCATTGGCAGGGTTTGGCTGAACACAAAAGGCTAAGAAGAGGATTTTTATGGGAGTTATTTATAGCCTGAATGAATGGTGGTGTGTCTGTCAGTGTGTTTCTGCCTCTCAGCGCGAGCCGAGGGTGCCAGCCTCGCCAGGTGACACCACGCTGGGTTTGGGATGGCACCTGCAAACCCGAGAGCCGGGCAGACCTTCCCGCAGGGACAGAGGTGACAGCAAAAGAGACAGGACACGGGAAGGAGCAGCTAAGGGCAGCTGCTGCCTGCCCCCCAGCAGCTTCACCTTGGCCAATGTCACATGCACCTGTGTGGTGACAAGCAGTGGTTTGTTCCAGCCCAAGAGCCACCACTTCAGGCGGATATCCATGGGATATCCATTGTTCCCCACTCCCTAACCTCTTCACTCCTAGCCTGGCTGCTTTTCCTCTTCCCTGGTTTGATGGAGATATCTGAGAAACCTTCCCCCCCATTTGCACCAGGAGCTGGCGCAAAGATTCATCTCTTTGTGAACGAGATCAGTTTAAAATCATCCCCAAACTCCATGAAAAGCTCAAAAGTTGGCAGTTCAAGAAGTACATTCATTAAATAAAGAGGGGGAGAAAAAGAACAGGCAGAGAGGAGGGGGAAGAAAAAAAAGATTACCTTGCTGAATTAATCAGGCTTCACTGTAATGTTCAGCCTCAGATTTTATTTCCTGTAATAAGCCCATTAATACGGGTGTCTATAGCAGGGGGCTTTTAGCAGCAGGCACCATTAGTGTAACGAGGAAGGGCTAATAGAGTTTTATTGGAATTTTTACTCCGACATCACAGCCTTTTAAAACAGCTGTCTCAATAGGCATTATTATTCTGATTAACATTTAGACAGCACAAATCATAGTGATGCCCTTGGTGTCCCACAGGTTTTATCATAATCATTCCAAGTTCCTGATGTGTTGGCTAGTCCTTTTCAGGGCGGAGGGAATTTTAGACCCCAGCAGAGGCTGAGGGTCATTCCTTTTCTCCTGTGCCAATGTATCTGCTACTTCTGAGGTGACCTGACAGGCTGTGATGGAGCAGGGTCCTGCTGCTACCGAAGCGCATTGGAAGCAGCTGGAACCAGACAGATGCTTTTAGAGCATCTCTTATTCCAAGGGGAAATTGAAAGCAGGATGGGAAGAGTTAAAAAGCAAGCTGGCATCCTGGGGACCCATCCTGGCTTCGCTCTCACTCTGTTTCTTGCCTCTGTGAGAATTGAATATTTAATTTTAAAAATGAAATTAAAGTTAAGTATTTTTTTATTGTGTAAATTAAATACTGAGCTGGCAGTTTGGGTGCACTAATCCAGGGGTTTGTTGCACAGCAGTGTTTTGGGGCAGCAGCCAGTACCAGGGCTGCAAATCATTTTTCCTCGTATCTGCAAAACCTGTGCTGGATGGGATGGAGCCATCCAAGCCAGAGGCACTGCAAGGGTGTCATACTGAGGGTGTTCCTAGGATCCTCTTAAAGCCTAGAGGCATTTGCAGGGCTGTCATGGGGGCTCCCCACTGCCTGGTCAGCCCATGGGGTCTGGCCTTTGTGCAATTGATCCTATTTGAGCCATGGGGAAACTGAGGCACGAGAGGAGGGCAGTGCCTTTTCCACAGGGACAGCACAGGCATCCCAGCAGTCCTGTCCCCCTGTCCCCCAGCCCAAGCACGAAGCCATGAGGGCGTGGAGGAGCTGCCCTGAGACAAATGCGAGCAAAATAAGTGAGGGATTAAACACTAACAGCAAACAGGCTGCAAAAGGAGTTTTGGCTTTTATTTTCCAAGTTTTGTCTCGCAAGGGTAATTTATGGGGACATTTCGCCATGGTTGAGCCTGTCAGTATGCGTGGGGAGCAGCAGCTGGTTTATCCCTGCTCCAGCCATGTCCTGGGGGGCTCAAACCACCTTGGGTACAGTGAAGCAGGTGGTTTGGCTTGGAGCTGGGCAAGGGCGCCTGGGGGCATCAGGACGGCTGGAGCCCTACTAATTACTTTCTTATTAGCATCTAATTAGTATCTCTCCACTTCCTCCTCTCTCCCAAGGGCTGTGCTTCTGCCAGGAGTCACCTCATGGCCAGGCAAACCCCAGGAGATGATTTTCCACCCCACATCCATCCTGGCATTGCAACATCTCACTGCTCCCAGGGCTTTGTAGCAGACTTCTCAGCATTGCTCATGATAATTAGCAAATATTTAGAGAGTTTTCCTCTGGAACATCAGGATGAAGGGGGATCCCTCCCTACGGGGCAGGCACAGATGTTTGTGAGCTCTCACAGCTGGCTCCAGCAGCAGGGGTGTGCCAGGCACAGCCAGGGTGCCCAATCTCATCCATGCCAGATCCCAGGTGCTGCAAGGGCTGCAGCCTTCTCCCAGCATCTCCACTGCTGGTGGATAACTCCCTTTTGTGGTCAGGTGTTTTGGCTGCCCCTATCCCAGACCAGTGCCCTGCTCTCCCACCCACACCTGCTCCCCTCCCTCTCCAGCTAGCTGTGTTTGGGTTGAATCCAGCTGGAATCTGGACCCTCCTGTGGTTTCTCTTGCTTTAAACAGAGGTCATTGACTCTGCAATGGGGTCCCAGGGTGGGAAAGGCTCAAACCACATGCAATGGCAGGTCCCCACTGCCAAGAGCTGAGCCCCAAGGTACCCCCCCAACCCCAGGCATGCAGGAAATTTGAGGGGGGGGCTGGGGGAAACCAGTGCTTAGTGACCACATAGATGCTGCAATGTGACGGTATTTAATTACCTGCATGTATTAGATAATTAACAAACCAAATTCCACCCTCGGGGCTGTTGTCCTAAACTCCATGCAGAGATTGATAGGCAGCATCCAATCATCCCATTGTGTCCACCTGGGACCAGCAGCGCTCCCACCACACATGGCCCCCCAAGGGCTCTGAAAGGGCCTTGCAGGGAGGACTCAGTGACCATCAGCAGAGGAAAAAACACCAGCTGTCTGAGACACCGGCAAGTCACCTCCAAAATAGTTTCCTGCTGGTCTGAACCCTTTGGGAAGTCCCTTTCAAGGCAGCTGCCAAACCCAGGGAAGATGCACCAAGTGGCTCAGGACAACCTGGGTGGTGTTTGCTGCCCCAGCTGCTCTTGCACGTCCAGCTAAGACAAGATCTAAGAGGGTTCTGGGTTTTGATTTCCATTCTCCTGGCACAGAAGATCTCCCCACTGCATGGAACCCGTCTGCTTTAGGGCACCACAGTGTTTAGCGTCTGCTTAAAATTATTAATTGTTCTCATGGTAAGCGCCTGATGGTGTCTTTTAAATAGAAATGAGAGGGATTTAGCCTTCTCTCCCTCCCTGTTTCCCACCCTCCTCTCCTTCCTTTCTCTCTCCTTTCCTCCATTTCTTCCTTCCTTTCATCCTTCCTCTCTTCCTCCCTCAAAATTTACTAATTTCTTCCTTATTGCATTGTCAAAACCTCTACTCAGTCACAGGCAGCAGCAGGCAAGGAGAAACTCAACAGTAAGGACAAAACCAATAGTAAAACTGGAATGAAGTGACAGCCATTAGCCTGGTACCACGAAGGACAGCAAAACTGCAGTATGGCAGGAGCCAGCAGGCCTCAAATAGTAACTTTTCTTTCTGATTAAAACACACTGGTCACAGATTAACTTCCTTTGCTCAAGGAAGGAGAGGAAGAGGGGTGGGCACGACTGGGGATGTGGGATCTGCAGCTTGTCTGCAGCTCTGCAGCCTTTGGCAGGTGCCAAGGACAGGGACACAACCAGAGACGATGACTGTACCTCTAGCAGTTCCCCTCTACCAGGAAGTGCTCATTTCAAATGGTCTTTGTGCTCCAGGGCAGCATCTCAGACTGGCATTTCAGGACTCACCTGTGGCTGCAGGAGTCAGTGTCAGAGCTGGGAGTGCTCTGGGTGTCCCAAACATGCAGAACAGGCATGACAATGGACACAGGCACTGAAACGACCACACGGGCTCGTTTCAGTAGAGACAAAGCCCCAGGAGCCTTGGGGAAGCCAAGCCCCAAAGACTGACCCATTTCTTTCAGAAAATGGGATGGCATCAGAAAATGGGTTGCAAATGAGGATAAATTTCTGGCCATACCCCCTCAAGCATCTTCACATCCCCCACTGGGCTTATCCCTTGCTCCTTGCAGAGCCTGGGATGTTCCAGCCCAGTGCAGAAGCACCGTGTCCCTCCCCTAATCCCTCACACACCTATTAACGCCCCACAGAGGGTGCAAACACCTCCATGGGACCTCAATGCATGTTAGTTCATTAATTCCATGCTTGAGCTCCTCTCACTCTCCCCATCACCTCCCCTGCTCACCCTTCCAGAACAGCTCAGGGGCAGGAATTGCAGAGCAGGTATCTGCCCCGATGCTGGGAGATGGAGACTCAGGACAAGGATGACCCAGTTACAGGGATACTTTTCCCAGGATCTCCAACAGCTTCCCTGCAGAAATCAAATGGCATCGAGGAACATCCTTACAAGTAACCCCAGTGGGGCTCAGTTTCCCTTTGACACTCCCAGGTCAGGAGCAACAGCTGGGTACCTCGCAGCCCCTCCACTCCCCCCTCCCTCACCAGCTAGACTTTTTTAATCTCCCTGCCATAAATCACTTTTTAATTACAACTGGACTGTAACCACCAACATATGAAAGGCTTTGGGGCTTTCCAGTACATCAGCAATGGTTCCTTATGAATTGCAATGCCTTTCCACCCCCAGCAGCTCCATTTGCACCAGCCTGATGCCTCCCTGTGCCCCTAGGAAAGGCTTGTTGCTCCCTTCCAGTCTCTCACACCCTCATGCACAAGCTAAAAGCATGAAGGAAAGAGGAGTTTGGATCTGTTGTGAGGAAGTGGGGAGCTCAGCGTAGCTGGGGTCCAGCTCTCACACCTGGCTGTGCCCCCTGCTCCTCCTCTAACTGCTGCTTTCACCCTGAGTGTTTCAGATTTGGGGGGGGGGGGGGGGGGGGGGTACCTGGAGTAGGCGGAGCCGGGGCGGCCCCGGAGCTGGTCCAGCTCCAGCTGCATGCGCTCCATCTCCGCCAGCAGCTGGGGCTGGGGAGGGGGGGGGGGGCGGAATTTGGGGGAATTTCGGGAATTTGGGAATTTGGGGAGGGGGGCTCAGGCCCGGCGACCCCCCTCAGACCCCCCCCCGGACCTTGTTGAGGAGGAGCTCGTCCTGCAGCTTCTTCATGTTGGCGATTTCTTCGCTCAGAGAGTTCTGGGCGGGGGGGAAAATGGGGAGGGGTCTTAGGGCGGAGGCGACCCCAAAACAGGCCCGCGACCCCCCCCCAGACCACCAGGACCCCCCCCAAAACCCCCCCAGACCACCAGGACCCCCCCCCAAAACCCCCCCAGACCACCAGGACCCCCCCAGGCCCCTCAAATCCCTTCCAGGACCCCTCAAATCCCTTCC